>VZSZ01006478.1:0-33118 GCA_013398815.1 Ibidorhyncha struthersii | reverse complement strand
GTCCCTTCCAACCTTAACGATTCTATGATTCTATGAGTCTAATATTTCACTACAATCAAACAGTAGAAAATCAATTACCCCATTATAGCAAAAGGTATAAAATTAGAGCCATGGTAGGAGTCACATCATAACTAAAAATTAATAAATAGATGTAGGTGTCAACTTTTAGCTGTATGTTTGTAGGCTAGGTGTCTAAGTTCCCTTAGCTGCTGGAGACCTGACTAATACAAATTCTATATAGCTATTATTCTGATCATCCAGAACAGGATGGATCCAGTTGCCTAAATACAGTAATCTATTGCCAGTTTAGGCATCTTAAGGTGTCTGACAGATACTCAGAAAGCCATCACATATTACAAAGAACCTGCAAAAGATCCAAGCCCTCCTGGAAGGCCAGCAGGAGCACAGGCAGAATACCTTAAGGCAAGTCAAATGGCACTACATGGTTGTGTTTAGGCAACTAAACTGAACACCATCTGTCTATTTAGTGTGAGCCAAAGGGCTAAATTTAGCCATTTTAGCTGTGTACTGAATCTCACATCATCTTCCATTTGGTTCTTTTGAAAATAATAAAATAATTTTCTTAAGATAAACTCAAGCAAGGTTTCAGATGTAGCATCTCTATCTTCATTTTACATCTGCACTAAGCAATATATTAGTATGTACTCAGCTCATGTTAAGATGGATGCTAATGAGGATACTAAGGGGCACACAACTATGGCACACCGGTTAATATGCCTACAAAGAAGCCAAATTGCAAGTATATGTGGCTGGCGTCATGCCAAAGGTAAAGTGTCTCCTAGAAAATCAGCCACAAAGTCACCTACTGAGCTTCTGTTAGTTGGATTAAACATATTTAAACAGTCAGTGAGGAAACCTTATGACAATTTGATCCCTACTATTTTGTTGTGGTTTTTTTCCTGATTCCTATAATCTCTTCTAGCTCTTATTAATGTTACTTAGATGGAAATTAAGTTCTGTGATATCTTCCATTAAGATCTGGACAGCAGAGGTATCTTAAGACTCTGTTACACATGTGCCATTAGAGCTGAATATCACTTAGCTAAGTAAGGATCATGATAACTGGACCTTCAAACTGGAAACTATTTGGAAAGGGAGAATAGTGGGACAGTGCCTGTTTGGGCTTTTCAACCAGCAAAAAAGAAAACAAGCCAGGGCAGTAAGATTGTGATTACCTGGCAGATCCAATGTCTGCATCCCTTCCCTCATGCTCTAATTCCTTCCTTTTCTAGTTCATATACAGAGAAAAATTAAGGAGATAAATTCTGAAACATTTGCTTTACAATTTGTCCTTCTTGGCTTTTTCCATGAGAAAAAAGTACCAGCTGGATTAGAAGGATATTTATGAAGCTAAACAAGCAAACAAAAATCAGTTTTCCTTAATAAAAGGATGCTTGATTACCTCAAAGTGAAACATCTGTAACATTTAATCTGATAATAGAAATAGAGGACAAAAAAGCTTAATTAATCAGAGTAATGGAACACAAAATTGAAAGCAGTATCCATTAACTAGGAAAGAAAAATGGCAACATAGTAAAGTGCTATATGCATTATTAATTGTTTTAGCAGATTCTATTAGAACAAGTGGATTGAAAGGTTCTTTGAAGTTGTCTTCATAAGCTCCTATTTTCAGTAATCATAAATCAATTACAAAATATCAGCATTAGGTAAAACACTTGGCATACTTAATCTCAGCTGTAAAAATTATTTTACTTTGTTCAGATCCCTACTCCCAAGATTCCAAGATTCCACTTAACTGTTTCTAGGATTTCTTTTTTTGGTATGAATTCTTAAAAAAAAAAAAAAAAATAATGGCATTTATTAGCTTCAGAGAATTATTTTCCACTTATACTCTGAAAGAGAAGTCAGATTGTGCAGAACATTTTATTCTTGCTATAATTCTCAGAAAAAAAAGTCTTCAGGGTGGTTATTTGATATTTAAAAAATTTTTAGTATCAAGAACTAACCTTTGAAAACTAGAACATGTACCATAGTACATGTTTGAACATAAGCACATGATTGGAAAATTTTTTATAATGCATACTACACAAAATTACTAATTGTGCATTAAACTAGTCATGAAATATCAACCTGTCAGGGAGAACTGGCAACATTTGTTCTAACATAGATGGGTAAAATGGCAAAGAATGGACACTATTTGATGAAAGCTACACAACAGGTACCATAGCACCAGGAATAGAACCTGGCTGCAAGCATTTCAGATTTCCACCTCTCTGTTCTTTACAGCAGATTGTTTCATTTTTAACTCTGCCCTTTTGTAGTGCCTCTACATTATTGAATTCCACGGTCTTTTTTTGGGTGAAGCTCCCATGAAGGTCACCAAGAGTTCCAATTTAGACTACCATTGAAGAAAAGAAAAAGAAACAACTAAATTTTTAACATAACTCTTAAAAGAAACAACTAAATTCTTAAGACTGTAGAACTCCAAATGTATAGCTTCCATTATAAAACATGTAACCAGCTGGTATTTTCCTCCAAGCTGAAATTAAAATTCTAGAAGATTGTTGGTAAATCTGGTTCATTCTACAAATCAAGCAACTTTTTCTTTTGGTTGCGATCACTTCATCACTTCATGACTGCTTTTTCACATAAAGACATTAGGATATTCAAAATAAAATGCCTTATGCTGTGAAAGCAATTCTCTATGTGGCTGCTTGTGTTAGGTAATTGTCTGCCTGCAGCCGGGAGGTTCTAGACCAGGACATGCAGCTTCACAAGATTTGCCTTCCCCAATGGTTAAGCAACATACCCATCTGTGATCACATGAAACTAATTTAATTGTCCCCAAACTACATGGATGGGATAGATTTGACTTCATAGAGTACATGTAAAACTGAAACCTTCATCAGCAACTGTTAATTCATTCTGTTTGCAATGTCCTTGAATTACGGTCTCATTATCTTGCTGATAGCGTTAAAGTCTATCATGCAGCAGAGTAAAATATAGAATGAAAACAGTAGTTTCACTGACAGAGAACTTCACTTAAGAGAGGATGTGTTGCTTATTCTGTGTGTGTGGCAATGACTTGTATTTTCAACAACAGACAGCACTTCAAAAAGGCAGGGATGACGCACAAACAACATAACAACATGCTGCCTGCAAGGACCTCACAGGTAAGACTGGAAAAGAGCAGTGACACATCTGTCCATGCCTTCTACTTTCACTGGCTATGGTTTTGCCCTACAAGTCTGGCAAACCGGTAGAACATTTGGATTCTTGTTCCAAAGACTATTGCCTCCAGATTTTCATTCATATTTCAAGGAAGAATTTTTTGGAAGGAAGCACTACCACACATGCAGATACAGACATTGACTGCCTGTACAGGAATTTATGGGTGAGTGTATGGGTAACTAGAAGGACGATGGTGATGTACCTGAAGATACACTTAGAATTGCTGACATTAAATCACAGCAGAGTAGCAGAGTTTAGAATAGTAGTTTCAGTTAGCAAATAAGCACTATGTTGGAGCAAAGAAATGTTGGTAACATATCAGTGATGTCACTGTAACTATCAGATATTAATAACAAGAGGTAACTAAAATATAATTTCTGTACCTGTATCTACAGATAGATGGATATATTTCTGAAATGGATCACTATTTTTTATAGACTGAATTATTCAATGTCACTCCAGAAAGGCTGTTTGTCTGATTAGTTTGTGCTAACAAAATATTAGTTCTTATCAGGAAACCACAGCTTGAAGGCTGTCGAAGAAAATCAAGGGCTTGAAACAGAGACCCTGACAGTATGAGAAAAGATCATGGCATAGGCCTTGAAAATATATGCACATGATACTGGTCACCCCAGGGCCACAAAAATGTGTCACAAAAGTTCAGTTACTATCCACTAAAGGCATGAAGCCTTGTGAACTGCAAAAAAAATGGTTTTGAGGAAAACAAAGAGGCAAAGAATAAATATGCAACGTACATGAAACACCTCATATATACTAAAACTCGAATACAGCATGGAAGTGGGAATTAGTGAATAATGATGAAGTAAGCAGACTGTAAGCAAACACATATATAGGGTTTTAAGTAAACTGAAGAGCAAGAGAAAAGAAGCTCTCTATCAACATCAGATGTTACCTGCCAAATTATTCAAGATGTTGATAACTCACCATACTTGCATATCTTCTTCCTGAAGAAGATTAATGCCTTTGACCTTAACACCCTGGGCAGATTGCAGGGGTGAGCCTCACACCAGGGAAAAGGGTTGATAATACAACATTTTTCTTTAACAATTTTAGTTCTGACAGTAATTTATTGTGACTGAGTCAATAATATCTCCTTCACTAGACTGATAATACTTTAATTAATCTAACAATAAATCCTCAGTTCTGTATATAAGGTGTGTTTCTTAACCCACCTAAATTGCATGCTGTCTTTGCTCTGGTACCCTGCCCTTGAGCTTGTTTTTAATTTAGATGTGGTACTGTAATTCCAAAATAGCAGAATGACTAAAAGTACTCACATTTTTTTTCATGCTTTAGCATTTATTCTGAGTATTCTTGCTTTAACTTGTTTAAATCAATCCCTTAGAAAATCATATTCAGTTACCAAACTGAATTCTTCTACACTTACTATAAACGCAATTTCCATGCCTACCACATATTTATTTCCCGGTATTTAAGGCATTTTTGAAAGCTTGACGTGGCATTCTTTGGTTCGTCTTTTAATGCAGGCATTTTTAACATCCTTCACATATGCTGCCAGGTTGGGAAGCTTAGCTGCAGCTTGTAATCATTCCATCAATATAAATAAAGTTTTGGTTTTACAGAATGCACTTTTACATTCTGAATTTCAGAAACACAATCAGGGACTAACTCAGCAGATAACCAGACTCATTTAAGGCTATCAAACATTTATATAAAGAAATAAAGATTCATTTTTAAAATCTAATTTTACAAAATGCCTAATATATTATTTCATAGTACAATGTAAAACAAAACTGTGAAGTTTAGCCAAAAATAGAAGTGTCTGATATTCATCTTATATTATTTTTGCATTCCCAAACTACCCTGCAGGTGAATGCTGATGCATGCTAGTAGCTTGACATAGTTGCTGTAAATTAAGAATCACTGACAGCTGTACATCAATGAATATCACAAATGTCATGAAAATTTGGTAAATCAGCATAGCTCTATGGCAATCATTTTGCATTGCTGATTTATATGTGTGATGTCAGTGACAATTTCCAGTTCCAAAAGTACTGGGTACATTCTGGGTGTAGGAAAAGCAGTCAATTTCTAAAAATAACTGGTGAAGGTATTGCCCTTACAGCTTAACCAAAAGCAAAATACAAACAAATAGATAAAGAAATAAAAAAGCTCTATGAAACGGAAATAAAATGAAAACAAAACGGGGGTTTTTCTCACTGAAAACAAGCAAAACAACATTAAAATTATGTCTTTTTCTACAAACATCTTTCAATTGATTCAGAGTTATATGTTTTATTTGGGGATTTTTGCAAGAAAATAAAAGTAGAGTCACAGAACCATTTGCCATCTACCTTGTGTCTTGTAACCCTAGCTTCTCCAAGGTACGTGAAATCCTGCTTTGGGATTCTCTCTTACTCAATTGAGTTTGAATTAACATCTCCCATTTCCAACCAAAATGCTCTATGTTTTTGAGAAGGATCTTTTGATGGCTATTCACTTCAAATAAGTCTTTTAAAAATGCACTGGAGCCAAGACTAAACTTCGAGGTAAGTTATCTCTCAGCTGAGTGCCTGAATAGCAACAGTAGCCTGTAGTTTCATGAATATTTAGTAGTCTGCTTATTAATTAACTTGTACAAAGTTAAAGAACTCCAGAAGGAAATATTTTGAGCATCCCTGTTATTTGGTTTGAGGTACAATGTATCCCAAAAGTGGGAACAGATGAGTAATTCTTTTTGTCACCGTCCTATCCTGGGCAGCAGATCTGCTGAGTGTAACAGATTTAGCATAAACCAGGTTAGCTCAGCCTTTTCTTCTCATCCCTATCTTCATAACCACTGGGCAGGATAGGATGTGAATGCTCAGCACCCAATGTCAAAGAGGGGCTGAGACAGCTGTTTGTTCAAATCGAGAATATGTTGTATTTGCAGGAAAATGTGCACGTACTGGATGTACAAACCCATATTCCTTTGAGAGGAATGTAAAGGAAGAAATTAGCAGCACACTGATTTCTTTATGGTTCTCTTAAAGAGTGAACAGCTAGGGTGTGTATGGAAGAGAGGGCAGCAATGAGAAATTCATAAATTTCAGGACACAGACTTTGCACAGTTCTATAGAAAATCAGAGGTATAATTTACAGGTTTAGCTCCAAACTCCTTCTTTTGCCTTTCTCATCTGATTAACACAGGAAAACAATGCTCTGATTCATACTTTTGTCATTTTAAATGATTTTGTTTTAATCTATACAGTACTCTGTGTCAGTGCTGAGTAGATCAAGCCTCTTCTTATTTCATTATCTAAGAATGGCAGATAGAATCCCTAGTATGCAAATTATGGATTGAAACTGATAGTCTGATTTCATTATTCAGACTTGACACAAATGAGATGAATGTCATGGATTAAATTAACAAGTAAATAACTTAAAAGCGATAATAGGTGTTTTCATCCACCCCCAAAGCATTTGAGTTTAAAACAAACACCAGGTTTTACATCTGATTCTCTGCCTGTTCTTAGATAGTCAGATCTGAAGAAACTAACATGTGGAGCTCTGTTTCTTAGTGGTACATTACAAACAGAGACCCATCAAGTTTCCAGTTTTACAGAAATAAAATATAAGCTGCAGTTCCTGCTTTAGAATTATGCACTGGGATCTATTGTGGCTTACTGAACAACTTAAAGTAGGAAATAATTCTCCATTCCTCCAGGAACAGCCATGGGATTTGTGTTAGTTCACAGATTGCTTCTTGAAATACACAGAAATGCAGCCATACAGCACTTACATGCCACAACCTGTTGGGACTGTGATGGAGGGATGGGAACTGGGACAACAAACTTGTTCTCCCTGGAGAACATAATGCAGAAAAGAGCAGGCATTATAAAAGGATTCATAAAATGTCGCAAATTCTCTGTGTAAGAGGTTCATGCATACTTTGTATCTACTGCTGGATAGACAGCTAGGCTCTGTTTGCACACCTGACAAACACATCATCAGCTTTTTAGTGACCTGTGGAGAATGAAGTTAGTTGTCTCCCTGTTTTTTTAATATTTTCAATATTATTGTTTTTCCAAGTTGAAGATCTGATCTGCTTTTATGAATGTCTTTGAACAGGTATAGGTCTTCCTACATTAATTTGACTTTAATTCCACAATACCAGTTTAAAATTAAGTATCCAATACATTAAGGCTAGTGTTAAGCTTTGGATACCTGTTTAAAAATGAAACAACAAGTGAAGCCAGTATTCCAGACAAGAAATACAAGATAGTTTTGAAGATGTGATTTATAATTCTTTTCTGCAATACCTTTCTTTCTATCACATCAGATATTTCAGCTGTTAAATAGTTTGCCCTACTTTAAAAATAGCTATTTATTTCTAAAAAATACAAAGATACCGTTAGATGAAACACAAAATTAAGATTTAAAAGTTCTTGTCCTTAAGTAATTTCATACTGTGTTACGGAAGTTCTTATGTACAACCCGTTCTCCCTACCTCAGCTCGACTGAAGCGCAGCTTGCGATGTCTCTCCCATCGTCAAAGTGCTCTACTGCCATCTTAAGGCACGCAAGAGGCACTGGCTGTGCAGTGGGTGCTGATGCTGTAAGTGCCCACTACTTAAACAGACCAATTAACCTCGCTGTGCAACCCACCAAATGCCACTTTGGTCCTTATGTCACTGCGGAATCTGTGCACAAATTACTATGGCAAACAGCACATTTAGTACTTTCAGTGTTACTGGGCTGCCTGGATAATCCTCAAAATGACAAATCACTGTCTGCGCGATTAATTTTCTTTCTGTCAAGGCTGGAAAGATGAGAGATTTTGGGGACATCGTACAACATGTCAAGGAAATGCCAGCTGTCTCTGTAACATCTCAGTGCTAACAACGGAGCAAGATTGATGATTCGTACACAGTGCTGTTTTTCATAACTTTAACAAATCTGAATTCTTCAGCAGATAAAGTAATGGGATCTGTCAGTCAGCATGAAAATACTCAGAGTAGCAACAGATATTTAAATAATCAATATTGTAACACTTGAAGGCAGTTGCAATAAACCAAAGGAACTTAAATTTTCACACAATGAAGAGCTATTCCTTTTTCTCATTCCTCATGATGGCCCTACTAAAGACATAATCACAGAGACAAACTCTTAAAGGAATCATATGTTTTCCTTTCACAAAGGAAAGTAATTCTTCTTGGTATTATGATCTGATATATACATACCAAATACCCAAAACAATGAAAAAGTCTCAGTATTGAGAAGCACCATTTGATTAGATATGCCAATGTTAATGACAGATACTTATAAGAATTACAAACATACTCCTACAACATTTTATATGCATCACAGTGCAGACTGAGCACTGATTGTTTAAGGTTATTTTCTAGATCTGGGAAAGGACTTCCAGGTCATGAAATAATAACAGCAGTATCTCTCATGCATCTCCTTATAAACTTACCAAGGTATAATTCAATAGAAATCTCAACAGAAATCAATGAGCCCTGTCAACAAATGCATCTAAAAAGAACAGTACTGTACCAGGAAAAGAAACTGTGGTGTGCGCCTCAGAAAGAGCAGTCTATAGCAAGCTTTTCCCTCTCTCTGTGGAGCCACTCTTAAAGTTTACTGTGGATCATGGCTTATAACATAAGTGGGACTGGAACAGACCTCACAACACTGCTTCTTGAACCTCCTGGACAAAGGGACTTAGATTTTTTTCCATATATTTTAATGTTTATTTTTCCAGGATTTGCAGACCCATATTGATAATTTAGATTTATCTGAAATTTAGTTTGTTTTTACTAAAATTCACTTACAGAAAGCACATGGTTTTTCCTAAGAGATATGTTTTCTGTACTTGATAGAGACCCCCATATTGTGAAGAAGCTTATACAGAGCTGTCTCTCTCTTTCTCTGCTTTTACTCTTATTCATCGCTATAACGGATCTGAATAAGATTTTTTCTCAGGGCTGAGTTACGAAATTGAACATAAACTGAACATGTCTTTTGACTTACCTGCATTCTGAAAAGGGGTGTATTATGTGTCATCCTTACAATGGTGAATTCTAAACAGCTTTGATACAGTAAAGGCCAGGCAAAATTGCAGACTTCGCTATTGAACAGAACTAGCACTATCCCAAAAATTGCTTCTGTCCCCACACCCCTTCGTAGGAACCACAGTGCCTCAGAACGATGCAAATGATTAAAGAGGGGTGCTGAGGAAACAGACTTTTCCCTCTGAGCTACACAGTGAAGTGCTTAGCTGCCACAACAAATAAACTGCCCCAGCTCTCTTCAGGAGGGAATGAGAACAGAACAGAACTCAGGTATTCCTCTGTTCTGTACAATGGTGAACATATTATTTTGGAATTCAATAAATATTTCCATATCAAGAGTTCATACACCGTTCCTTAATTATCAGCTTCTGGATGCTACCAAAAGCAAGAGGTGGCCTAGGTGTACATTCAGTCTGATTCTGTTAAGCAGCCTTTTTATTTTTATGGAAGAAAGAGGAGCCATGAGGAAGATCAGAAGTAAGGAAATCTTTGTAAGCAGATAAACTGTAAAGACGTGTAGAGACCAGCTACAGAAAATATATGCATATTATTGATGTTTTTAAGCACTTCAGCTGAGATTCAGTTTCAGCTTAAGATACGTGAGGTTAGATGCTAATTTGTAGGTGACTACATGTGAGCTAAGTGTCTTAGCTGACATTATGGTTACGTCTGAGATTCGGTTGTCTTGTTTCATTCTTTTTCAGATATTTCCTTCTTTGTTTTGTCTGTTATTCCACCTTCTTTGGCATCTTTATTTTTCTTCTTTTAACTTTTTTTTTCTTTTTTTTTTCTATCCTACATTATCAACCATGTGTAAAGTGCCTTCATTCTTTCCCTCTTAATCCCCAGCATGCCCTATTATATTAGGTCCTTCATTGCACAACAAACCATGTGTGTAATGAAGCCAGGAATACACGAAGAAGAGTTAACCCCTGTCTTCATGAATTTACAAACAAGAATTCAGACTAACGACTCCATATAATATCCTTTTTGACTTGGTCCCTGGTTATTCTCTACATACAATCTTCTCTCATCTAGTCTTCTTTTTATTTTCATGTCCATCATTGTTACCCAAAAGTTCTTTAAAAAAAGACAATCAGCTAAATTATTTCCATGGGAATAGCACGCGACCACAAAACCATGTGAAGATAACACATTCTCTATGAGTAGCAGCCAAGCAGAGTATGAACCCCTTCTTTCTGCCTTCTTAACCATAGAGAAAGCTATATCTTCTTAAACACAGGGAAGGCAGGAACACAAAGTGAAACAACTTAAATCAGAAAAAAAAAAAATCAGTTGGAAATCATGGAGTCAAGGTTGAAGCCATTTGTTGTAGCAGTACCAAACCAAAACTCAAAAGACACAGGCATCCCTTAAGCTCATTTTTTCTTACAGAAGTCTCCACAGCTATAGACCAGGACCAACTCTTTTGAATTGAAAAGATCTGACAAGATCTTGTTGTGGAATTGCTTCAGGCTACCTTTTTTTGTTGTTGTTGTTGTTGTTGTTGTTGTTGCTGTACTTGCAAAAGCTCTGAGAATGAGAGAACACCAGTAGGAAACAAAAATCCAGATCCTGTACAGAATGCTGCAGACCGGTAGAACTAGTTTAACTGACAGAATTAAATTTAATTTACTACAATATTTAAACGATAAATACAAATGTGTAATATACTAACTGTATAAAGATGTATATCTGGTATCTGTTCAGTAGATTTTCTGATGGAATACAGTGGTGTATCATGAGAGAAATAAAAGGAAAAGGACAGATTTACATCCTCTGAGAATCTGATTGTCTGCCCCTTGCTATGAAATCTTTCCCCAGATGACTTCATGGATCATTCCATGATGCATATAAAGAGTTCGCAACGTGTAATTAACTGGCAACCTTTCCTCTGAAGCCAATGCACTGTATACACACAAATAATTATATTATCTTATTCATTACTGTCTTTTCATATGATCTTCTATCTGGAAATGAAGATTTGGATTAATTTTATGTAATTTTAGATATGTAAGTTAGGCATATATCTTCTCCAGCTCCTTAGCTCACATACCTTTTGTACCTACTACTTTATGTAGCGAATGCAATCAGTGTAATGTCTTCTCCTCGGTTTTAGTTTTTAGTTTCCATTGCAAGCAAACAAGACACTAACTGACTATTTTTATGCCTTTTTTTTCCCCACGATGACACTGGCCACTGGTAGGTCTCATATAATCACTCCCTTCACACTGTTTTAGAAATTAGGCCAGAGCAGATTATTAATTATGGGATTATCTTGTATATATCACCAGCTATGAAAAATGGTTCAGGAATCTTCTAGCAAACCTGACTTGTGTTAAACCTAAAATTTCAGACTTGTGTTAAACTTAAAATTTCAGACTTAAGACCAAAATGTGTCCCAGATCTAGGGGAAAAATCACAGCATCATCAAAAAAATTAAGGTTGGAAGGAACCTCTGGGGTCATCAAGTTTGACATCCTGCTCAACACAAGGTTATCTTCAAAAGTTTAGACAAGTTAGGAAAGCCCATATGGATGAAGATTTCACAGCTTCTCTGTTCTTGTGCTTAAACAGTCCCATCATCAAAATGTTTTTTCCTCATACACAGTTGGAATTTCCCTGTTAGAGGTTGTGACCACTGTATTTTTTGTTGTTGTTGTGTACTTTCAAGAACAGTCTGTCTCCATCTAATTTTTAACCTCCCACCATTACATACCTGAAGATTATTAGGACCCTGATCCATTTCTTCTTGAGCTGAACAAACCATATTCCTTCAGTCACTCCTTGTATGTCTTGTGCTTCATTCCCTAGCCATCTTGGTGGCACTCCAACAGTCGTCTCTATTTGCTAATATTTCTGTTCCAAAAGTGGATCATTCTTGATGCAGAGGTGTAGAGGGGAGTAATCACTTCCCTCAACCTGTTAGCAATGCTTTTGTTGATGTAGCCCAGTATATGGTTAGACTTCACCATCTCAAAGGAGCACACTACTGACCCATGCTCAATTTGGGGCTCACCAGGACACCTAGGGTTCCCTGTCTGCAGACCTGTTGCTCGGCCTGGACTATTTCACGGAGTCGTTCTGCTTCAAGTGCAGGACTTTGTCATTGTTGAACCCCATGAAAATCCTAATGGACCAGTTCCTTCATCTTGTCAAGATTCCTCTAGAAGGTAGACCTCTCCTCCAGCCGTCAGCTCTGCCCTGCAATTTGGTGTCACCCACAAACTTGCTAAGGTTGCATTGTTTCCCAATGTCCATTGACGAATATATGAAGCGATATTAATGCCAGTATTTACCTCTGAGGAAAATAAGTTGTAATTTTGGTCAAAACTCATTGCTTTGATGAAAAGACTGAGGCACATTACTTCCCAGCTGATACGAATGACATGTCTGTAGTTCCCTTTAAAGAACTGCTGTAGAGGATGTTATTTTTGCACCATGCCTTTTTTTTCCTTTCCTTTTTCTTTCTTCACTCTTCTTCCTTCTTCCTTCTTCCTTCTTCCTTCTTTCTTCTTCCTTCTTCCTTCTTTATTCTTTTTTCTTTCTTCTTTCTTCTTTCTTCTTTCTTCTTTCTTCTTTCTTCTTTCTTCTTCCTTCTTCCTTCTTCCTTCTTCCTTCTTCTGTTTTCTTCCTTCTTTCTTCTTTTTTAAAGTAAGGACTTTCTTAAATGTATGTATGTAAATGACATTATGGGGCTTAAAGTGACCATTGCATATCATCATAGATTTTGGGAAAGGTTAGGTCTTTTTTCTTGTTCCATATCTGTGGTCTATTATCAGAGCTTAGAAACAATACAGTAACATGGGTAATTAAAAACAATGTTGTTGATACTTGCTTTCACCAGAGACAGTTTTTCAGCCATCTAGGAATTGTAATTGTTTAACGATATGAAACATGATTTTAGGAAAAGCAACTTTGGGGAATACTTTATTTGTGGGAGTGTATCCAAACTATTTTCATCATGTTCCCAGAAGTCTTAAAAAGTACAGAAGTACTACTAAATAAACCCACAATAATCTCTAATCCTTTTCTTGTCTACAGTGCCAAGTTACTCACACAGCCCAAAGTGGATGGTTTTTGAATTTTATCAGCCTGATTTGTTTCCCTGCTATAGTGAAAAATGCCAAGTTGCAATGGTATTTCATAATGTAAGTTGCATATATTTCATAATGTAATGTGACATGCCTTTGTGACTGGGCATGGCTTGCCAAAGAGGGAGCATTAATTGAAAAGTGGTTTGCTCACAGAGTGCCAGAAATGGCATTCATAAAGATAACGCTTATAATGAGTCAAAACAGACAGAAGAATGCCTCTGTCTTTCACTGAGCTGCATCAAGACCAAGACTCACTCAACCTGAAGTATCTATAAAAAAGATCCCTTTTTGTTCTACTTTCTTGACAAAAAGTATGCATATTACAGTGAAAAAGGCATGTGTGTGTACGCCTGTGCATACGTGTACATTTGTATATGACTGATTTCTTAAGGACTTGACTTCAAATTTATTGGAGAATGCTCTAGCAACACTTAAAATTTAGCAGCTCCATGCAGTTAAATCTTCCAGGATCAGGTCCTTTGTTTACAAGTTCTCCTAAATATAGAAATTGCTTTACAGCTGTCTTTGTAGCAGTGTACCTCTTATCTGAAATTATTCTGATTTTTATCTTTTGTCCTTGATATTTAGTGTTTCCTTGACTTCTCTACTCATGAATGGAAAGATATATTTCAAGCAAAAAGGACAGCATCATTTAGAAATAAAATAGCTTGTATTTCTCATCAGATAAAAATGAGTGCTTTTATGAATGCTTGCAAGAGTTAAAAAAATGTGTAATACTGGAATAGGTTTCTGTCTGAAGGTCAGAATCAGCATATAATAGGCCCCCTGCTGATACATCAACCACTTCACTTCCTCAGTTCTACTTACTTAGAGCCTGATGTGTGCCTTCCTGTCCCCTCAGATCACTCATATGCCTCAACAGGGATATGCTGAAGGAAAGAATATTGCTATCCCACAGAGGTCTGGAGCTATTGAATGCAGGGAGCAGTCCCTTGGAAATGATTGCAGGTGGCAGAATGGAAAAATGTTTTGAGGCTGCACTTTGCTGCTCCTTGGGGCCATCATGGATCCCTCAGCATCCCATTTGCAGATTTTTGCCAAAAATTGTCCATTAATTTGTTATTTTAAATTGTCTTGCATTATTTTACAAAGCTGAATTATTCAGGAATAGACTTGCTTGTGTGAGTCTAGATCTACTAATCTTGCTGTTTGTGCTCTGTTAATTGTTGTCCAGACTCTTTTTTGTTTTGCAATTTAAAATTCTTGAGAGCCTAACAGACCCACACACACACTAGCATTAATGACCCAGGAAAAAACGTCAAGTTCTTTACTGACGAGTAACCCTTAGGTGAACTATTGCTGGAATGACTCTTTAGACTTCTGCTTATATTTACCATCAATTTCACATCCTCATAACAGATTTGATTATGATCTCATTGATTCAAAATCATTTCAAATTGGGATTAAGCATCTCGAAATTAACACAGTTAAGCCTGTTGAAAATTTCAATGAGAATCTAAATTTGCTGAAACTCATGGTTGTTTGTGGCAGAGAACATTATTATTATTATTATATTTCATCTAAAGCACAGTCTATAAGAGACCATTCATCTGTATGGAGACTATGTGAAAACAAGATGTATAATATTCTGCACCATTAGAGGTTGATGAGAAAATCATTAATTTCAACGGGGCCAACTGCATCTTATACGCAGTGTGATAGTTAATCAAAATAAAATATCCGGGCTGCTACACAACCATGTCATTACTACACTTTCCTGTTCTTGCCAGTATCTTCTGGCAGTTTCAATAGGCTAAACTGCAACTATTTAAAGAAGAATTACAGTCATAAAAGGAGCTATGTGGACTGTACCTTACCACATGACCTGGATTAAACAGATAAGAAAGGAAGACAGAGGAAAATAACCTGGTTTCAGTTTTGTTTCTTTTCTCTGTTTCAGAGACTGTCCATTTATTGTATAGAAGTTCATTCTCTCTCATCCAGATTTTTCTTCAATACATTTTAATTACATTTCTACACTGAATATTCAAACAGAAGTGGAGAATGTAGAATTTATCTATGTGCAGAAGTTAAAAATACTAAAATTATTAATATAGGGAGTTCTTAAGTATAGAATGAAACTTCCGAGTGCAAAGACAGACTCAATTTCAAGACTTAAGGACAAAGAGAAAGATCTGCAGGTTAAGAATGCATTAAATAGCAAAGCATATGAACAATTACCACTTGAAGTACATCAGAAGTTCTGTGTGGTAACTGTTAGTTAATCCATACCTCTTGCTTCCATTTGGTAATGAATGAGATAATCTGGAAGTTTAATGAGTTATTTATAGCATTCATAGCAAAATAACAATCATAGATTTCTTCAGGAGAGATTTGCATCCAAGATTCTCTGGAAAAAAGTGAGCAAAAGGGAACTTTGCCAAGATGATATCAAAATGTGATATTAGGAGAATAGCAGTTCCAATTTAATTAATATTATAAAATATAAAAAATAAAATACAGTAATCTGTAATTAAAATACTAATGATACCTTTATTTGTGGCCAGAAAAAATAAGACTTACATTCTTAGTAACTATAAATTGCATTTATTATTTTAAAATCCCTAAATAAGCTACTGCCATTCATGAAGGAGTTATTCAAGTCTCTGTGGATGGCATTATGAAACATCGGCTAGGCTTTCAATAGGTGTCAAAAGAAGGTAAACAAGATGTAAGAACTACTAAAAACCAAGTTGAGAGCAAAATACAGAATGTCAATACCCTCCTGTTTAAATCCATGGTGAACTGGCATCTTGACTGTTATGTGCAGTTCAGATTCCCTTTTTTTTCCACATCTTAGAGAAGCAAGAAGCTGTCCAAAATTAAACTTAAAAAATGGTTCCATGGGATGATATGGAACCCAAAGGTTTATGAGTTCTAAAAAGAAAGCTGATAATTTCATAGAAAATACATTCATCAAGGATTATTAAAAGAAAAATATCTGCAAATAATCCCTGATTCAGATTGAAAGAATTTGGAATGTTATCTCTGGGGAAGTAACACTGCAGAGTTTCCCTGTTTCCCTAAACTTATAATGTTGGCCATTGTCAGAGACAGACAACTGACCAGGACATTAAGTTTGGGTATGTATGGATTTTCCTATGCTCTTAAGTAAGGAGAGTAGGAAAGATAAAACCAAAGAAAGGAGATCCAGGAAGTAGTCTTTTGCACACCCATATGCAGAAATATATGTAGCCAAATTTGCCTGGCTGTCAATATTGGAATCCAGATGTAGAAAAGCCCCTGAAGTATGGATATGAAAAACATGAAGCAAGATCAGGTTTTAAAAACCTGAAGACAAGTTCTGTTAAATAATGCAGTGGCAGAATGATGAGGTGGCTCCTCCATGGGAGGAAGTATCTGAGTATGCAGGAGCACAGATATTCCTTTAATCTGAATGCATTTAAAATCAAGTGATGAACGGTTACCAGTAGAAAAGATGCAAAATTGTCACGTTTTGCTTCCTACAAATCCCTGGAAATTTGTTACTACCTTGCAATATAGAAACACTCCTTGTAACACAGAAAAACTGCTGGGTCACTGTTGGGACTTACTTTGCAGTAGTCTGGCTGTGGAAATATAAAGCCAGACCCCTTCACTCCAGTTTTACGATGTCACACTATCATCTCAGTGATGGCAGAAATATAATAATATTGGTACTGCATTTCCTCCTAGATAACTTGTATCTATCAGAAAAGTGGTGTATATCTAATCAGAAATGCAGTGGGGAAAGGAAGCGAAGCAGACATTTATCTATTCACAGTTCATTGACTGTCTGAATGAAATTCAGGTGTGTGGTCTCATTTGTGGAAGAGGAAAAAGCCTTGGAAACAATACAAAAAAAATATTTTTTACTTGCTTAAGAAGGCTGATTATGTATTCAAGAGACTATGTTTAAGTTTGCTTTAAAACAAAGCAAAAATGGTATTTTGCTTTAATCACATAACTGATAAACACATTTCTGTTACAGGCAACCAAAAAAGCATAAAAAAGGGTGGTATATTTTTGCTACATTTCCCTGCAATGAACACAGTGACATATGGACTGGGATGTTTTTCTCTTGAACTACAGCCAATTTAATTATAAAAATAAGGAGGAAATATTGACAAACTAAAAGAAAAGTAAAAACAGATAAAAAAGAGAAATACACAGTTGCAGGAGCTCAAAGCAATAATTTGACTCTATTCTTACAAGTCACCCATTTGGGAAGCTGACAGAGCATCCATATCTTATGCAGTTAGCCCACGGCTGCCTCCCATTGAAATGGAGCAGCAGGGGGCTGAGCAATTCCCACTGAAATCACCAGTAGTTGACTTCAAGCTCGTGTTTTCCTACAGTCTGTGTATCTAGACTTGCTTTGCAGTTAAGATGTAGGGAACACCGATAAGGATTGTAGCTTCACCCTTCATGCAACTTCTACGAGGCTTGCTGAAACATGCTGCTTGATTAATACAGGAATGAATAACCTTTCTGAAATATTCACATTTAAATAAAAAGAAAAGAGAAACAAAGAGAGGTGATTGTATGCATCTGGACTTCAAGTTGGGCTTAAAATCTTTGCTAAGGGATTTCCTGTGTGACCTTAGGGCTTGCAGTAATTGCCCACATGCCTGCTATTATCCTGTAGTAAAGTGTAGAAGCTTCTCTCCCCAGGAGATTTCTGGGAGAGAATTCTCTCAGATTACCTCATACTTACCATGTATCAGCTGACGTAACATACATTCACAATATGTCTTACCCTGTTTATAAGTCTATACTCCAATATGTCACTTCAGTTCCTCCAAAGCCCTGCTGAGCTGCCAGTTAACTCTGTGGGATTCTACATTTCTACCAGCAGACGTGTGAAGAGTTGCGAAGGCCTGTGGCTACCAAGACACTAGGAGTGCTAACTTACACATACTGAGCTTCCAGCAAAGCTTTCGGGCAGCGTATTACTTTCCAAATAAGGTTTAGCTCTGTAAATGATCTGAGAACATGCTTACACTACCAAATCAGGCGCTGCACATAAGAGAGTTGAAGACAAACCTTTTGGAGACTGCCTGGTGCTAGTGTCCCTTTATTTCTAGTAGCTAAAGGCACACATTCTTGAAATGTATAATTATTATCTAAACCCTGTTCTGTCTGGTTTGAAGTAGTCAGGCAGATCTTCTACCAATCACCAGGATAATCAATACTCTGGGATGAGGCTTGTTAACTTGTTGATACCTCTTTATCTTGCATACGTTTTCCATAGGCGACAAGGACATTTCTCTCTCTACAACATACAGTCCATAGGGTACCCTTAGTCTGCAAGGCACTCACTTGACCTGCTTCACTGATCCATGGCCAATACTATGAGCAGACTTTCATCTCACAACACTGCTCCAGCAGGGTACATGCTACACATGCTATCACGCTACACAGCACCAGAGGCAGTGCCAGGACCCACCCTCCACGTGAGGACAAAACGCAGAGAGTAATGAGGCAGCATGTCTTAGAGAAATGGGAATAGAACTCAAGTTTAGATATAGGGAAATTTGACTTTGAGATGGGAAATAATTGGGGCCGAAGCTAGTGAGCTGGTTTGGGAAGACTAAGTATGCAACACGAGGTGGAGAACGATATAATACTGTAGTTGTAATTACAGATCTTATTAGTCTATTCACACGTTGAAATGTTGCACTCTTACCTGTAAACTGAGATTAAGAATGTAAGATTTGCTTAGATTGAAAAAGACCGGGTGGTAGAGTTTAATTACCTTTAATAGCTTGTGAGAGGTAAGGGGGGTTTCATCTTCTTGTGACAGAAGTACGGGACAACCGGGTGTTACAATTTCTGCATGTTTTTAACCCCATGCTAACAAATGACCATACCTGAAAATAAATCCTTGAAGCAAAACATCTGATTGAGATTTTTTGTACCTAACTGGCTCTGGATAACTGCAACTTTTTCCTGTCCTCCTCATTTTCTTCTGATTACCTAATGTGGCTTCCTATTACTGAGTTTTATACATACCACACTTCAAGGTGTTGAATGGTAGTCTGAATGCTGTGAATTCTCTAAAGAATTTATAGCTGCAGCCTATGTATTTCAATGCCGATCTATCTTTGTGGATTTTTCTGAATCCAACAAGTGCTTTTAGACTCTTAATTGTATTTCAACTCCAAAGTTCTTATTTATTTCAATAGTAAATTAATAATGGAATATTCTTGTGATATTTATGTGACAAGACAGTTCCTTCTAGATTGCTTTAGAAGGAGGTAATTCTTACTGCTAATAAGAAGTAACAGAGCATCACTCAGTTGATGCAATTCAGAAAGGAATCAAAGATAAATGAAATGAGAAGAAATGAGTGAGGAACTCTAGTAGAATTCCTGCAGTCACCACAATGGAGCATGACTTCTAGTGAGGTATATGCTCCACAGACTGACTACTTAATAGTGATAATTCTTCAAGCAAGAGAAGAATTAATTCTCCTGCATTCCAGGTGAGTGCTTTACATTAACCTTAAAGTTATGTTCATTTTGCCTCTTTTCTTGGCAGTGGTATTTAAATTCTTTTCCGTACTGGAACAGCTTCTTGGGAGATTAGTCTATATCCTGGTGGTTAAGACACAGAACATAGAAGAGTGGCTGTGAAGGGTACTGGATCCAGTTTATCCAAACTGTGTAAAAATTCAAACTTGTAGGCTATTATGCAGAGGGAATAATGCTGCTTTCGTTCTTTCCCATCTGCGTTTTTACTAAAAGCAGTTGCCATTGCTTTGTTTCATAAAGACCAAGCCATCTGGTAGGTATGATCAGATGCATGGGGTCCCTCAGGGGAATTAGATGAAGGAATGCATAGTTTGTGAATCTTGATAGGACTTATATATTATACAGCTCTGAAGCTTCTCAGCTTTGATGAGATGAGACAAGTTTCAGGACTACTCAGACTTAGAAATTGAGGCAAATAGAGAATGTTAATAATGAAATTTTGTTGAGTACTTATGGACTTTAGATACTACTGGATGTTCAGTCCCTGGGGTCCTTAGAAAATGCAATAGATAAGGATAGAGCACACAGAGTTTAACTCATAGTAGGTATGTGAACAGTGAACTTTGAACAAGAATACAACATTTAAAAAAATGCAAGATGAGATACAGGGTTAAATAAGGTTATTATAAAATACATTTATTTTCATTATATACATTATTATTTATTATTACATATATTATTTATTTATTAGATTTTTGGTATCATTAGATCAATGGTGTAAGACAAATGTTGGGAACATACGTCAATAAAGATAAGCATGTATGCTATGTTAGGCACTGTAGTGGTACTATGCAGAGCTATAAAGCTGGTTTAAAATACTATTGCAGTGCATATGTGGTAGAGCTCAGCTCATAAAATGCAGCTTGTGCTATTCATTTAATTAAAAGCAGGTTTTCTTGTTATTCAGTCTTTTGAAAAGTAATTTCTTTAACCTGGATAAAAACAATACAGGAAATAATATTTTTTTTAAACATATTATCCCTGTGTTCCTGGGCACTTCACAGTTTTTGCAAAACTGAGCGCTATTTCCTCCTTCACTGTTTTTTTTTTTTCTTGTGGACTTATGCACAGAAAATTTCTGTTCAAATTAGATTTACAAGTCTGAATAAACTTAAAGTTTTACTATTAGGTGCATACATGATAGTGCAGCATTAAAGTTGCCTGAAAGTTTCTGGACAGACCTTGTTAAAATGTAGATTTTCCAAACCAATGAAGGTTCAGAAGTATTAAAAAATATCTGTAATCAATAATACATACCAGTTGCCATTATATTTGGAATACTTTTTATGATTTTTTTAAAGGAAATACTGACTCTGGACATTCAAACTGCTGCTCAACAAAGAAAGAGTCATCGTGATATCCAGCACACCAGTGGATGAAGTAAGCATTTCAATTTAGAAATTAAAATTAGCAGAATTAAAATTAAAATAGGAGTTTGTCTCAAGAGATTTTAGGAGCTGAGAGAAACTCCTTTAAAAATAGTTAGTTTGGGACTCCCATTTCTAAAACTTTCCTGACTCTTAGACCACCCGTTACACTCCAAATCTAGTTATGGACAAAAGATAACACACCATATGTGTAGAGCTAAGTATTTATTGCTCACCTGATTAAAGTTTTAACCTTCTTATGGTTCAAATGAATACAGAAAAGCTACAATGGCACTAATGAAACTATTAGATGGGGGGAGGGAAGGGGAAGAAAAAAACCTTTCCAATATTTACCCCTTTTATTTGGTGTTACGTTCATCCTTCATACACTATACAACTGCATGAAACTAAACAAAACCTAAAACTAATTTAGGCAGCAGTTACCCGACTGCTAGACTGTAGTTACCACAACTAAAACAAGCTCAAATCAGCTTGGGCCAAAACAAGCTCAGGCAAGTCATGGGAGTCTGCACTGTGAGGTCAATGAAAAGGCTGTGGTCTTTTGCTAGCAATGGCAAAGCCAGCCATAGTAGGCTGTAAGTAACTGCATGATTTGCATTTCTTATCTAACTTTGTCTTGTAAAAGCAAATAAGTAAGGGAAGCTTTGTTTAAACTGTTAAATATATTTCAAATTTGGCTAAGAATGATTAATTATACAATTTAGACCAACATTTAGGCCAACTAAAAAAAAATCAACAAATAGATACAACTATTCACACAGAGACCTTTAGCCTAGTTCTAGATGTAAAAAATATTTAATTTTCAAGAATCATGAATATTTTCTGTGTAGATTCAAAGGCATATAAAAGCACATGAATATCTTCAATCATATGTACAATCCCACTGAGTTAGCTTGACTCTGTCATCTGTAGAACACTTTCAAGTGATCTTTTGAGATATCACCCAAAGTTGCAAATCACTAAGCCTAAACTTCTGTATTAATTCTTTCTTATTCTAAAAATAATATGATATAAATTATCTGTAAGCATTATGATACATGATAGCAAGAGTACCACCTCAGTCAGATCTACTTACATGTATCTCTCATTCCAGAAAAGGTTAATATATTCTTATCTCTCTCTGACTACTTCAGTATTTCCTTGAAATACAAATAGTTCTTTGATAGAAAAATGTGAAAGAAGAATAATAATTAGGATATTATTTGATGACTGAATTTGAAATACATAAGAAAAAAATTACAGTAGTGTGTTAGAACTATGCTCAGCAGAGATTAAAAGGTAGAGCATGTTTCACAGCAAGAAAAATTCTGCAGTGTATCTGAAAGGTTACAAATGTGATTAACTGTGGCAGGTCTCATGTGCTCCACTCATAAATCTCACACCTGGTAATGCATTAGTGATGGCAGGTGTAAACATGATGAAAAAGTGTAATTTCATAATGCCATACAAGATTAAGACAAGAAAACTAAATTTGGATTTGGAAACATGAAAAGGTGGTATTATTATTATCATCATCATTATTATTATTATTATTATTATTATTATTACACTTAATGCTGCAGCTAGCTTTTAGCTTCCAATTTATCAGTATTTTTAAATACGTAAAGTCCTCAAAAATATTTTTAATGCAATCTTGCAGGTTACTGGTATCCATATGTACCCAACATGTGTGCTCTGGAAAGAGACCACTTACTAGATATTATGGCATATGTCACCTTGGCAAGGAGAGCACGGTATATCAAACTCTTTAAACATGTTCTCTTTCATTTGTACACTAAGTATGATTTAGGTAGAATATTATAAAATAAAGCAAAAAAAGAAGTTAATATACCACAACCTAAATAAGATTTTATCAAGTGTGCACTTAAAACTCTTTGTAATTTTAATAGAATTTTACTTCATTTTGACCTGGGTATGAATTTGCTGACTGTAGGTATGTTTCCAGGGTCCCAATAAACACAGTGATTCTTCACTGTCTAGGAGGTGAAGGGGCTATATTGATATCAACCACACACACACCCTCCACCTGCCCCATCAGATAGATTTTTTAAGGAGCAGCGCTACAGTGAATGTTTGAAATACATAAAATATTGTTGTAAAAGTTAAGCGCTAATGAGATGAACTTCAATTGCACAATACTCTCCTGGTTTGAGGTAAAACCAAGGACCAAGGACCAATTTTGTTCAATAACTTTGCTTCTTAGCTGGGCCTCTTCTAAGTACTGAAATTAACAGCATATGGTGCAGACAATGTTCGCTCTCTCAGAGTGATAAAACCAATGTTTATAGCTGATGCCCAGGAATGGTATGCGGAGAGGCTCTTGCTTATACTTATTGCTATAACAGCCAAGGCCAACCAACTTTGTTATTTGCCCAGCTGGAGGATTGGAAGTGGAAAAAGCACAGTGGGGTCCCACCCACGGGGAGGAGCGGACAGAACAGGTGATCCAAAACTGACCAACAGGGTATTCCATCCCATCTGCCTCATGCTCAGTATAAAAGCTGAGGGATCAAAGGGTCAGCTGTCTTTTTCTCTCTCTCTTTCTCTCTATCTCTCTCTCTATTTCTCTTTCTCTTTCTCTCTCTCTCTTCTTCTCTCTCTTTCTTCAATGGCCGACGTCTGAGGAGGACTCTGTCTGTTCCTCTGCCTTTGATCCCGATCCTGAATGCAGATCGAGAATCCAGTTCCCCTCCATCACTGGGTCTGGCCTGGGACTGCCCTAGTGCCAGACGGTGTCATGATTGTCATCCTGGGAGCTTGATACATTTTTGTATATATTTCATTATTTCCTTTTCCTTTTTATTCTATTAGTAATATCTCATTAAAGTAGTTTAGTTCCTTCTAAACTCATAAGTCTCTTTTTCCCTCCTCTGCCTCTCTCTTTGAAGAGGGGTAGAGGGGAGTATCTGTCGGTCCCATCTGGGGTCCCCAACGTCCCCAGTGGCTGATTTGGCCTAAACCACGACAAATACAAAACACTTGATCTTTTCTAAAAAGATGCTTTACTTCATTGTTTGAAAAGAATTACCACTTTCTTTTTCGTTCTTTCCCTTTCAGATTTACATCACTTCTTTGCTCTACACTTTCTTCTTTTCTCCCATGGTATGTTCTTCTCCTCCCTTTATTTCTTTAATCTCCTGAGTTCATTACAGTTTTACCTTTAAGACACTCCTTCTCCACACTCTTTATTCTTGTTTCTCTGGTCATTAGCTATCTTTCTCTCTCTATCAAATGTTCAGTGTCAGTATAGCTTTAATATCCTAAGCATTGCTCAAATATTTAAGAGAATATTGTTATTAGCATGCCAATTTCTATTTTGAAGAAAAATTGATCGAAAATTTAATGATAAGAAAGAAAGAGTCTCTTATTCCTAAATAAACATTTCACTAGAACACTTGGTCTCCCACGGCTTTGAGGTGTTCCACTTAAAGCCATGGTTTGCTTTGGCTGCAAACGTAGAAGGTCACTCACTTGCAGGTGACCAATTGGTGGACTTACATCAGTGCTGGCACGCTGTGAAACATGTTTGGTTTCATGCTGCCTACAAAAACATAATAAAACACACTTACAGACTCCAGGTATTACAAAGATTCATCTTTTGCAGCCATGCAGCTGGTCAAAGTTATTAAGAAAATTGGGACTTCGGGGGGGGGCATTTTCAGGTATATTCAAGCTGTTACTAAAGAACTTGTAAAAAATGTGTCTAAACCTTCCATTTGTGATTCTGTCTTCCTTCCTGTAGACTGGTATTGTCTGTAGTGTAGTGGGAGTAATGTAATTACATTAACAGTGAGTAGCATTAACAAATGCATTGATCATTCCTATTTTCTCAAATGTTGACCTACTGTTGTCTAGTCTCCTATATATCAGAGGCAGCTGAAGTCTCTAAGGACAATATAATAAGCTAAGACTATGATTAACTTATAAAAACATGCCAATTTCCACACAAATAGACAGATCTTGGCTATGTTGTGTAAACAAAGTATTATTTTCAGTTCCTGTCATTGACATTTTAAAGACAAGCATTTTAAGAAGGTAAAAGCTGAGGCCAGTTATTATTACTGGAATGTTATGAACACAGACAATGATTATGCATTTACGTGTTCAAGATGAATACAGCAAAGGCTATGACATAACGTGGAGTTGCCTAATTCAAAAGCAATTCTTGAAAAATAACAGTGCTATATCTGTCTGGTCAAATTGCTAGGAAAATAAAAAAAAGCAAACAAACAACTATTTTCTCTTTTCAAATATGTTATAGATTAATGTCTTCAAAACTGCAAAAATAAAGAGCATATATTTCTAACACTGCCTTACAGAGAAAAGCTTTAGAAAGGTCAGTTGTTAAAAAATGCTTATCATCAGTTCCCCTAGCACTGCTATCAATCACTACAATGGACAAATAAGATAATCATCAATGACTGATAACAGAAAAAGTACAATCTGACCAACAGTGGATGACATATTTCTTAAATTCTACACTTACATGGTACTAAACCAACCATTGTTTAATTCTAAAAACAGGAATTTACATGAATCTTTTAAAAATAAAATAATTTTCTAAAATTCCACCACCTTGAATTCATATCTCAATTCACTAAAAAATAAGAAGTTATAGTCATGTAGAAAAATAGTGTATATGCCTAGACTATTGTGAACATAGCAAATTTCCGTCAAAGTGAAACTTCAGCAATATTCTTCAGTCCTATTTTCACTTTTAATAAAGGATTACTGATATAAATGAATGCAAATTATTTTTCCATTAAAAAAGGCTCCTTATTATTCCAAATATTATTTACAACATATTATGTCCTTCTTTCTTTTTCCTCTGTCTTTAAATTCTAAGATAAAGGTAAACTAGAATAATTAATTTGTAAAATTATTCAGAAATTATTTCAAGTAGCAGATCTTCAATGCATTGAAAAGTATATTATTCTCCTAAATATTTCATTAAATTATTTTTCCACCTTAAAACCTGTTTTATATTACTTATTATTATTTTTTATTATTATTATTATTACTGAAAATGCAGTCCTGGAATAATTTTTTAATTTATGTTTTATTCTTTCCCTTACATCAGAAATGTTTTTCTCTTTAATTTCTACATTAAGTATTTTTCTCTTTTCATTCTATTTTGGTAACCAGCTACAAAATTCTTTAAAAATTTTTTCCTTCCTCTGTGTTAGTTATTGTTTATATTACTCATGGAATAACACATTTTGATATGCTTAACAGGAAGGCAAGACAGCTGATGGGATTATAAGGTAAAGGCAGAAAACTTCCTAATAAAAGTATTTCAATTACATAGCTGAAATAAATAAAGGAAGGGCATAAATAAAGAAAAGGAGGGCAGGGACAGGTGACATTATAGTGGGGGTCTGCTACAGGCCACCCGACTGGGAAGACAGAGCGGATGAAGCCCTCTATAGTCAGATAGGAGCAGCCTCACCTTCACAAGCCCTGGTCTTCACAGGGGTCTTCAACCACCCTAGTATCTGTTGGAGGGACAGCACAGCAGGGCACGAGAAATCCAGGAGGTTACTGGAATGCATCAATGATAATTTACTTCTCCATATGATAGAGGAGCTAACAAGGAGAGGTGCTATGGTGGACCTTGTTCACACCAACAAAAGGGGCTCGTGGGGAATGTGAAGCCCAAGGGCAGCCTTGGCTGCAGTGACCATGAGATGGGGGAATTCAAGATCCTCAGGGCAGCAAGGAGCGCTCATAGTAAACTTGCTACCCAGGACTTCAGGAGAGCAGACTTTAGCTTCTTGAAGGATCTGCTTGCTGGACTACAGTGGGATAAAGCCCTGGAAGGAAGAGGGGCCCAAGAAAGCTGATTAATATTCAAGTTTATGCAGCAATATTTATGTCACAAAGGTTAAAAAAATTAAAATTAAAGTGGTTGTTTACATTAAGACAAAAGACCTGGCCTATTTGAATTTTCACTGGCAAGTTCCTTAGTGGACAATGATAAATTCAGAGGAAAACTGTCCCCCATGGCTCACTTTGTGAGAATGGAGGGAGGCCAGGGAAAGCATGTAGCCCGAACATCTGTGAGAGGAGATGAATTCCCCTCTAAGAGGTCTGTCATACACACAGGGAAAACAAACCCGATATTTTTCATTTTGATAGCAAATCCCAAATCTGAATTCCAATTTCACAAAGGAAAATTCATGCAAATCCTTAGAGTCTGAGTTTCAGATTCGTGTTTCTCCAGCTTTCCTTTGCCTACAGGAGGACCCAGAAGGCGAGCTGCTGTGAATCCTATTTGCAAGCACATATGCTGCCTCACAAGTACGTTTAGCTCCCTGTATACAAGGCTACACATACATTCCTTTTTCTGGTATACTTGTACAGGATGGAAAGAAAGAACTTCCTTTCAATACTCTCTTAACAGAGTCATGTTCCTTGCTTACTCCTTTGAACTACTTCTATGCAAAGATGTAGTCTTTATCAAATGTGATAATTTATCTATCTTTCTGAGAGTAATATATCATTCAGGTTACAATCCTGACAGCGTTTATAAGCTCAGTTGGGTTTTATCTGATACCTGGAATGACAAAATTGAAATCAGTCTAGATGTATAATCCACTGTTGTAGAAGTGCTTCAGAAAAATGTCCCGGCATGGTGCTGCTATATATAGACAGAAGACTAGTGTCTACTTTTACCTGAAACACAAGGAAAAGCTTTTCAATTTCTAAATATGAGAGGTGTTATTGACAGGGTTGTGAATGCATTAGCAGATTTGTCCTTGCTTCTTTTCCGTTTGGCTAATTATTTTATACAATTTCCAACACAAAGCTTGTTGTTATTCCAAATATATATGGTGCACCTCTGTAACTTTAGTTACCATCATTTTTTTTCTTTTCATTTAACAAATATGGTACACAGCTTATAAAAACCCTTTTTGGGTATCATATAAGCCATATATTTAATGGCTAAGTTTTCTAGAAGGGAACATGTACACAAACATTTGAATTCCAGCTGAGCCAAGTAGCCAGAGGCTTCATCCAAAAAAGCCATTGAGATATAAAATGCAGTTTGGAAATTTTAATAGCAGTTAAAGTTCCCATGATGGAAACTGTCTGAAATTCAAAAGTGCAGTGGACAAAACTTGCAGCTAATTCATTAAGGTGTATTGGAGACCCATGTTGCAATAACATTTCAGTATATATCCATTGATTTTTTGCCATCAAATTCACCAACATTTCTACAGCATACATCACTATAAAGAGACATCAAGAGATAGTGCCTCTTAACTGCTATAAAGTTGGGATTCTCTTCTTTTGCTCGCTATTACTGTATTATGTTCTAAAAAGCAACAGAACAAAGCAGAACACTTCTGCTTTTGAGACATGTTCTTCCTGAAGACATGCTAGTTTTCTTTGTGCTGTACCCATGCTTGCATAATTCAGTAAGACCTTCAGCTTACATGAAAAAGAAGTCCTTTCACCCAGAGTCTTCAACTACACAAAACCTTGCTTACATCACTTAAGATGACAAGGTAGTTTCTGGTAGCCCTTAATTGTTAATATCTTATCACACAAAGATACCAAAGTATATTTATTGCATATTTTACCTTACAAGTTAAATGTTCTCAAAAATGAAACATAAACCTCCAGAAGCACAACGTTTTCTCCAGGATGACAAAAATGCTTATAAAAATGAAGGTCAGTGAGTAAGTACTGCGTAGACTTGATCCTATTTCACTCTTTGCCTCATTAAGGAGTGTAAAAAAATACCAGCCTAACAGATTAGGTTCAATAGCTTTATGATGGAACCTATTTCCCGCTACAAAATGTCCAGAGACTGTAACATTTGCAGACTAAATATACAAACACTATAGCAATTTCAAAACCTGCCTTTTAACAGTGGGAACAGGAATACGTGGAGAATGCATTCAGTAAATCTAAAAGCTGATGTCTAGAATTCTCTTCTATATTTGTAACATTAGTCTTTTTCACTGACCTGGTCGTTTCTGCCCTTCAGTGCTTTGATACACTCAGTAGCAGCATTCCACAGACCTACTGGTTTCTGTTTTGTGGAAAAAGTTAAAGATAATCCATAATTGTGAAACATCCTAACTTCTTCCAGCCTCTGGCTACCCAGTAGGGCAATCATGAGGAACAGAGCAACAGCTCACCTTAGCCAGCTTCTATGTAAAGGTGTAAAAATACAACCACAATACACAGCCATGCATCAAATTATGGAGATGTTTTAGCTACATTGTGGCTGGGCAGAATTCTCATACTGACTCTTCTCCATCTGTACTTACCTCTTCAACAGTTTATTTTGGGAGGAAGACTGTACACTCAGTGTTCAGAAAGGCTTGAGAAATGTAATTATTCCTGGTTCCTACAGATGCAATTCAAAATGATAGCAGCTTCTTTCAGTGTTCAGTGCACGTCCTCAGAAAGTAAGTACAATCTAGACATGAGAAAAGGATTGTAAGGATAAGACTCCATGTGTTTCTTTTATTTTTTTCCTGTAATTTTTCCTTCCCATCACCTCCTCCCCAACAAAGTGATATTATTTGTCGTTACAGGTTGGTTTTTTTTCTCTGAAAACTACTTAACACTGGAGAAGCGAAGTGGAGGTTTTATTGGATTTTAATATATGTTTGTGTATTTACTATGTTCCCAGTGTTTTAGTTAGAGGAAAATAAGAATGCTAAATAACCAATATGTAATTTCTTAGTAACTGGCTTTATGCTATTTCTTTGATTTTCCTCTGTTTCTAAACTATAAATGATATTTAGAGGCTTCTAAGTGTAAGTTCACATTTGTTTTCAATTCAGTTTGTTTTTCTCTGCTGTCTTGTAATTTTCTTTGGGGTTTGGGGTTTCAGTTTTTTCGTTGGTTTCTTTCCCATTTACATGTCTGTAATGCTGCTAAGCTATTATAATATTTTCCTCTGATCATTACAAATTATGACTCCCTATTACACAAACATGGAATAGAGAGATTCACACTCTAATTTTCCTCTGGCAAACAATTTTCCCTCATGAATTGTTTATTTTCTTCTTGACATAATCTTAGTGACATGTGTTCTTTATGGAAACCTATTTGTGGAGTTATTATTATTTTACAAGATTTTCTACATCCAAATGGCATTTCTGATGTCATTGCTACCATTGGCAAAAACTCCCCTCTGCTAAAAACATATTTTTTAATGGCAGGAGTTTTTTTTTTATTTTTGGTGATACATCCTGTATCCGTATTATACATGTTTCCAGTGCAGTTTTCTATAAACTGTGAAGGGGTAGCATTGGATCACACCTCGTGCATTTTGCACGTGCTGTCATCAGTGCAAGCAAAGCAGAGAGAATCACCTGTTTGGGAGGTGTCTGGTGACACTGTACTTTGCTGTTTTCTATGGTTTTCTTGTTTATAGATTTTTATACAGTGTTGAATTGTTATTATTGATTATGAAATAAGAAAGAATACTGAAAACCCTGTCACATCAACCTTACTCAGTAAACTCAGTGAAAAAACTAATTTAGCTAGAAGTTTTTTCCTGAGCCAAAAAAATAAATCAGATTGTCTACCACTCCTCCTTAGTACACAAACAGTTCTTTCAAACTTAGAATAGAGTAGTAATTGAGATACAAACAGAAGAACAAATTTCAACATAAATAGTTGAGGAAGGCAAAATATGGATATATTCCAAAGCAAGAAATGTGGTTTCATCCTGGTTTGAGGTAAAAGAGAACCCATTTTCTCTTATGTAATTTTACTTCGCAGCTAAGCCTCTTCTAACTAACTGGGCTTTCTGAAATTAACAGCATATCGTGCAGAAACTGCTCACTCTCAGAGTGATAAGACCTGATTAGTTGTAATTTATGCCAAGGCATGGTATGCAGAGAGGCTCTGGCTTATACTTATTGCTATAACACCCAAGGGCAGCTAACTCTCTGATTTGCCCTGTTGGAGGGTCAGAAGCGGAAAAGTGTAGAAGGAGGAGTGGACAGGACAGGTGACCCAAAACTGACCAACAGGGTATTCCATCCCATCTGTCTCATGCTCAGTATAAAAGCTGAGGGATCGAGGGGTCAGCCTCTTTCTTCAATGGCCAGTGTCCAAGTAGAACTCTGTGTGTTCGTCTGCCTTTGATGCCAATCCATGCATTCCTGAATCCAAATCCGTAATCCAGTTCCCATCTGTTGCTTAGTCCAGTCTGGGACTTTCCCTGTGCCTGTTGGTGACACAATCATCATCCTGGGAGCTCAATACTGGATTTGTATAAATTGTATATATTTCATTATTTTCTTTTTTATTATTTTATTAATTTACTAATATTTTCATTAAAGTGGTTTAGTTTTTTCTAAACTCATAGGTCTCTCTCTCTCTCTCTCCCTCCTCTCCTTGGAGATATAGGCGGAGGGAGAGCATCTGTCCTTCATTGTCATTGGCCAGTCCGGCCCAAGCCACAACAGACTTTAAATCATCAGCTGTACTTTAATAAAGTAATTCTATCCTCTAATAATGTAGAAATGAATGGAAGCCGAATGATATGATCAGAAGGTGATATTCTGAAATTAAGGATGCTTGGGACTCTGCTCAGTAGTCAAAACATAGGTTCCTGGAGCAATCTGTGGTGATTAACACTATCCCACTTCAGCTCAGCTGCTCCAGAAGAGCTTGAGTCATAGGTCTTGCTTCATGTTTGCCAGACTTATGCAGATTTTTCAGAGTTTGCAGTGACCAATTCAGTTGAGCTTCTGTTGTTTATGTTGGGGTCTTAGATGCCTGTATTGCATAGACTCTTACAAAGAAAACATACAAAGAAATTTACAAAGAAAGCTGTAGAGAGACTTTTTACAAGGACATGTAGTAATAGGATGAGGGGGAATGGTTTCAAACTGGAAGAGGGTAGATTTAGATTAGATATTAGGAAGAAATTTTTCACTTTGAGGGTAGTGAGGCACTGGAACAGGTTGCCCAGGGAAGTCGTGGCTGCCCCATCCCTGGAGGTGTTCAAGACCAGGTTGGATGGGGCTTTGAGCAACCTGGTCTACTGGGAGGTGTCCCTGCCGATGGCAGGGGGGTTGAAACTCGATGATCCTTAAGGTCCTTTCCAACCCAAACCATTCTATGATTCTATGGTTCTATGATATACCAATTCTTAATCCTGAGTTAGACTCTCCTGTACTTTCACGGCACTGTTGCTACAGGCCTAACTATTATTTGAGCAAAAGTGGCATCTGGATGTCCCTATCTAGGTTCAGGACTCCATTGACCTAGGCCACATACACGTATGATCACAGAAATAAGACTCCTGATAAGGAGATCTTATAGTCAGAGAGGACTTCATTCAGTTTGCTAAATGTAGGCACTTACTTGCATTTGTGAAGCAGCAGAGTACCTAAAATATCCACAAAGGATATTGGCAAACCGAAAAGACTTGCTGGAGGTACACGGCCTCCTGCACTGTTCATTGCAAGCAAAACAGTAAAAGCACAGGGAATCTCAAATGTCAGTCAGTACCTGTATGTAGGAAAGTGAATTAGAATTTAAGTAATATCCCATGGATAGTGCACACAACACAAGACAACAGTGAGATAATTGCAATCAAAATCAGAAGTACACAGGTATGGCATCACAATTATCAAGTGATTAGGTGCACTAAGATATAGACGAGTTTTAAAGGCAGATGTGAGGAAGGCTATCACACAGAACTCCTCAAGAGCATGGAAAGTAGCATGAAAAAAGTTAGGTTTCCCACAGTTCATGCAGTTCCCATTTTCGCCTTGCAGCGTTTATACCAAAACGACACAGAAGAGTCATTGAAGTACATGGTTTCTTAGAATCATAGAATCATAGAATTGTCTAGGTTGGAA
>VZSZ01006458.1:7422-49860 GCA_013398815.1 Ibidorhyncha struthersii | reverse complement strand
AGGAGGAGGAGGAGGACTGGACGCAGAGGAGCCAGGCACAGCTCGGGACTGGGGCTGCAGCTGCTCCTGGAGCCGAGCGGAGCACGGCCCTGCCCGGACCCCGGAGAGGCCCGTGCCCACCTGGGGGACCCCGCGGGGACGGGGGCTGCTGGCTGCACCTACACCGCCTGCCTGGGAAACGCTAGCGGCAGGACAGCCTCCCCTTGCCCTCCCTGCTCTTCCTGGCCCTGTCCCGCTGCGGGAGGAGGCGTCGGGAGCTGCTGCTGCTGCCGCGACCAAATGGGGTGAAGACATCAATGTGAGCCGTGTGTGTGCACCAGCACGAGAGCAAGCGAGTGAGCGTGAGCCCCAGCACCGCGGCGAGTGAGCGCGAGCCCGGATGAGCACGGGTGAGCCCCACAGCGAGAGTGAGCAAGCCTGAGCCCAGGATGAGCGAGCAAGTGAGAGCCCTAGACAGATGATGACGTCCACAGCAAATAAGCATAAGCCCCACAGCAAGCCGCCCTCCTCCTCCCCCACGAGCGTGTGCCCACACCGAGTGAGGAGTGAGCGGAGCACGGGGCTCCAGGAGGAGAGGGAGAGCGTGAACATGAGCTGACGGCGAGTCCAGACCCCGTCGGCGCACAGGCGAGCAGAAGGATGGGTGGCAGTGCATGAGCGCCCGCGTGCACCGGTGCACAGCAGCAAGCATGAGCAAGAGAAACGGCGGGGAGGGAGGAGAAGCGTCCATCAGCACTGAACTGCAACACTGAGCACAACCAGCGACAACAGCGGACCTGCAGGGCGTCTTCGGGGAGGCGTGAGCACACAGAGCAGGGGAGGGCTACTGAGGGAACAACCATGCGTTGGGAGCAGTGGACCCACCGCCACGGGCGGTGTGTGCTGGGAGGAGGTCGGGGGGGGACAGCCTACCTGGGGCGGCAGAAGGAGCGGGGCGAGCACGTGCGCTGGGGAGGGTTAGGGAACACGTGCACAGAGAGGACTGGGGGCACATGAGATGCAAACGGTGGGGAGCGCAGAGAGCATTCAGGACATCGGAGCGGATGCTTCTAGGATGTCCGAAGCTGGGGGAGATGGGGACACTCCCAGCACAAGGAGTCAAGGCAATCTGGGATGCCAATAGGGCAGCGAGAGGGACGGGGCACAGGGTGTTGTGAATTTATGTGGCCTGGGTCCAGAGCAGTGGCGGCTGTTCGCAGAGGGTAACAGGGTGCAACACATACACGAACTTTGTGGTGGCCAGTTCCACAGACAGCAGACAGCGGTGTGCTGAGCAATGGTGGCTGGAAAGCACATTTAGATGGGGAGGAGGAGAGAGGCCTGAGCCCAGCACATTTACAGGGGCACCAAGGGCAGAGGAGCACATTTACACGGGGAACGGAGGCTGCCTACGCTGGACGTGGGGACCAGGAGTGTGTGTGCGCAAACAGCAAGGGGGAACTCACGGGCTGCGCTGACAGCGAGGGTGAGTGTGTGGGCAGGACTGCGTGCACGCTGCGTGGACGAGTGTGTGCACGGTGTGCCAGCGTGCCGAGGCAGGTGGCAACTCAGCCCCAAGAGAGAATGGCTGCAAACGCGCCCTGCACCGCCTGGGGCCCGCGGCTTTGCTGGCTGCCTAACGCCAACCCTCCCTCCGGCCCCACAGCAGCGCCGGGCGCGCTGCGCAAGGCCCGCAGTCGCGGGGTTAGGGTGCTGGAGTGAGCGGGGCCCGGTGCCATGCGCTGGGCTCCGCACCGCACAGCTGGCAGAGCACAGCTGGCACCCAACAGGAGGCCCAGGCGCCAGGGGCGTCGTGCCACGCTCGGGGGACGGGGCCCCACGGAGAGGAACACAGAGGTCACCGGTGCTGTGCAGGCACAAAGCGCAGCTCTCTCCAGCGAAGACCAGGGAGCTCCACTTGGGCACACACACACTACACACACACACACACGAGTGTACCCCATGCACACTCCTACATGTGCAAGGAATAGCTTGCTCTCAGGCGCTCCCCCATGCACACACGCCCCACCAGAAGCACCTCTCAGCACCACGGTCCCTACGCAGGCAGAAGGCTCCCGCCTTCCCTCCCCACTGCACACGCACACTCCTGCGGGGAGACCCCCCCCGCACCTGCTCTGCGTCCCCTGCCACCCCTCCCTCGCTGGCCAGCACAGCAGGGCTCACCTACAGACTACTGCACGAAAGCCCGTGGGGCGAGACTGCTGCAGACCCTCGCCGGACCCTCGGAAAGCCCACCCCAAAGCTCCGCCGAGCCCCGTGTCGCTTACCGTGAATATGTTGGAGCGCCGCTTGGACTGCTTGCGGATGGGGGTGGGTGTGTTGGAGGCAGCAATGGTCTCAATCCGCAGCTCCCGCTGGCTGATGCTCGGTGTGGAGGGCACAGAGGAGGAGTAGTCACTGAAGGCTCCCCCACCATTGGTGGCCTAGGGCAGAACGAGACGGGACAGTCAGAGACAGGCAGCCGCCTGGGAAACGACTGCGGAAACACCTTCCACCTACGCAGCCTTGTGCACCGGGGGCAAGGAAGCGCAGCACGGGACTGGGACAGGGGAGACGTCCTACGCCACGCGCTGCTCCTGCCCAGTGGGGGACTGTGGGAAAGCCGTTTCCCTTCTTTCTGCTCTATTTTTTCCACTGGTAAAATGTTACAGTTCTGAAACCAACAGCGAAGAGCAGTGGACGGAGAGAGAGACCTGAGGGCTGGCTGTCGGCCGGCACCCCGGGAAGCCCCTCTGGTCTGGAGCAAAGGCATGGAGGCAGCAGTGAGCCACGCAGCCCTGACCTGCAGCAGCCGGCTCTTCTCAGAAGGGCATGGCTGGGGACACTTCAGCGTGCTCCCTCTCCAAAACACAGGACCGGTGCAGCGATCCCTCGCACAGTCCTCCTCTCCGCAGGGGCTGTCGCACATGAAGCTGCGAGGCAGCCCAGAGCCTGCCTGGCGCCAAGTCCCGCTTGGTCCCCTCCCTGTCTCACGATGACAGCTATGACACCAACAGGGATGCGTGTCCCTCCGACACAAGCCCTCGCCTTTCCAGCGTCCTGAAGCACCAGGCGCCATAGGCCAAGCTCACGCTCCCTGTGAAAGGCATCTCTGCTGCTGGTTTGGGGTTTACCTAAGCAGAGCCCAGGGGTGGCACACACCTCTTGTGCCTGTGGACCACCGCGGCCTTGGCTGCAGTGGCCCATGTCTGGGAACGTGTGGGACAACACGCTGCATCTTCACTAACAACTCGCCCGACCCCAAGGGGAGGGGAAGACCTAACCGAGCGGTTTGGGCGGCCATCGCAGCAATGCATTTCTTCCAGCCAAGTAGCTGTTCGCTCCCGTTCTGCTCACGCAGTCTCTGCGGGCAACAACCTGGAAATGAGCTTGCAAGAGGTCACAGGGAGCACCACCTGCACAAAAGCATTTCAGGTCGGCAGCCCAGGACATCTTACTACAACAAGGCACATGGCAGCCTGAGCGCTCTTTGGCAGTGCTGCTGATCTTTGAACAGTACTTCAAGAACACATGGAAGAAGCTGCCCTGGAAGGCCCGGAGAGCTCCGGCACCCCGTGCAGGGAGCAGCCCGCCTCCTCCCAGTTCACAGAGCAGCAGCATCCCACGGCCACGGGACTTCCTCCGCTCCTACCTGCTGCTTAGAGCACTGGTGGGGTGAGGATCCATCAGAGGTGCTCAGCGAGAAAACACCTGTGTGCAGACACTGTGCCCGGCGGGATCTGAGCCTTATTCTGAGACAAGCAGTTAGGAAACATGAGAAGCGTGAAGGAGGCTGTGCAGGCAGAGCAGCCACCGCGGCCCACAGCCCAGTCTCCCAGAAAGGGCGCGACCTTCACTCAAGCTACAGACCGTCTCACCTTCAATGAGAGAAATGGGAGAAGACACACAAAAGAGAACTTCTCCTAAGAGAGAAAAGAGCCATCCAAGAATCAGTGCAACTTCTTCCTCCCTGAGGCAGAGTGAGGGACTCCTGCCCAAGCGCAGCCAGGTGTGCCGCAGGGAAATCCCGCTCCAGAAGGGCTCCGAGATGGACCTTCTTCCCAGCCACATTCGGGGACCTGCCAGCTGCTTCTGGGACGTCACAGTGCCCCGACTTGCCAGGGCTACCCCAGGCTGCGGAGCAGCTCCGCCACAGCCTGCCTGCAGCATGGTATCTGCCGCCTCAGGTCAGAGCAAAGCGCCCTTCCACAGCAGGGAGGTGAAGCCCAGGGGGAGGCACGCTGCCCTGACAAAACGTCCTTGAAGGCCACCGCCTCCGGTGGGTCTGGAAGACCCTAACCCCATGCTGGAGACAGGGCAGCACCAAGCGAAAGGTCCTCTGCAGCCCATCCTGCTCCCTGACCGCTCAGCGGGAAAGGGAACCTCCTGCCGAAAGGGACCCATGGGGCTGAGCTCAAAGCGCGGAGCAGGAGGCCGTGGGGCTGCTCTGCAGCTTCCAGGAAAGCCTCCCTGGGAGCAGGGGACCTCCCTGCCAGCACGGGACGCACACTGTCCCAAGCCTGTCCGGTGACGGGAATGCTTCCGGCACCCCGAAATGCAGAACAAGTGGGAACCTGGTCTGCCTGCACGCCTCTGCGTGTAGAAGAGGCCGGGCACTCTGTCCAGAGAAGTCAGTGTCACCAGGGAGCTTCCCCCGAGGCTGACCGGCTGATGACGCCTGCGCTGAACCAGGGACTTCTGAACCACTAACAGAGACAGATTCAACGCCGCATGAAGAGGTGCTCTGCAAACTCCGCGAGGAAGGCACAGACACAGAAAGACAGGGCTACCGAGTCCAAGAGAATTCGCTGAGACAGCTCAAGTTTAGGGTCAGGCATAACAGTGCCTGTACAACCAGGAGTTAATTGATGCATAGTGTGTGAACCACGTCAAAAAAAAAGAAAAAGATTCAAAGCGTGAGGGAAGAGACGGCTGATGCTGCAACACAGAGAACCTGCCGCCGGGAGCGTGAGCCAGGCAAGGCTGCCGGAAGTCCAGAAGCCACTGTGAGGCAGTCTCCTGGCCAAGCTCGGGATATTTCAGTGACCTTCTCAGCACATTTATGAAGCTGCAACTGAGGGAGGGATTCAGTTCAGGAGAGGCTGTAGAGTTTGAGCTCCTGCCATAGCAGCTGGGACAAACCCTACGGATGCTGGGTGATGGATGCTAAACCTCCTAGGAAGAAATCTTGCTAAATTGTGGTTTATACTTTACATACTCCCTGTAACCTCATCTGTAATTTCTGCCTGGCCAGAAGAATTCTCCTTAGCCCGTAAGTTTGCCCAGTGCTGGAGACACGTCAAGGTTACTGTCTTTCTTGAGCAACAAAGGACACAAGCCTTTGAGCCTGCCAGTGTCCCACAGACACCCAAACCTCAGGAGAAGCGCTGGGGCCGAAGGATGTCTCGCACCAAGCTAGAACGGCTGGCGTGAGGGCTGGCACTGTCCCGCGAGTTTGGGGCCGAGGAGAAACGCTGCCAAAGGCAGCCAACAGTGCAGCCTCCGGCTACGCAGGCACTCCTGAGCCACCGCACCGCTCAACTGAAGCAGACTGCTGCGAGACTCCAGCAGGGATCCAGGGACCCAGAACACATCGCAGGGATGTGGGAGGACCCTGACAAAACGACGGCTCTGGGAAAATACCTCATTTTCGCTCCTGGCAGCTACTTTGCTGATCCACCTGAACAACCACTTGTGGTCACTATTGAAACTGAGGAACACAGCGGAAGCCGAAAACTTAGTAAAAAGTCCTTCCTGTTAGCGTGTAATGGGTGGGTATCGTGAATTTCAAAGAATATCAACTGTGCCATAGGGCGCCGGAGCAGGGAAGAGCTCGGCTGAAGTTAAGCTGTAGTAACTCTTGGCATAAAAAGGCATGAGGCAGAACAAGTAGTGAGATTTGGGAAGGGCTCTGAGAAGATGAGCGCAAACGAACCGCAGTCACCGACCCAGCGTCTGCACAGGACCCAGGAAGAAGCCAGAGGAGAGCACAGACTGTGGAACGGAGGGCATCTTGAGCTGAGCAGGGGGTGGCACAGGGGCTTCCACGAGGAAACGCAAACGCCTGTTGTTGCTTCAGCTGCTGAGACACACGCACTGACCGAACTCTGCCGAAACATGCTGCGACAGGCAGGGAAGCGCTCGCTGCCGAGCACAGGTGAGCTGCAGTTTGTGTCGCATTTCACTTGCAAACTTAAGTTTCCAGCCCTTCCATCTGCTCTCTCAGTAAAGTCTTGGTGAATGCACTTCCCGGTGTCAGCAAAGAGCCCGTGCCCGATGGCAGACCGAGGCCATCAGAGCGAAGCTGTGACACTGGGCGGCCCCGCGCCAGGAGGGCAGATGAGCAGGGCCGGGCACGGCTGCGCACCCAGGCAGCGCCGCGGGACAGCGGCTCCCACGGCCCAAGGGACGGCGCACTTCACTCCACCGGCCTGCCGGGCTCAGCTCGGCGTGCCTGCGTCACCTCCCGCCGGCTGCTGGGAACGAGTTCCCTGGCAGAAAGACAAACCTCCATCCCACAGCAAACAGACAACGGTGACTCATCCCACAGCCCGGGGCACTCCTCAAGGCACCTCTGAGTCCCCAAAGAAAGATGGAGAGAGGGGCAGCAACGCTAAGGAAATCAGGTGGAATAACTCTGGGAGTACGGCAAGCATCCACTGGCCCGAGAAACCCCCACCCCCACGCCGCAGGGAAGGGCCAGGCGGCTGCCAGGAGGGAGCGGGGTGGAAGCCAAGGCCAAGCCGAGGAACAGGGCTCCCAAACCCATCGAACCTGCTCCCCCAGTGACGGGTGCGGGCAGGACACGGGAGAGGAGAGCCCGAACCAGCAGGTGAGAAAGAGCTTTCCTTGGGGGCTGCAGGGCCCTGGGGGATCCGAAGCGTCTACTCAAACGGGCACAGATGCGCACCCCAGAAGCCGCTGGGAATGCCCAAGGGACAGACCTGGCATCCCCGAGGGCACGTGCAGGACTCCCGGGGCTGGCCCGGGCCCTGGCTCCTGCCTCGCCAGAGGACCGGGGAGATGCTGAACACGGTACTCGGGGTCACAGACCTGATGAGCATGTCTGGTGCACTCCTGAGTGCTGGTGGAAAACCCTGACCGCAGCTGGCCCCCTCCTACAGCTCCCTTCCCTTCTGCCTTGGTGGAAGCGGAGTCCCCCTGAGGCAGCAGGCACCGCTGAGGAGTAACAGCATAAAACCCAAAGACAGAAATGGAACCAGGGCCTTTGGCTGGTTCAAGAGCTGTTTCATAGAGAGGATCATCCACTGTGCAAGGACACCACAACACCGCACACAGCACCGCTGTCGCAGAGCCCTGCCGATTCGGGGACCTGGCACAACCATGCAGGTTTGGAAACCGGTCACCACCTCGCAGCCAGAGAAGAAAGTCCTCCAGACAGATGCATGACAAAATCACCAGCACGCTCTAGGGACTCTCCTCTACCAGGAACGGCAATGGACTGGCCAGGTCGTCAGGAGACCAGACAAGCAACGGCCATTTCCAAAAATGTTAGTTTGGCTCAACTAGGAACACCGAACTACTTCCAGAAAAGATGTCCCCACAGCTAGGACGAGCAGCAGGGCTGGCACCCAGCCTGCCACACGCAACCCTTTGTGGGGACCACTTGTTCCCTCTTCCAGAAGATGCATGCCTTCTTCACTGACAGCTCCAGAAGCCAGAGCTGTCCCTTCCCGCACGGGGCAGGAGACCAGGCACGGAGCAGAACATCCTTCTGACCTCAGGTGGTGCCACCACCCCGCTGGGCACAGAGCTATGAAGGGAAGCAGACCTCAACGGCAGCTACTGGCAGAAGGGAAGAGGGATGATCCAGGGGAAGGGAATGCTGTTGCTAAAAGCCCTCAGAAAGGCAGATGGCAAAGGGGAACGAAATGCTGCCTGAGATGCCGTAACTGCCCGGAAGGGACAGAGCAACCCTGCCACCACAGGCGGCCAGCACTGCAGGCAGCACCACGCCGCCCAAAGCCAGGCCCTGCGAGGACGGAGCAGGGTACAGGCTCCCAGGGGCTCCTCTTGGCCAAGTGCTCAAGATGCAAACGCCAGTCCCGCTGTTCCCACCAGCAGTACTGAGCAGAAAAAGAGATCCTTCTGTCCCAGTGTGTGCCCCGCCTGTGCACACCAATACCTCGCCGTGCCAACAGGCAAACAAAAGCTCCTAACTGTATTCTTTGTCTGGCTGCTTTCCATCTCATCTCCATGTTAAATCCTGTGCTCCCAAACCCTTGAGATCCTTTTCCCTGTGCCAGTTCCTGCTCTCTCACTTGTGAAGGCAGTAAGAAACCCTGGCGAGAGCCCCACACCCTCAGGTAGGAAAAGACAGAACACAGCACTCCTCTGCAAAGACCTCATCACTCTCTTGTCCGTCCTTCCTTGCAGTGCAGAGTCTGTCCACCTCCTCCTGGAGCTGTCCCACAGAGTATCTCCACGCCAGGAGCGAGGCCACCATCACAAGAGGCTCCGGCAGTTCTGCCGTGCAGAGCTGGAGAGCAGCGCCCAGCATGACTCCGGTGCTCTCCGTGTTAGGGACAGCAGCTCCAGCTGCTGCTGGAGACCATGCCCTCTGGTGTGTCACCGCTGTCACAGCGCACTCCCGAGCGGCGATTCTGAGCTCTTTTGCATCCCCATCACTGTGCTCACTACTGGATGTGTGTCGTCCCGCATGGGCAGCAAGCCCATACGCACCGGAGCACGTGGGCCGCTCTGCTCAGGTCCGTGTCTGAAACATGGGGAACCAGTGACCCTGTGTTCCTCAAAGCCGGTTGGGCTTTCTTTGAGGGTAGCAAAAAGCAGTTCCAGAACCTCGTTCCTGAGCCCAAGCAAGAACAGGGAAATACTTCACAACACTTTATGATCGCTCACTGGTTCCATTGCTTCATACTCTATTTTTAGGAGAAGGGCTTTTTGTAATGGAAGAGAGATGTGCAAACAGCCCGGCAAAGATTACTGCAGCAGGTCACTGGGAACTGAAAGGGTTTGTGGTTGAGCCACAGAAGACCCAGGGAACAGAAATTAACTTTGATCCTCTGTGTGGCGTCCAGGTTTGCCGAGCGCAGGGGGGACACAGCGTTTGACAGTCCCAGAGCACGTACGGGGGAGGGAGCGCAGAGGGAGGAAGCTCCAAAAGGACATGGCCTGTCATTATTGCTGACACTGCTACAACCCGGGCAATCAATAAATATTTCTTGCTCAGAAAGGCCTCACAGTTAGCCGCAATTTCCTCTCAGCTGCATGCTGCATTACCTCCCTTTATCAGCTCCGGTTTCCCACCAGAACGACCCAGGTCCCTCCGGCAAAGCCCCGGGGGCACAGCAAGGTACTGAGAGTAAAGGTCCCGTCTCAGAGCCAAGGAGCCAACAGTCACCTCTGCACTGACCTCCTCTGCCAGGCGGGCTGAGAGGTACTCTGCGGGAGGGGAAGGGAAGTAGGGAGGTTTCTCAGCAAAAGCCTCTAACAAAGCTCATGACACGCAGTTAGAAACCTCTTCTGACGCCCAAACTTTGCTTCCCCGTGGCCAGTCTTACACCCACCCCTCTTGTTCTACCACCTCCTTTCCTTAAGAAGTTCTGTCCTCTCACAGCTGTGTATTTTAGAGGTCAGGGCTGGTCCATTTCAGCCTTCGCTTTCCTAAGCTAAACGAGCCAAGTGCTTAACCTCCTCCTGCATCGGGGTCTCCTTTCCCTCTCACTCGCTTTTTGCCATTCCTACACTGGTTTCAACGCATACTTACCCGAGTGACTGAATCAGTCGGAGGAGTCTGGTATCCCCTAACCCCTCACACAGGGAACACGTTTTTGTCTTTACTACAAACGCGTTGCCCGGCACAGCAAGTGCCATTAGTACGTATTTGTTAGGACCCTTTTCTCATACTTCAGCCACTGAAGAAAACACGAAACAAGCGCTCAGCTCCTCCCTGGGGAATGCTGCCCTTGGCCGTCTTCCACCCCACTCCCCTTTCAGTACAGACCGCCTCTCCTTCCCAACCAGCCTTTCACTGTTGACAATTTGTCTGCTAATAAAATCCTCAAACTACCAGATACACTCGAATCTGCATTTCCCCTGGACTCTGCTCTCCACCTTGGATGCCGCCTATTAAACTCCTCCAAAAGCACCCATGTGCAGACAAACCGCAGGGCACGGTACGGCTGCGTATGCTTTGCGAGCAGCAGCGCTCACTCGGCTTGCATCCCGAGCTCGCTGGGCACAAGCGAGCTCTGACCAGAAAGCTCGCACCTTCCTCGGGCAGCTCTGGCTGCCGGCAGGGCTCAGCCTACTCGCTCACACGCACAGACTTCACCCGAACCTGCTGGTGGCCGGGGGACCTGGCACACCAGGCAGCTGGCACAGGTCTCGGCAAAAGTCTGTACCCACCGACTCGTAGCCCAGCTTTAGAAGCCTGACAGTCAGGCACAAACTTCCCCTGGGTATTTAAGAATCGTGTAGGGGTCCAACCAGTGGCTGCAGAGAGTACTCAGGTTTGTACGGGAACCACAGTGGTGGTTCACCAGAAGTCCTCCCAGGGCTGAGAGGCTCAGGTACACCCTACGGGTCAAAGCCAATCCTCTTATGAAAAGAAGTGCCAGTCTAGCAGAACTTGGTTTGCCAAACTCGCTTTTTTCTTCAGTTTTACACGCTCCTCTGAGTCCTCAGCTTCTCTTTTCCTCCAAAACTGTTTCAAGCACTGCTCATTGCTGAGGCAGCCGAGGGGCTCCAGCTGCTCCAGCTACGCCGTCACCCCTCGTCCCTAAACCCAGCTGTGCGCTTGCAGCACCGCGCCAGGCAGACACACTTCCGCAGTCCTTGCTACAGATCCCATGATTTCATACACCAGGTACTTCAGAGCTGGAATCTGTTGGCTTGACTGCCCCTGCGGAGCAGCAGAGCCCAGTACCCCACCTGCCTCATCAGAGAGCCAGCTCGGCACGTGTGAGGGCGCTGGGAATGGCAGCAAAGCCCTAATGCAATCAGGCAGCTGCCCAACGGATCTCCTTCACCAGCCTCTCACCACGGTGCCTGCTCCGGTTTCTGCCCTGCCTCTGCTGCGTCAGTTCTGCTTCTCCAGAGTACACCTCCGACTCCACCATCCTCCCGGCACGGAGACCTCGGCCGTCCCTGCCAAGCTAAGGCTGTGCCAGAACACTGCAGAGCCCTTCCTCTGGCAGATGGCAGGAGAACCTCCTCCTCCTCTGCGCTACTCTGTCAATTTGCCACTGAATTCGCCCCTCCACAAACACATCCCCTGAGAAGCCCACCTGTATACGCATGGAAGACCATCAACCCCGCTCTCCGTGGGGGAGCAGGACCACGGGCAGCTGTGTCCAGCCCGGCTTGCCCACCCGGCCAGGGCGGCCACTCGGAGGCCCCTTTCGCACACCTCCCTGCAGACCGCCCACGGCTCTGCCACCAGCGTCTCTAGGAGCACACCACAGTCTTTGGAGACCGTGAGCCAGACCCAATGGTTTAGACGTGAAGCCTGACCTCGGGGCAAGCATTGAGCTGATCTGGGCTACGGACAGGGTGACGACCACTCTGCTCCTTCCAAAAGCTACTCCAGGGCTGCAGTGTGCAGCTTAAACGCGCTGTGTAGTGAGTGACCTGAGGGGGTGCGGAGAAGCATGCGGAGTCCCTGGCTTTCCCTCTTCACGTGTCCCACCTGGTTGATGTGCACAGAAGGAATGGAGGCCGCAGAGACAGACGAATGGCTGGGTGAATTGGGCAGGGACTTGCAGGGACCGATGGAAAGCTGCTGTTTCTTCCGCAGAGCCACCACCTTCTGAGCCACTGGAAGAAGGGAGAAAGGGACAGCGTCAGAGTCCAGAAAGCAACTCTCTCCACCCGCAGATTTCTGGAGGTGAGACCCAAACCCTTCATGTGGCTGATGCCAACATCTGGGGCTCACACTGCACCCCCCGTGTTAACAGGGAGGATTTCTGCAGAACGCCCAACCTCACAACCCCCACGGCCCGCCGCTGCCACACAGCCCAGCTGCAAGGGACGATGTTCGCCCGCGGCTGTTCCAGCAGGCAGCAGGGTGGGCTTCCCATGCTGGTCACGCTGAGTCCCCACAGGCCACCCAGAGCAGTGACGTGGTGTGGACACCAGGGAGCCACCCAGAGCTCTGGGCTGCTGCAGAATTCCCGGCCAGCCAGAGTCACTTCTCGGTCACCCCCTCACAGCAGCTACAGGAGCCAGTGAGCAACCTGAACAGCCTGGGCAATGCCACCTCCACCGGCCCGGGCCCTTGTGACCCTCGCCGTCTCCAGATGTTTGAAAAACTAATGTGAGGAACAACTCTTGCCGTTCCTGTGACCTCACTGCCGGATGCCAAGAGGCCAAAATTTCATTTCAACCTCCCCAGTCTCCTACCTTTGCTGGAAATAAACACCTTGACCAAAAAGCATGAGAGCAAACAAACTGGGCTGCTGGGGAATTCAGGAGAACACATTGCCCTTCCCCATTTTCTCTTGCACACTGGCCGGGTACCCCCACCAGCACAGAAGGAGGAACCTTTCACGGGAACATGACTGGAGGCATTGGGAACACCACAGGTCCAACCCAGCACATCTCGTATCGTGCACCCTCACAACAAAGGAGCTGCCAGGAAGACAGGAGAGACGCCGCAGCATGCATGTGGTGTGACTGAACTCATTTGGAGAAGTCAGATGCCGACAGCAACTGCAAAATCCTGCCATGTCACAGCTGCAGTGCCACGTCCCGCACAGAGACAGACAGAGGCGTGTTGGGTCACCGCTGCTACCCGCTTGTCTGACAGAGCTGAAAGCCCGTCCAGGCTCCCAAGCTAAGCAGTTCCATAAACAGCAGGAACCCTTCCTCCGCCCACCGAACAGACCATATTAACCCGCTTTTTCCTGCTCTCCTCCTCTCCGTCCTCTCCTCTGGCCAGCTTCACCCACTGTTCCGGCCTTCACACCTCTCCTTCAAACACTGGCCAGGCACATCGTCACCTCAGGCACCCCGGCTCTGCGACACCCCCGAGCCCACGGGCTGGCTGCCCGGGAGAGGCCATACGAGGGACTGGCAACGCCAGAGGGATGGGACGTGTCCTCTGCTGACCCGCCCAGGACCCCGCAGGCTCTGGTACACAACAGCTTTAACGTAGGCGGGTCGAACCACAGCCCGGCTGACACACCAGGCGGTGTTCGGCTGTCATGGAGAAGACAGCCTGGGAGGAGACGTGGAAATGGGGCAGGTCTGACGCTGGGGAAATTCAAACACCGCGTCAGAGGAGCGGTTAGGGAAGGAAGAACTCAGAAATTACCCAGCACAGAGTAACAGAGGTGAGACCTGTCCTACCACGCGAGCCTGCGGGGCTCACTCTTTGCGCAGCTAAAGTGATGGTGAAAACTACCCGGCCAGACCCCAGACCAGACGGCTTCGCCCGCTCCGCGGAGGCACCGACTTCAGCAGAGCAGCGCCCGTGTACAGCAGCCGGCAGCCTCCCCCAGCGGCACCAGCCGCGTCCCCGCCGACTCACAGGGCGAGTTCACCAGCGCAAAGCAGAACTCCCGCCACAGCACACACAGTACCTCGGGAGCGTTTCCAGGACACCGCGACAGGCAGAAAGCCGCTTCTCACGACGAGGACATCTGAACACCCACAACGGAAGTCAGACAGTTCCAGAGACCTTACACAGAGCGGAGTCCAAACTGGACTGGACATGGCAGGAGAAGGGAAGTCCTGCCCGGCCACAGAGAAAGCCTTTTCACCGTCCAGGGCAGAGGACTTCATGCCATTCAGGACAGCTTCCCACAGCTTCACTGGAGAAGGCAGATTCAAGGCAGGAGGTTTCTCAATGTCCAGGACACAAGTGGGTCCAAATTTAAAGGAAGAGGCTGAGAAGACCACCAGTGGAAAAAGAGAGGAGGCCAGAAAAGATTCAGAAAAACTCCTCAGCAATTGCTGTCCTGGGCAAACCGCCTCCGGAGGCTCTGCCTTGTCGCTCACCCATTAGTGGTAACAAAGGAATTAACCATGAGGCCAGCAAGACCGCACCAGTGGTGATAAAATCTCACCAACCCTTAACTGAGGCATCTCGAGGCAGCCTTCGTGTTTCTCCTTGCTAGGCAGAGGCTCTTCCACTTCTTGAACATCAGCCAGACTTTCTCAAGGATAATTTCTGTCATCCCTTAAGTCAGCCTCTGGGATCATTTGCTTATCACAACTTCTTTGGTTGCTACACGCGCCTCTGTGATGTACAACCAGTGAGCCCTGCCCCGGCCACAGAACCTCTCTCCACATACGTTGCTTGGCATTTGTTTGCCAAATGTCGCATGTGGTGCTCCTGTGGTATTAGCACTGAAGCACCGCACGGTATTTTAAAGCATTCCACAGCACCCTGTCCCAGATGTTCTGGAGAATTCACTCTGCAGACACCGCCAGGAACAGTCAGCTCTGGTGGGAATATCGGGACAGGGAGGAGGTGCACATGAAGGTCCCCAGTGATGCACCACGGACCCTAGAGAAAACACCTCAGGGTGGGCTGGCACCTTATGGAGTTGCAGGAGCTCACACACACCCCTGTGCACAAACTCTCCGCCTCTCCATTGGAGCTCTCCTGCCTAACCGTTCCTCAGAAGCATCACCCGCTGCCCTGGAAGACATGGCGATGCTGCTCATCACCCCGACAGCCAGGAACAAGCCACCTCACACCCGAGCAGGAGGGACTCCCGCTGCCCCGCTCAGGATGCAGAAACCCAAACAACCCCCTGGGCAAGACAGCCAGAGTCACCCTCAGGCTTTCAAGCCGAGTCCGAGCCCACAGCCCTGCGGCTGAGGGGGAGCAATGGAGAGCAGCGGTGCCGCCAGCACGTCAGCAGCAGGGTCTGGCAGGCCACGAGAGAAGGCTGCCTCGCACCGCCGGCTCTCCCCTCCGATGCTCAGGGCCAGCAGGAGGAGAGGAGCGCTCGCCCTGGACTTGCCGCAGAGGTGACGCTAGAGAAGCCACCCACAGCACCGGTCAGCAGGGCTGCCGTCCCTCCTGTGCCCTTCCAGCGTCGGTCTGGGCCACTCTTCCTCTTCAGGAACAACGCCGAGATAACCACTGCCGAGTGGCTCTCGACAGCTTGCTCTCCAACCTTTGCCTGGTATAGAAATAGTCTTGAAAGGAAGCCCAAGAGCTGAGGCACCCCCACACCGATGGCTTCTCGCTGTTGTCCTGGCATCCCCTAAGCTCTCGGCGATTTCTGCGTACAGGAGCTCTGTGAAGGCAATTTTGAGAAGCTCTTTCACCGTACCTCTCCAGAGCCAAGAAGTCAGCAGGCACGGTGAGGACCAGCCACCCAGCTCACCGGGAGCTGTGCTGTGAGCGAGGGGACCACCCCGACGCACCCCGCGGGCTGCGCTGGCCCTTGGGAAGCGCTGAAGCTGCAGTTGGTGTCGGCCGGGCACCGGGCAGGGCAGAACGCCGCCCAGCCTCCGCCGCTCTTCCTGCTCGCGCCAGGGTCACCTCCGCACGGTATTGGCAGCCATGGGCAGACTGTCCCACCTTTGCACAGAAGCAGTAACTGCGAGAGCAGCCGGTGCTGGAACCAACTTGGAAAGGATGAGGGAAGCACAGTTCTCACACAGTGAACAGCGTTTCCAGGGGGACTTTTGCCAGGCCACACACAACAAACCTGCACGGAGAGAGTTACCCCTTTTCTGCATGGCGTGTTGCCTTTTCACAGTGACCTTGAGAAGCCTGACTGCCCACAGAAAGCCTCCGCCACTCCAGAAGATTCAACACAATTACAGTTATGCACTGTAACGTACACGGTCTATATCCCCGCACAACACAACCGCAAACGGCTTCACACCCGATACCCGGGAACTGCTCCAGGCATGGAGGAAGGGTCTCTGCCGCTCCTGCTGAGCAGAGAGGAGGGCACCACAACAGCTGGAGCCACCCGAACCTTGGAGAGCCTCCGAAGAGTCGGTGAACGTGGTGATCCCAAGTTCTGCTTCTTGGAGCTCCCTCCATGCTGAGCGGCACGATGCGCAGACTGCAGGGAGCTTGCGGAGACAGCAGCCTGGGAAGGAAGAGTGTTCGCCTCAGCCTTCAGCTGGATACCGAGAGGCAGGATGGTCGCTCCCTCCAGCTGACGTGCCGGACCAGCGCCACGTTAACCTGTGGTCCAGAAAGGTTGGCGATGGCTTGTTGTTAGATGAGACAGTGGCACAGAAGGGCTCTGGGGACAGAGGTGGAGCGTACGCTCTGCGCAGCATGGACCAGCAAACCTCTGCAGTGAAAGAAGAGACCACCACTTACAGAAGTTTCTGCTGTGGAAAACTATCTTCTGCCGCCTGCATGGGGCAGGTCTACCACGGTCTGGGCTGAGTAACGTGCGTTGGAGAAACCGTATAAAGATGAGGACACGGGGCAAGCTCCTCCCAGAATCCACGACTGCCAGTGCTCCACCAGATCCCCAAACAGATGCATCAGCACCCACCAGTGCTCACCAGGACAAGCAGCTCACCCACTCTGACAACGCCTCATCCCATCAAGTCAGCTTCATCTGAAACTGGATCCTGGAAGTCCCTGGATGCCTGTGATGTCTGGGGACGACCTGTCGGGCTCAGCTCTCCCCGGCCCTTGGCCAGCACCTCCTGCCCCGTTCTCTCCCTCCCCGAAGCCGCGCTCGGCAGCACCTGTGGGGCGCTGCAGGTGAGAGCACCGAGTACCTGGGATTCACTCCAGACTTCCTGTGAGACAGCAGGTCCCTCTGCTCCATCTGCAACTCCCATTTATCACACTGCCTTCTCCAGAGCTCCAAGTGGCACACTCAGCAAAGGGCACCGATGCCGGCAAAACTGCACCGGCAGGTGTGCGGCACCACGCCGCATGAGAGGCAGCCCACTACAGGAAATACAGCACAGCACAGGGAACTGCAGCAACACAGGCAGCTCCTGCGTGCGCAGACTGGAAGGCCAGGAGGACCTCTCCCTTCTCCAGGGCAACCTTTGAACACCGCCAGCCATGGTACTTCACCGAGTCCAGACTGCACCGGTCACCTGCGTACGCAGAGAGACCCTTCCACAAAGGGACTTGGGCTGGATTTGGAGATGGTACAAGAGATGCCAAATACAGCACTTCGCCGTGTGTTTTTTCCAACAGCTAATGAAAAGAGGGCTATTAATAAAGGAAGTAAGGGTTCTTTAACATTTGAATTTGACCAGCTTTGGCTTCTAGCGCTAACTCTCTGCCAGCCCGCAGAGTCTTTGCATCTGTGATCTTCTCCCCACGTAGATAGGTATGTAGATACTCTTATGTTGTAATCACATCACCTCTCAGCCTTTGTTTTGATTTATTCAATGGATAATCTCTAGTGTCTCACTACCAGGTATCTTTTCCAGCTTTTGACTGATTTTTGCACCTTTATTTTTTTTAATCTTCTCAGTTTCTCTGTGTCCTTCTAAAGTGCGGCCACCCGAGTCTGGCAACACTCCAGCAGCGTTTCTCCTGCTGCCCTGTAGGAAGGCAAGAATCCGTTTGGGCTTCCACACTCGCCCAGGGACAGCACCAGTCCTCCCAGCAGTGCTGCCCGTGCTCCTTGTTCCACACAGCATCAGCGTTTGCCCATACCGACATCGGGTTTGTGTGAACAGTACCCGACTCCCACGCTCCTTGGGGTCTTCTGCATTTCCTCAGCCTCGCTGCTCTGCACGTGGAGAAACCCGCTGTATGGGCCGTGAGTAAACCCAGAGGAAAGACGAAGCGCAGCACTTTGCAGGCGCTCACTCCTGAGCCTCAGGCAGCAGCTCAGGCTCTGCCACCAAGCTCGCTAAGCAGCGCTGGCGCTAGAAGCCGAGTCCCAGTCTCACTGAGAGCTCTCGTCTCGCACATCGCGCTGCTGAAAGTTGTGTTGTCTATGCTCCCAGGGTCAGCAAAGAGAAAAAATAACCCCAGAGCACAATTCATTCTGTCTTGTGATAAAAAAGGATGAGAAGCATCCTAACAAACAGCAGCACCTAATCCTGCAGTGCCTTCCCCAGCCCCTTCCCAGACCCACCGGCTGCTACTCCTCACTGTGCTGTTCTTCAGAGCAGCAACACAAGAGAACCAATCTGAAGGAATAAGCTGAAGATGTTTGGTGACACACAGTGTCAGAGCGTTCCAGAAGCAGGATCAGCGGTGCACGCAGCCCACCCGCTGTCGCTCTCTCCAGGTTTGCTCTGCAAACCGCCGAGTTGGTTTAGCAGATCTCCCCTTCCAGGTCTGCTGCAGTACTCACTGTCCCCAACTGCTCCCAGCCGTTCCTTCCGCCGCTCCTCCACCACTCGCGAGGAGGGGGAAGGAGGGGAGACTTACAAGCAACCTGCCCGGCAGGGTCGCCTGCGGTTCCCCAGGAACAGCAAAGCCATGCAGGGGCTGCTGGAGGCGGAGGGGGTCCCTGCCCGGCGCCAGGCGGGACGGTTTGAGAGGTCGCTCTCTGGGCCGCCTTCTCAGACCAGCAGCAGGAGAGGGCAACACCTCTACGTGCTCCTGCATACGAAAAGCAGCACGGTGACTACGATCCTCAGCCCCGCAACAGCAGATTACTGGAAGGTCACAGACTCATGTAGGGGAAGGAGGATCACCAGCTCCAGCTCAGAGGATGGACACTTGAAGCAATGACAGGCTCAGTCCTGTGCCCCGCCCTCAGCCTGTCTTACTGTGCCGCAATGAACCAAGCTGGATTTTTGCCTTCGGGCAGTGCTGCTGCACTATTATTTCCAAACCTTCTTCCATGCGCCTGTTCCACTGGCAAACACTAACAGCGCAGCTCTCCTCGCTTCCAGAAGCGCCTCTGTCCCACCCAGTGACTCCGCTCTGCACAGACCCTCACGCACTGAGCACAGACCCCCAGCTGCGCTCCAGAAGACAAGGCAGAGAAAGGGGCAGGGGAACACGCAGTCCCGTTACAGTGCAGGGTCCCAGTTCATTTAAGCGGACTGCAAACTCCTAGGACATGGGGTAGGTTCCCTCTTCCATCTACAGCATCCCTGCCATGCAGGCTCCTCTCCAAGTCTAAGCAGAAATGCTCTCCCACACGCCGCTGCCGTGAGAACAGCTGCCCCATTTGGCCATTCCGCTGCTGTTCCCCTGTAACACCCAAAGGTTCTGCTGTGCTTCCTCCTCTCCTCCCCCACAGGCGATCAAAACCCTCTCTGCAGCCTCTCAAGTCCTCCGCAGGCTCATGCAGATGGCTGTGCTGCACAGGGCCACCGCGGGGACGCAACCACCCCCTGCAGCCTCCCTGCCCTCTGCAACAAGGGGTACCCAGAGGGCAGCCCCCGCAAAAGAGGCAGGAGAAGGGGGCTGCCCGGCCCTGCGCCGCGGGCCCTCGTGCACATCCATGGGCACTTCACCTACATGCCACACACAGGAATCACTCCACACACAGCACGTCCTACTCCTCGGACCCGGTGTGCGTGCTTAAAGCAATGGCACTGCACACAAACACGCGCCTAACTCCCTTGGCCTCACGGCAGCACGCCGTTCTAGCCAGAGCCGGCAGTGTAGGCAGTGTAAACTCCCTCTCTGGGACAGCACTGCTGCCCTGTCTTGCCCGGACACCCTCCACCGGTGGCAGTTACCATCCTGGAAGACTCTCTCCACGTTCAGTCCGTAGGTGGCACAGGTCTCATAGTATGTGCAGCGCTTCAAATCATTGGAAAGCTTCCGTGCCCGAGAATCATCAATGACCCGGGGGTTCGTGGCGCTGATGGCATCTGGAAACCAAAGGGAGAATGGGTTAAAAAGCAAGCGCCTGTGTCCCATCTATCCACAGGTCCCAGGGCACACTCCTGACCTCCCTCCCTCCCTTCACTCACTGAGATACCCGCTTCATAGTACACTCCCGGTCCTACAAACGTCTTAGCTTACAGTCCCATGTTTGTAGAAGAATGGTTTTGTTAAATGAACCTTTTTAAATGAACTTTACTCAACTCTCCTAACCATCCAGCCACCGACATTTCTGAAGACAGAGGGCAGAAACTAGTGGGAGGTGCGGCTGGCAAGGCAAGGCAGCCTGGATGTTAGGAACAGGACACACCACCACAGTTTCACACAACCACATCGTGAACAGTGCAGCTGTTGAAGACGACGGGACACTCAGTGACAGCACAGAGCGCTGGGGGCAAAGGTGTGAACAGTCTGATCCTGGGTCCAACTACAGCCTCATCTGCATGAGGGTGCCCGGTGCTACATGCGTTAGAAATGACTAACGTTGTCATCTGTCAACTGGCCGTGGCTGCTGGAACGAGCGAGCGCTCTCATCTGCAAGTCCACCTCAGCTGCAGAGTAAAATGGATTTGCCAGTCTCGATCATTTTAGGTCTCACGGCCATACCCTACAGATTAAAGAACCAAAAGGGAGAGATCATCCTCAGTTAATTGGGAAAGACATTTGCCAGGATGCACTCACAGTCCAGGCCTTGGTGGGCAACACTAAAAAATAGGCCTAATTTGTATCCCAGACGGCTGCTAAGTGCTCGCATGTTTTGGAAAAACTACCTTCCCAAGAGGAATCCGACTCCTTAAAGACACGCCAGGGACAAGAGGGGCTGCAAATGAACTCCCACAGGAGGAGTCGAAGGAGTCCTGGGACTCGCATAGTGAAGAAGTCCCCCTCGAGCTCCCCACCAGGTTACTCAGTGCGCCTGTACCAACGCTGCCCCCTCCCCTGGCTCTACGTCTGGGACAACGATCACCGACCCCTCTGCCATATCCCTCTTCCACAGCACATGCCTGCAACCCCAGCCCAGTTCTCAACCACGATCGCAGAATCATAGAATGGTTTGGGTTGGAAGGGACCTTCAAAGATCATCTCATTCCACCCCCTGCCCTGGGCAGGGACACCTCCCCCCAGCCCAGGTTGCTCCCAGCCCCGTCCAACCTGGCCTTGAACACCTCCAGGGATGGGGCAGCCACAGCTTCTCGGGGCACCCTGCCCCAGGGGCTCACCGCCCGCACAGTCAACAATTTCTTCACAATATCTCATCTCAATCTCCCCTCTCTCAGTGTCAAACCATTCCCCCTCATCCCATGGCTCCCCTCCCTGATCCAGAGTCCCCCCAGCTCTCCTGGAGCCCCTTTAGGCACTGGAAGGGGCTCTGAGGTCTCCCCGGAGCCTTCTCTTCTGCAGGCTGACCACCCCCAACTCTCCCAGCCTGTCCTCCCAGCAGAGGGGCTCCAGATCACTCAGTCCTAACATTCATTCCACAATCTTTAAATATCCAAAGTTTAACAAGTTTGTCCTATGCTTAATCTGGGGTCCAGAGCAGACCCCTCTGCGACGCCCCTCCTGCTGGCACCACCTGTCTTCCCAGACCGTTCCCCCTTTGCCAGGAAGGGGTGTCACTGCTCAGAACCGGGTCCTGCCAAGACCTTCTTCCCTCGCACCCTCTGTCCCTGGCTCCCGCTCTCTGCTGTCACCCTTACACCCAGACCGCGTCTGCAGCCCCAAGCTCCCTCCTGCCTGCGCTTTGCCATCTGCAGGCTGAAAGGACACTCATTTCAGAAGAGCGGAGCTCAGACGCCTGCGGCAATGCCCTCGTTCTGCCCCTCCCCGCCTCCTGGGCACCCACAGCAAGGCTTTTGGAGGCCAGGCTGCCTCCGACGCACGCTGTGCCAGGCAGGAATCCTGCCCGAGGTGCCCTCTCTGCCGGCAGCCCCTCTCCATGGGCAGCCCCTTGCCCAGGCACGCCTGCGGAGCCCAGCTGGGGTCCGGGCACGGCGTCTCCTGCCTCCGCTGGCAGCCTCGGCTGCGGTGTCGTGACAGCTCCAGTCCCAGCCAGCTCCCACCGCGGCGCCGTGGGGGAGAGGGGCGCGAGGGCAGTTCTGGGCTGCTGCTGCTCTTCCTCACACCCGCGTGCGCTGGCAGCACCTCAGGGGAGACGGAGCTCCGCAGCTCAGGCCTCTTCTCGGGGTGTTGAAAGCAAGTTGCCACCGCCCCAAAACCTTCCCTGCTGCGGCTCGTCCCAGAGGACAAAGGGCCAAGCACCGGCAGAACCCCCCCAGACCCAGACCCAGGCCCTGCCTCCTGCCCAGCGAGGAAGGCAGGCACCGCCGGGAGGCTCTTCGAAGAGGAAAGCGACTGCATGAAGCAAGGCGGCTCTCTGCAGGAAAGGGAAGGAATTCCTCAGCTCCTCCAGCGCCCTGCACCAGGGGCCGCAGCGTCACTCGCTCCCGCGTACGGCTCACAGACTGGACTCCCCCGACACACTCGCAGCGCCAGCACCCCGCGCTCTCTTGCCAGCGTGGCCATGTCACCAGTGCTCCTGACCGGGGCAGGGAGGAAGCCCGGCCGCTCCGCTCTCACCCTGCGTGCCCACCAGCACCATCGGCACCTCCGCTGTGTTCCGGTAGCTGCAGAGCCGCAGGTAGTAGTTGTAGACTGTCTGGAAGCTGATCTCGTCCTCCAGGCTGAAGACGAACACCACAGCATCGACCCAGGCAGCAAACTGAGGGAGACAGACCAGTCGTTACAGCCCAGAGAAGCATCCCGGAGCCCCATGCCCAGAGCCACCGCCAAGGGCAGCCGCGCGGCTGGCATATGGCGTGCCGCAGCCGGGCTTGGATGAGTTCACACCCCCGGCCCTGTGGCACAACTCCCCGGCACCGCGGGGAGGCCCAGGGTCAACGGTCACCACAGCGGCAGCCTCTCCTCAGGCCTCGTGGTCCTCATGTCCTCCCACGACCAGCCGCCCAGGAGGCAGGTCCCCCCAGGACCCCTCCCGCCCCCCGGCAGCACGGGGTGGGACGGGGCTGCGGGACGTAGGGGTCTCCTACCTGGAGTTCGGGGGGACCCCCTTCATCTCGAATCAGCAGCAAGTAACTCTGGCCATCCACTACGATCTCCTTCTTAAATCGGCCACCTTGGGAAGAGAGCACAGCAGCGGGTCAAGCGAGGGGGAGCGTGCAGGGGAAGCCCCTAACGAAGGCCGGAGGAGGCTGCAGAGCCCCGCGGCAGCAGCGGGCGAGGTGCAGAGACACCGGTCACCTTTAGAGCCGGGGAGAGGAGTGTGGACCCAGACCACCCCCCAGCCGCCCTGGAAACCAGACCTTACCCTCGGGAGACTCCTCCTGCACGTAGGTGCCGGTCAGGTAGCGGTGCACAAGGGCCGACTTGCCGCTGGACAGGTTCCCCACGATGCCCTGAAACAGAGGGGCACATCACCCACCGCCCACGTGCCCAGCACGCCTCCCTCAGCATGAGGCTACCCCTGAGGGGAGAGACCACCAGGAACCAACCGGGCACGTGCCGACGGCGGGCAGAGACGGTTGTGAGAGGGCACAGGGGACAGCACAGCCCAGCTGGTACTCGGCGAGAAGCCCAGGGGCATTAACGGGCCTCAGTCGGGCAGAGAGCAGCGGGTACTGGGGCGCAGCCACCCAGACCGGGGGCGGTGAGGACCCTCGTCCTCCCCCACGCAGACACAGCCCCGTCAGCCCCACATTAGCTCTGCCCACAGCCCTGCCGCTCCCCGGGGGGGACACTTGGCCTCCCCAAGCCACAGTCAACTGGGAAGCAAAAAAACCCTCTTCTCCCAGCCCACACATGCCAAATTTTGGGGCGTTACAGCTCTTGACAGCACCTGCCAGACTGGGGATGAGAGCAGAGACTGGCCACGCGTTCGGTACAGCTGCGGCTTCCGACAGCAGCAGCAAAGCCCAGCGCCGGCCCCTCGCTGCAGCAGCGATGCCGCTGTAGCAGCGTGCGGGTTCCCTGGTGCAGCCGGCTGTGCACCAATTTTTAACCGAGTCGAAAAATAAAGATACCTAGCACTAATTTTTAACCGGGTTGACACACACCGGGCTGGGGGTCTGTTACTCTGCATCACCCCGCAAAATGAACGTAGCTGTACCAGGACGCGTCAGCCAGACAACCCAGTTCTTCCTCCTGTCAGCACTTCCCCAGTGATTTCAGAACACCTCCCGTGCCCTGGGGCTAGCGAGTGTGCTCGCCTGCTGGTGGGAGAGCAGCCCTGGGCCGAAGGGGCATCTGCTGCCATCCTTGCCAAACACGCAGTTCCGACTGCTGAGCGTGTACCCCACAGCTGCTCCCCACAGCCACAGGGACAGCGCAGCTCGTGGAGGGGGCTCTCTCCTCACCGGGCATCCCCCCTCCTGCTCCTCCAGCTGCAGCCGCAGCACTGTCTGACAGAGCTGCAGCAGAAAGGCTGGGGCGATGCAGCGGCGCGCTTCCCCCGTGCTCTTCTGCCTCCTCCCGACAGCCCGGGCCTGCGCAGAGGCACTCTCGGCCAGAAGAGCCGTTCCCAACTCGCTTCTTACACAGGCCTGAGCCCCTCAAAACCCCACTTGGTGAAGAAAGCGGGCAAGCTCCTACCAGCCGTTCACCGTGCGGAGCCCAGGACACCGTCCCGGGGCCACAGCTCACCGTATCTGGGCAAAGTGAGCTCCTAACCCTCTTCCACACAGCTTCGAAAAAGCACCTAATCTACCTTCGGCTTTGGATGGTCTGACCTTACCATGGATCTTCCCGTATGCAACCAACTCCTCCTTTAGGGCACTCTATGCCTCCTCCCATGTCTAAATCACACTCCCAGTGCTCCCACGAAAACGTCCTTGGGCCGGGTGTCCGACACACCGACACGGCCACTCGGAGCACCCACCTGCGCTGCCTGGGGGGTTCTCCACTACCGAAGGTTCACTCTGCCCCACTGAACACATGACTGAAACGTACTTCTTGTTGCTGTTGTTGCCCAGTGCACCATCCACCCAAATCTTTTGTAGGCATTCTCCTTCTCTGTCCCCAAGATTAGCCAGCATGGACTGCGGGGACTCGCTGTGTCACTGGGATTTCACACGTCTGGTACATCACCAGACAGAAGCCACCAGAGACGTCCCCGTGCAGACCTCCCAACGGGGCTGCTGTGTTTCTGGAAAATCCAACATCCCCTGTGTGTCTGCGGCTGCTTCACAGCAAACACACAGTGACACTACAGCGTGGGGCAGCGCAGCGCTGGCCATGCGCCCTTCCTAAACCGTCCTGAAGAGGGGGTCTCCCCGTCCGGCCACTGCCTTGGGCTGTGCCCACTCCCGCGCTCCCTGGGACCGGGAAGGGGTCACCCAGCCCCAGACGTCCCCGGTGCAGCCCTCTCCTGCAAAAGCAACGAAGAACAGGCTGTCCGGCCCGGCACTTGTTTGCAGTGCTGTTTTCAAAGCCGCTCAGCTGCCGGAGCAGGTCTGCGGTACGGCCGCACACAGCCCCTCCAGCGCCGAAAGAAGCGGGGGGCGAGGGGAGAGGAGTGGCTGGGAATGCCAGGGCTGCCTCTGCCACCACAGGGAAGTTTACGGCCGACCTCTTCAAGGCAAAGGGATGAGCTCGGTGAGTGAGTCACCACCAGGCAGGTTCTCCAGCTTTCAGCCCGGAAAGCTCCGTCTGCCCCGGGTCCTGCCCCGGGCTGCCCGCACGCTCCTGGCGAGAGGCGAAGAGGCGCCAGCCTTGCAGCGGCGGGTGCTCAGCCGGCGGCGGCAAGTGCTACGGGGGCGCAGGAGACCGCCTGGTTTGCCAGCACCCCTCGTGCCCGCGCTGCAGGGAGCCAGCCAGCGGCAGGAGCGGGGTGCCAGGAGTGGAGTGCAGATCAACACGCTCCCACGGGCATGCCTGGGCCGAACGCATCACTGCCAGGGCTGTCACCCCCAACAGTGATTACAGATCATGCACAGCGCGCTTGGACAGATGAGAACACGTACCAGACTGCGAACCTCACGGGCAACGCACACGTGCCTCTGGAGCCAAGCGCTCTGCGGAGACGTGGGGGCTGCAGGAACGCCGTCGCCCCTGCTGTGAACGATGGCACCACCCCTTCCTCCGGCAGAGCCCTCTCTGCCGCTGCCCCGATGGCGGCGCGAGCCGTCGGGGATACGGAGGTGGAGACAGAGAAGAACGGTGGGGACCGCCGGGCAGAGCGGGCAGCTCGGGGCTCAGCTCTCTGCCCAGCCTGGCCCCAGCTCCGGGCCCTTCCCGGGGAGACCTCTGCAAAACGAGCGGCTCCCCGAGGCTGGCCAGCAGCCGGGACGCCACGCAACATCAGAGATTAAACACTCCAGCAATATTTATCTCTCAAACTTGGATGGAGGCTATAGCCAAACCCCTGATCCACGTCTTGCTGAAAGACACTTCTGCTTCGTCTTACCCTCATCTGGCGTTATAAACAAGCTCAAACAGCACTGACAGTCGTGAGGAACACAACCCCCAGAGGCAGCAAACCCAAGTAAAACGTGGTGTGCAGACACCATGGAAACCTCTGCACCGAGACGCGCCGGGAGAAGGCGGGGACGCAGCCTGCCCCTGCGCTGGCCAGTGAATCACAGAATCACACAATGGTTTAGGTCGGAAGGGGCCCTGAAGATCATCGAGTTCCAACCCCCTGCCTGGGCCGATACTGCCCAGTATGGGGTCAGGAGAGGAGTGCCCACCAACGGGCATCCTTCGTGCCGGGCCCTCAGGACAGGCAGGAACCGCCGCGGCCTCGCAGCCACAGCTGCCCCTCAGCCTGCAGCGGATGGAAGAAGCTGCAGGATAAAACTGAGGTGGGAAAAACTGCTGAATGTGACTTAAATACATCAAGCTAATAAAAAACCTTAGAGGAAGTACACTGACCACTTGTGGTGCAAACGGGAAGATGAGCAGGGAAGAAAGCGGTAAGATCCTTACCTCCCGCAGGAGAGGTGAAGGAAACAGTTCATTCCCGCAGAAGGAGGGGGGACGCAGGCTGCAGTCAGGGCTTTATGTGCCACAAAACAGAAGCCCCCAACGAGTCCATACTTTTTCATACTCACAGTACGATGAACCTTGGTTCGCAGGCTCAGCGCGGGTCTCCCTCGGGGCCAAGGACTGGCAGATCAGAGGCAGAGCGGGTGCTTCGTGCAGGCCTCTCCCATCACAAACAGTGCGCTCTGCCATTTATCAAAAGACCCCGCGTTTGCCCTGCACTAGGATGTCTTCTGCTCTCACACTCATTTTTCACAGGGGCACGTGGTGCACTTGGTGAAGCATCACACAGGCAGGACCGAGGACTGGGCGGCTCTGCCGCGGGAACCGCTTCTGCGGCAGAGATGGCTGCCGAGCGCCGTGTGAGCGCCCGGAGCACCTCCTGCATCCAGTGCACCTCTGCGGACGGGGCCGGTGAGGCTGAGGCAGGAGCCGAGGGGAGAGTTGCTTGAAAACTGGAAGGGAGCAAAGCCTGGGGACGTTTCTTGCCAAGTGCCACCCGTTTATTTAGTGATTCCCGTAGGGACTCCAGGTGGGGATCCCTTCCGTACCACCGTAACCTGGCGGTCACTCAGGACACCCGCTCGAAGACCGGTCTGTCTGCAGAGACCTGGGGAGGAGACCTGGGCCCCGCGATGGACGGGGACGGCGGCAGGGAGCCGAGGCAGAGAGGCACCGCAGCGCTGGTGCACCCACGGGGCAGCCGTGGCCGTGCCGTGCGGAACGGACCCCTGAGACACCCGCAGCTGCAGAAAGAAGAAACCCCGGACGCCCGCCCCACCGCCCAGAGGTCCGCCCGCCCGAGCAGAGGGTCCCCGCCACAGCTGGCTGCTGCAGCCTCACCCCGGGGACACGACGGAAGGGGCTCCAGGATGCTGAAACGCCTCCAGGCTTTTGGGAAGAGCCGCATCGGCCGGATGAAACCCCGGAGCAACAGAGATCCCCCGAGGTCATGGAAAACATGGGAAAAGGATTGTGCTAATTGAGGAAGAACTAAAAGCTTTAGGTTTGTATAGCTTGCAGCACTGTTTTGCAGCCTGCAGAATGTTAAAACGTCAGAAGGCGATACACAGAATAGCTGCAAGAGTATTTTTGAACAGACTCATGTTTTACAAGCCAAACTAACAAATGAATATTCAAGGTTTGTTTTAATTTTTACTGAACTGCAGATAAGAAAAATTGTGGCAGCATAGTGCTGGTATGTTTTGCAAAAAGATTTCTTGTTTCTTGGATTAATCTTGAAAGGGCTGAAGGGAGATGTGCCAACAGTCTTCAAAGGGAGTTAAAGACTGCCACGGAGAGTACAAGCAGAGCGGAGCGGTGGAACAGATTGCCGAGGTCCCCCAGAACAGCCAGACAGACACTCGCAAGTCCTGCGGTGTCCGACCAGCCCAACGTCCCCTCCGGCGCTACCCCAGCACCGGCTGCACAGCTGCCCAGGGCGCCTCTCCGTGAGCGCCCCAACCAGCCCACGAGCTCAGCGCCGCCAGCAAGGAGGTCCCGCTTTTTCCCTCAGCCCAGGCATGGATTCTGCCCCTCGTGCTTGTCAGCCAGCTCGGCTCCAGCAGAACACCCTCCGTGTCCTGGGGAGGAATAACCCATGCACTGGCACAGGCTGGGGGCTGACCTGCTGGAGAGCAGCTCTGGGGAAAGGGACCTGGGAGTCCTGGGGGACAACAGGACACCCACGAGCCAGCGATGTGCCCTGGTGGCCAAGAAGGCCAATGGCATCCTGGGGGGCATCCAGAAGAGCGTGGCCAGCAGTTCGGGGGAGGTCATCCTCCCCCTCTGCTCTGCCCTGGGGAGGCCACATCTGGAGTGCTGTGTCCAGCTGTGGGCTCCCCGGGTCAAGAAGGAGAGGGAACTGCTGGAGAGGATCCAGCAAAGGGCTACAATGATGATGAGGGGACTGGAGCATCTTTCTTAGGAGGAAAGGCTGAGGCACTTGGGGCTTTGTAGTCTGGAGAAGAGAAGACTGAGGGGGATCTTATCAATGCTCATCAATACTCAAAGGGAGGGTGCCGGGGGGATGGGAACCTTTTTTTTGCAGTGGTCCCAGTGACAGGACAAGAGGGAACGGGCACAAACTCGAGCATAGGGAGTTCCATCTCAACCTGAGGAGGGACTCCTTTCCTGTGCGGGTGGCAGAGCAGTGGCAGAGGCTGCCCAGAGAGGTGGGGGAGTCTCCCCCTCTGGAGCCATTCCAAACCCGCCTGGACGCCGTCCTGTGCCACTGCTGGAGGTGCCCCTGCTCTGGCAGGGGGTGGCACTGGGTGAGCTCCAGAGGGCCCTTCCAACCCCCACCAGTGTGGGATTCTGTGATCCTGTCCTTCTGCACCGCTGACCTGTGCTGGTCCACAGCCGGCCCCGGCGAGCCAGCACACGGCCATCAGTGATGGCAGGCCATGGGAATCGTCTCTCCTCTTGGAGGTGCTGCACCCTGAGCCCAGGCCCCCTCCCTCGCGCCCTCGTCCCACACACACGGGCTGTGTCGGGGCGAGCGGGGGGCAGAGGCAGCCCCCTACCACAGACCATATCCCACAGGGAGGTGACGAAGCCTGGTAACGGCGTGCCCTGGGAAACCTGTCCCACGCTGACAAACCAGAGGAACTCCATCCCCTCTGCTTGGCAGAACGAGGCCCCAGAGGTGAGGGTTCCACCCCACCAGCACCCCTCCGTGGCAGGGACACCGCAGGCAGTGGTGTCTGGGAGACGGCCAGCAGAGGCCGGGGAAGCACTGGCGCAGAGCTGAAGTGAGCCAGGCTCAAACAGAGAGGTGACACCTCCGGCGTTGGTATCTCCCACGCCTGGACGGCTGCTCTGAGGGCGACGACGACCATGGATGCACGCCTGAACCGCCGCTCGGGATCTGCCCCTGCTTCTGCCACGCCAGAAGGTCCAGCCCGTGCAGAGGTACCCAGCTGGGAACCACAGCTTGGCTGTGGCCAGCAGGAAGGGTGAGGTGCTCAAAAATTCCCTTTCGACCTTCACATCCGAGTGCTCTCCCAGATCAACACCCTCTCTCACACGCGTGAGCCACCGAGAAGCCCTTGCCTTCCCCCAGCACGGCGGCAGCCCCGGCTCTCTCTCCCCTCCACGAGGCTGAAGCCCCTTTGCATTTCCACTTGGCCACATTAAAACATGGGGTTTTCCTGGGGATTTGGAGAAGCACCAGTTACCCCGGGGTACCCGAGGCACGAGTCGCGAGTACTCACCACCTTCAGCTCAGGCACCGAGCGACTCAGGGTCCATTCCTGGCTGTTCACAAAGGAATCTGCAGAACGGAAGAAGAAACTGTCAGGTCACCGTGGTCTCCCTCGAGACGCTAACAAGGATCCTGCCACGCTCTCCCTTCTCCCTCCACGCACGAAATTTACAGCTCTTCCCTCCCACCTCATCTGGCGAAATGGAGCTGCAGGAGGTGCCGATGCTGCCTGCACCCGGGAGGCTCTGCAGCCGGAGCTCCGGAGGGGAATAGCGGCGAAGCCGAAGGCAGCATGGCCGCAGAGCCCAGGCACTGCAGGCTGGGGACCCTCCGCCTGCCCGGCGGGACCACAAAAACCCCTACAGCATCCCCTTCCCGGAGGCATGCGGGACGAGGGAAGCACCAGAGACTAGATGCCTTTTGGGGGGCACACGGTGTAAAGGACCCCGGGACCGAGTGCCCGTTGCAGCGAAAGCAGCGCCCGGAGCGCTGCACTCAGGCTGCACCACCAGCGTGTCATACGCCGTGCAGATAACGCGCTGAAGGCATGCTATAATCTATGCTCGTGATTGAAAGTGAACACAATTAATTATGTGTACGTTATGCAATTTGCAGAACATTGTAATCAGCTTAAGAAGGTTGTAACGATCAGGCCCGGCTTTGAGCGGCGCAGGAAACACCCTCTCTCCAGCCACAGAAATCACAAACGCTGCATTTACAGCCAAATAATCTCCAGGAGCTGGTGAAACAACAGACTTCCCAAATAAAACCGGACTCACCGGAGGAGGAGCCAGAGCCTGGAGAACACTGTGAATATGAGAAGTCGCCAGCAGCTGCTCTGAACAAAAACGGAGTCCTTCACCTGCCTTGGACGAGGAGGGACATCCTCCACCCAAAGGCAGATGGCTACGGGCCGGGTGGCCGAAACAAAGGAGCAGCACTTGCCGTGCGTTAATAGTGTAAAAATAATAAAGGAGTTTGGGAGGCCGGAAACCTCGGGGAGCGCTGCTTCTCCAAGAACCTGCGAGAAACTTGCCAAATTCGCTGCTGCAGACTCTTGCAGAAATGGAAGTCTCAGACGGGTTCGAAGAGGGAAGAGGTGAATCCGCCAGACCCAACCGCGGGTTCGGGCACTACCGCTGCTCCCATCACCTGGGGCCGCAGCGGGACGCCGGCTGAAGGGGAGGACAGCTCTGGAGCTGCCCCGCTGCCCCGTCCTGCCGCAGCAGCTCCTCCCTGCCTGCCGCTGCTCCCGGCAGCCCCGGCCCCACCACCGCACTCCGGTGCCAGCCGCAGCTCTCGGCGTTGGCACCGGCACTGCCCCAACCGGCCGGGCAAGCTGGCGGCTGCAGGCCTGTGCCCAGTAGGTGTTTCATCGGGGCTGTGCCAAGCGCCGCAGGCTGACACCAAGGCTCTGCAGGAGCTGCTGCCAGAGCCAGGCAGGATCGGAGGGCAACGCCAGGCTCCTCAGCCCTGCCAGAGCCCCGTCAGCGACTACCTGCACCCCGGTGCACCTTCCCGCCCTCCCCGCTCCCACGGGAAGGTTGGACACACAGTGCTGCGACCCTCTCTCCATCTCCCGGCTAACGCCGTGTCTCATCTCTCCCCACCTCACCCAGTGGGTGATGCGCAGCCCGGAGCTCCGTGGGGAAGGTGCTCCGGCTGCCGGAGGGCTCGCAGAGCGCCTGCCCTCCGTGCCCGCGCGGCCGCACACTGGTCCACCGCTGCACGAGGGGAAAAAAGGTGATCTGCCACTGAGCCTTTATCATTGCACTTGTGCAGCCACAGCACAGTTTTCCGTCGTGTCAGAAAAAGGTAAGAATACGGTGCTCACACCGAGCGTTTACCATTCATATATTGATTTACTAACGCTTCTTTTCCAGAAGCTACAGACAAATAACACACAAGTCTGATCCAGTAACACAAGGTTATTTATAACAATCATGAATGTTCTTAAGAAGAATCGTTTCTTTATGGTCTCTGTCTTTCACCTATCCTTTCTTTTTTTAAGGCAGAGGTAAAATCTTTATTAAAAGAACTAATAAGTCAGGAGGAAAATGGTAACTTCTTGAGCCCTTTCAAAAAGGTAACAGCACAGCTACGTTTCCAACTGTGTCACCTGGTGTAAAACAAGCTCCCACCTCCACCTGTAACTTCTGCTCCGCTTCGTCCCTTTGTCCGTTAACTGCGATGGCTAAAGCACCGTCGCACTTTCTCCCTCGCTGGTGTTCCTCCCCAGGTCAGACCAGGCAGCGCGCCTGCACTGTCACTCCTACCTCGGTCTGGAGCTACCGAAAATGGGCGAGACCTGAGCAGGTTTCCTGAGGGGTTCTGAATGGAGCACAAGTCAAACGCAGTGGCCGACTTGGCCTTGAGAAAGAGAAGAGAGGCAGCGAGAGGCCTGGAGAGGGCAGACTATTCTCTTCTCCGTTTCTGTTTGCGGATGCTCAGGACAGAGAAACCGTCCAGATTTTTGCCAGTTGCCTCCTTTGTAACTATACCGACAGATCTTTGCTTTTTAACCAGGGTTCAGGAGTTCGTTAGCAACAGTTTGATTTCTGACTTTCTCTGAAGGCCTCTGACTAAATCTTAACACAAATAAATAGCTGCGACACAATGCCAATTAAGCTACATTCAGCCGGAGAAGACATTAAACCATTAACTATCATTAGCACGCTTAGCCCAAAACACCAACGCACAACCTGCGCACCTCTGCTTCTCCGTCAGCACCCAACGTGTGCCAGGGCTGAACTGCAGCCCAGGCCACCAGCTGGCCCTGGTGACCGACCCGGCACGTCCCAGCCTGCGCACGGCATCGTCAGCCCGCGGGTGACGGCGCAGCCCAGCACACCGGCTGCTCCCACCGTCCCTGCTCGGCAGCGCATGGGCAGCTCTCTGCATGCTGCAGCCCGAGCTCCTGCAAACCCTGCGCCCCAGTGACCGCCCCACCGGCGGGGAGCAGCGGGATGGCAACACCAGCAGCGACGCTCTCGCCGTCACCACTCATGCCTGCCCCACGCGCCCGGTGGCCGCTGACTCACCCACACCGGACCTCTCCACGCTGCGCGGTGCCCTAGCCTGCAGCAGCCGTCACCCCACAGCTCACAACGCTGCAGCCCAGCTTCAACACCGCGCCACAGCCATCCCTGCCCGGTCCAGCTCACCGCCCCCAGAGCGCGGCTGCTCTTTGGCGGCAGGCGGGACGGGGCTGTCCCTCCTCGGGGCAGGGCGCAGCACTCGCCCAAGCATGGGATGTGGTGCTGCCTGGCACCGGGAGGTGGGTGCTCGCTGCAGCTCGCACCGCTACTGCCGGGAAATCCGCTCGTGACCGCAGCAGGGCACTGGGTCTGTGCTCGGCCACCGCTGGCAGCAGGGTGTCTCCTGCCCCTGCCGAGGGGCCGCTTCCCCTCCCCGGGGGCAGTGGGGCTGCGTGGCCCCAGCAGCAGCTTCTGGGAGAGGCAGGAGGGGCCCCAGCATCGTTACCCGAGAAGGGCCATCTGGATTCAGACTGGGGGCTGCCCAGCCTGGCACGCCATCTCCACCACCAGCTGGCACGTGGGAACCCGGGAAGAACAGGAACACGGTAAGAGCACACGATACTGACCACACGTGTGTTTGTGGCCGCTGACTTCTTCAGCTCAGGGATCTCCTGTGGTTTGCTGACTTAGTAAACCTCAAAAAATTCTCCTTTGAGTAATTGCCCTGTCTCCTTTTAAACCCGTATAACATTTCACTTTCACATTGTTCTTCAGCAAGAAGTTTCAGCAGTGTAAATACCTGTTCCTTGAAAACCCACCTTCTTCTGTTCTAGGCCTGACTGCACTGGATGCCCCTAGAGATGCTGAGCTAACGCCCCTCACCAGCCTGACCAGCACCGTCTTCCACTGCAACCCCTCCTTTCCACGCCGCGGAGTCCCAACTGCCGGTTCGCTCCTCCTGCAGAAGCTGTTTTTCACCCTCCGCCCTCTCTGCTGTCCTCCTCTAGTACCTCCAGTTTAGCGGAAGAGGACATGTCCATGGCACGTGTCGCTATGTACAGCATCTCTCCCACGACCAGAGGAAGGTGGACGGCTGCATTGGAAGGTCCCACGTGGCTCCAGCGACTGACCCTGCCCAGCCTGCCCGGGACCTTCACTGCAGGAGAGCCGGCTGTAACGACAAGGCGCTCTACCTGCAGCGTTTCGGGGTCAAGATACCCATGGTGTAAGCGCCCACAGAGGTACGGACGGACCCACTCTTAGTCCAGTACCAAGGAGGGTAAAAGCAAGAGCTTACAGACTATATGAGCAAAGGAACAGGGACTAAGGTGAAAGTGGCCTTGAACTGAAGACAGCCACGGGATTCCTTCACAGTCACCTGGAAATGTTACTGAGACACAGATCTTGGAGGGGGCAGTTCCCTCTGTGCCCCCTCCAGAGCCAGGGTCCCAGCTGGCAGGATCAGAAGACCCTCACGTCCACCCGCCATCCCAGGCCATACCCGCACACACGAACCCTTCCCCTAACGACCTCCTACGTGGACAAAGGCGCCTCTCCTTCAGGAGGACATCCCACTCTGGCTTTAAACTGCCCACAGGGAGCACCACTCCCCACACCGGCCCACCGGCCCCTGTCCTTCCCCGTTAGCCGAGTGCATGGAGCTGCCCGAGCCGTTTTCTCCCGCACAGATGAGGGACGAAGCAAGGCAGTGCCTGGGCAAAGCAGAGAAGCGAGGCGAGGAGGCCGCGCGTGTCCGCATCGCGGGGTAGGCACGGGTCCTCTGCCTGCCCCCTGCGGCACACCTGGGAAGCTTCCCAGCCTCTGCCAGAGCGTAGAAGGAGCGTCACGGTGTCCTGCAGCACACCCTCCAACGCTGCTTCCCAAACACCCAGCTCGCTCCACAGCAAGCCGGTCTTGCGGCGAACGGCGGCTGCTGCAGGAGGCACTTGGACCAAGCTCCCCCGCAGGCCTGGCTGCGGGTACCAGCCGGGCTTCAGTTCTGGCTTCCGACGAGCTTCATACAGAGGTTGGGGGCTTCTTCCTGAGGTGCCTGAAAGCTGAAACTCCTCAAAACCAGGAGGCATTAGCATCAGCTTCCCCATGTTACTCGGTTAATAAAGTGCCATCCAGCAGAGGTACACTTCTAGCACTCCCTGCAGACCACGGGGAGAGGCTTGGCTGTGATGGTCAAAGGAGGAAAAATAAATGCTTTCAGCTCACCAACCAGCAGCCTGTAGCACGCACCTCCTCCTGCCCGAAGAGCAGGCTCCAGAAGATGGGGCAGTTCCTGCAGCATCTGAAGAATCGCCATTACTAAACACGAAGCAGTGACTTACATCACTCCCATCTGCCACCTAGAAAAGTACTCGGGACTGTCAAGACCATCAGCTCCTCCAGGAAGGCCTGAGGACCTGCAGCACAACCCACTTTCTCACATCAGACTGGGGTCCATGCCACAACTGCATCTTTCAAATCTGTCACTGTAACTGGCCCTGGGTCCTCTCTAAACCCCCGCTGCCCCCAGGGCACGCTGACCACCCTTCTCTCCACGCAAGGGACACACACCACCCGTGCACACCACGCTGACACCCGGGTGACCCTCACCTAGTCCTGATGCGCCCACTCCCAGGCCCGAAGGCGCCTCGTCGGTCAGCTCTCGCACCACCGAACCCCCCGCGCCCTGCAGCCGTTGGCGCCCGCTCTCGCAGGGACAGCTCCTGGTTTTCAGATACCCCCCAGCACAGAGCCCCCCCGCCGTTCTCTTGCACTTGCTTTCCTCCTCTCCCAGCAGCTTCTCGCAGAAGCGAGCGCAGCAGCCATGCGCAGGCGGGTGCGGATGACACCCACGGAGCTGTCAGAAAAGCACCTCAAGAGCAGTTTCTCAACCACCCAAAACAGCCATAGGCCACGTACCTGCCTGCCGAAAAATGCTGACACAACCCGCTGACATCAGCCTTGTCCATCCCAAGCATTGATCGTTTGCTACAAAAATGCAGCATACGGAGATTTCCTGCACTTCAGGTAGTGTGATATTATACACTCTGTACCTGTGCGGCCGTCACACCCCCACGTCAGTGTAAGGAAGGTCCGAGTGCATGCCTGCAGGAGGGTGATGGGGGGACAGTCCCCCCTCTGAGAACCGCGTTCCCCTCCGGGGCCGCCAGACCCTCCCCATCGGCAGCGCTTCTGCACCTAGCCGGCTGCGCCGGGCGGCGGGAGGTGCAGGGGGTGACGCCAGCCACCGGGGCACCGCTCCCCAGGGAATCATAGAATCGTTACAGCTGGAAAAGACCTTTAAGACGATCAAGTCCAACCGTTAGCTACCTCTGCCGGGCCCACTTCTAAACCACGTCCCTGAGCACCGTATCTAGACGGCTTTTAAACACACCCAAGGATGGCAATTCCCTGGGCAGCCCGGTCCAGTCTTTGCTAACCCTAAAGAGGCAGGAGATCGTCTTCTCCCGGGGGAAACAGCGGACACGTGGAAGCAGGCAGCAAGCCACCGGTGCCCTGATCTAGCGCACTAGCTGAAACCCGGGCAGGCAGGTCAGCGCCTTCCAGGCAGTGCCAGGGCCCTGGTACGAGCTCGTCTAGCTGAGAGTGCCTCCAGCTGGGTCACACCTTAACGAACCGTCATCCCCGTCACCACTAGGCCTCATGTAGGCATTGGGGAGCAGCGATTTACTCCATCAGTGCTGGCCTAGCTGCATTGTTTGGTATTTCACATTAAAACACACCCAGTCACTCTTCCTCCCTCTTCTCTTTGTTATTCAACACACCGGGGGAGACCAGCCTGCCAGCGCTGCGGCTCGGTACCTTCCCCGGGTGCGTCTGACCTCAAAAGCAGACACAGCGGACTCACGGCACCGCCTGCACACCAAGAGCCTTGGCGGAGCCACACGGTGGCCTTGGCTCCAAGACACGAGACACAACCACGCAAGAGAGGCGATTGGTCTGACCTGTCCAGGTTCAGGCCAACCTCGTTACTGCCCAGAAGCTTCTGCCACGGCCGTCTCCAGGCACAGGCGGCTCTGCCGCGGGAGGCGGAAGCCCGCGTGGAAGTGTGGGAGCTATGGTGCCCAGAGTCCCTGCCATGAAGAGGAGCAGACCCGGGCACAAAGCAGGCACGCTGCGTAGCTGACGTCCCTCTGTCGGTCACCCTGGACACCTTCACTGACCCACAGCCCACGGTCGTGGGACGGGCAGCGTCACACGCTGCAGAGGGAAGAGCAGAACCCTTCGTCTCAGAGGCTGAACGCAACGGCCCCGTCTGCCGTTACCGACAGCTCGGAGGGGACCCAGCCTGGGCGGCACAGCCCGCTGCGGCTCACACCCCCTCGCTGCTGCGGAGCCGGGGGGGGCAAGGGGCTGCCTGGGCAAATCCGCCCCTTGCCCGGGCTGCTCCCTGCGCAGCACGACGCGCTGCAGGTTCACCTACCTTGTGCTGCAGAAGCGCTGGTGCCAGACACATTGGGTCTCCGCACACAGCAACTAATAATTAACCAACTCGTTATCCAAGCCACCGTGGACCTAACTTGGACACTGAAACCCCGGACACTAAAAGCAGCCTTGAAACCAGGTGAGAGGCTGAGCAAACAGCGGTGCCCACACAAACCACGTTTCAAAGTACCCATCTGCCCGCACAGGCAGATGAAAGGGCAGCCGAGCGCGACGTGCCCGGGCAGAGCCTCCTCTCCCAGGGCAAGCGCGATAAAGCCTCAGCCCTGCAAGCGCTGGAGGAAGAGAGATGTCTCCAGGTCAGGGACCGACACAGGCAAGGCCCGCGTTCCCGTCAGAGGGCTTCGCCGACGCGGACACCCTGTGCAGGACGTGATCTGAGCGGAGATTATCTCGCCAGAGCTTTAAATACTTTTGCGGCAGTGAAAGGAGAGGATCTTGCCTATCTCTGGGAAAGGAGGGCGAGATAACAAACTACCACCCTTGCTGCCTTGCCGCACCGCACGTGGCAGCAGCTGGTGCCGTCACACCACACGCTGTGCAGCGCACACACTTCACAACAGCCACGCGTCCCAAGCCTCTCGCCACCTACTTTACTTTCCCGCCCGTGTCCGAATGAATACACGCAGACCAAAGACCAGTGCCAAATTCTCTCTGCTCTGACAGCGGGGAAGGGTCTGCTGAAAGGGACAACACAGCAGAGCTCGTGACGCGGAGAGACGGGTAACCCCCCGCTGCCCCAACACAAGCGCTCTGTGGGGACCCACCTCGCCGGTAAAAACCTTTTCCGAATCTGTCTGACCTCGGCTCTGGCTGTTTAACCCCACAGGCAATGGCAGGTTGAGATGAAAAAGGCGTGGGTTTTGAAGTTCTCTCTTCCTATGGATGCCTGTAGACCGTACTCAGAACACCTCTGCACCCACTGCACGCATCTCCTCCGATCTCATCCCGAGAATTAGGCCTTTCAGATCCGCGTCCCAACAGCTCCTGCCCCGATACCTTTCAGATTTCTTATGTTTTGCTGAAGTGTGGACACCACACTGGATTCAGCATCTGAGGCATAGTCTCTAAACCCATCATGACATCTCTGCTTCGCACCAACACTCCCAGCACAGCTCAGGCAGGTACCAACAAGAGATGATACATATCATTATCTACTCAATTCACTATGCAAACTTCTCTCTATTAATGTAAAACCACCCCTCTCTTCTCTCAGTAGTCTTCTCTCACACATGCCCTACACATTAGTCCTCCGCGTGCCCAAACAGGAGACTAAAAGGCAGTTACCAGAGATCTCAAAGCACCTTAGGAAGCCGGGCATCTTTCTGGGAAAGGGGAACATAACTGTGAGAAACACTTTCTGAGCTGTGGAGCCCCGATCCCACTGCCAGGGATGCTGCACCCCCCACGTGGTCCCTCCCTGCACGGGGAAATCTCCAACCCCAAACCAGTCCGGTTTGTCCAAGCCTGTACCTCTCAGAGGGCTTCTACAGAATGGCACCAGCCGGTACCTCCGTACCTCGAAATGTTCCCCTGAACCGCTGGCCATGACTATTTGTGACCAGCCCAAGCTAGCTGCCTTCCGTGCTGACTTTGTTCTCTGGCTCCAAGGGCTCCTGTCCTCCCACGGTGCACTTCCAGAAAATCACACCTCCCATCAGCCTTCACCCCGCTGCATGGAGACCGGCTCTGTAACTCCTTTTGGGTAACAAACTGCATTCATTCCCCTGATCACACCTTGGTGATCCAGGAATGGTCCCGGGCTTGGTCCTGGCTGAATCCCGGGCACGAACGTGACCCCTGCGGTCCGCAGGAGGTCTCAGCAGGGCTGGGGGAGCAGCACTGAGACCGTCCTGACTCTCCGGTGGGATGGGCTTTTTGGCCCTTGGGTATGCCTGCACGGCAGAGTGCGGCACTGGATGGGTATCTCAGCTTGCTATAAACAAAATACCCCAGGTACGGGAAACGGGGCAGCAGCGTTGGCTTGGATCTCTGCCTGGACTCATACATCCAGCTCCTCCAAAGAGCTGATAACCGCAACTGCAGCTGCGCCCCCCCGGGAGGGCGTGTTGGGACTCCATCCGCAGCCTTCCTGGGGCGAAGGTGGGCAGCACTACCATAAAGCATCCAAGTTTTTGAAATGTCGAGAGGGTGTTAGAAACGCTATTGGCCTACGAGGCTGAAATGGGAACGGGGCAGAGATCTCCTGAGCTGCCGCATCCAGCAGGTCCGTGTTGCAACAGTACGTCTGGTCTGTGACTCCCCGGCTTACAGGCGCACGGGTCCCACCAGAGCGAGCCAGAGCCCGCAGACCAACGTGCTGAGTGGGGAGACAGGACAAGCAACAGTGGCCTTGGGCTGCAGACTTCATCGCTGCTTCTCCACATCTTGTTGACCCCAGGAGGACACAGCTCGACAGAGTACAACCAAGCAGATAATGGCAAAACCAGTGTTCTCAGCGAAGACTAAACCAAAGTGTGAACTTTGCAGCTCCAGCAAGCAGGGTTCGCTCTGTCTCAATGTGCCACGGTCTCAGAGGCACTCCGGAAAGGTCACCCCTGAGCTTGTGCCTCCAGTACGAGCCACAGCGGCAAACGCAAACCACCCCGACAAGCCGTGGTCTCGCATTAGCTGGGTGGCCACTGCTAGAGTGGGCTCCGAGCCCTCACCGGCGCTCCCCAGCAAAGCCTCCGATGGCTCTCCAGCAGACGGACCCAAAGGGAGCCTCCAACTGTCCCAGCAGGGGAGCAGCCAGGTGAGGGGCGAGGACACCAACACAAGCGCTCAACCTCAGCTGCTCCCCTGGGAATGTGGCCGCCGGGCCGGCTGCTGCTGGCGCAGCTCCTGCTGGAAGCCACTGGCAAGCAGGAACAGGCCCCCCGCCGCACGGGCAGGGCCCGTCCCTCCCTGCCCGGGTACACCCACATTCCCCAGCCATGAGCGCAGCCACCCCTCGCCTGGGAACCTCCCGCCACCCAGCCGGCACCCGGCCCGGGCGCCCCCGCCAGCGGCACGGCCCCCCGGGAGCAGCGCATGGCAGCCGCACCCCGTCCCTTCACCCCCGAGGCGGCCTCGGCCACCCACCCGGAGCCTCCGGGACCCTCCCCTGGTACAGGGCGAGCCCCGCGGACAAGGGGGACCGGCAGGAACGAGCACCTTGCGCTCCCTGTGCAGCAGCGGAGCTCGGGCTACCGGCAGTGCCGCTCCTGCGCCGGTCCCTGGAGCCCACCCCGCCGGGGAAGTGTCCTGGGCACAAAGCTCCTCCGGGCAGCCGCTGCCTTGGGAGCGTGCGGGTTCCTCGGGGACCCCGCCAGCCCCGACCCGTCCCTCTGGCGTGTGAGCCAAGCCGGGGAACTGCCTGCGCGACGCCTGGACTCCGGAGCAGCGCGATGGAAACCCGGGGAGGCTCTAAGACACCAAAAAAGGGCTGCGCTGCCCCCCCGAGAGCGGCAGGTCTCACCAGGCCCAGCCTCCAGCTCTGCACGCAGGCCAGCAGTCAATGCCTTAAAAAGCCTGCGGATGCTGTTCTCGCCTCTCGGCCCCTGCCAGGCGGCCGCGCTCACCCGCACCTTCACCTCTGCGGGGCCAGGGAACGGGATGGGGCACAGAGGCACAGGCAACCTGGCCCCCGCACGCCCAGGCGGCCCCGGCACGGGAGAACAGCCCGCGGCAGTGAGGCCAAACACCAGTCAGTCGAGCACCCAGCGGCTGCTGCAGCTGCCGGCCCCCATGGCGTGCCCAGTCCCCAAGGGGGTCCTGTCCCCCTCCTCAGCCAGTCCTGCCCTCTGTCCCTCTGCCACATCACTCGGGAAGCCACCACCACTGTCCGTGGGCTGCCCCACACCTGGGAAGCACCGCCGTGCTCGGGAACACACGGTCCCCGCTCGGCCCCAGGGACAACCCCGGCAGAGCACCGCCCTGAGCCTGGCACCAGGGAGCTGCTCGCGGGAGGGGGGTGCAGGCACGTTTCTGTGCTCCCCGACCCCCTCGTGCTGCTCCGCGCCTCCGCTCCAACAACCTCCCAACGAGTTCAGCACTTGCTCGGGAGCCCACTGACAGGACCCGTCTCCCCTCCCACACAGTCACAGTTCCCTCTGCTCCCCTCACGCCACTGCACGAGGCTCCGCTCTCCCTGCCCTTGCTGGGACACCACCGGGGCAAGAAGGACGTGGGACACAGGCGCTTGGCTCCCGGGTGTCTGGCCGGCAAGGGAACCCGGCCCCCCGGAGCACCTCCTCCCAGCTAGCCACGCTGCAGCTCCTCCAGCCCTGGTGATGGTGGTACCCGCGGCCAACACCTCCGTGAACGCTCACGCTGCCTCGCTATGGCCCGGCCGTCCCGAGCGCAAACCCCACAGAGCACCAACACGCGATCGGGTGCTCGCGCCCAGCCCAACACCTCGGCTGGGACAGGCCACGGCCAGCCATCCCCGCAGACCCCGCGGGCGCAGAGGGGCTCCCGCCAGGCCAGCACCGCTCCGGCGCTCACTTACCCAGTGCTCGCAGTGGACCGCTGCCCAGGAGCACGGGCTCGGCACCGCCGTGGGTGTCCTTGGGGCACATGCTGCCGGTGCTGCCGCGCTCTCGCCTTCGGAAGCGGCTCGTGAGCAGTCTCCAGAGTCCCCCCGCCTGCCCGGGGTCGGCGTGCAGCCTGCCCCCGACCCTGGCCAGCTCCGGGTAGAGCAGGTCGCGCTTGCTGGGGCAGGTGTGCAGGGAGCTGGCGTCGCCCTCGCTCTTGGTGCGGAGGCGCGCGGGGCGCAGGAGCCCCCCCGACTCCGACCGCCGCAGCTCGTGTCCCCGGCGCAGGCGGAAGCTGAAGCTTTTGCGCAGGGAGCTGAAGTTCTTCCTGGGGCCGGGGCTGCTCCGGCCGCTGCCCCCGAAGAGGTTCCACCGGCGGCTGCCCCACAGCGAGCCCCCCCGGAGGAAGCCGGGGCTCTCGGCGGGGTGCGCCTGGCGGGCGGCGGGCAGGAAGGTGACGCTGCTGGGGCGCGGGCGCTGCGCCCCGCCGGCCCCCTCCCGCAGGGAGCCCTGGCCCTGGCCCTCGCCCTGGCCCTGGCCCTGGCCCTGGCCCTCGCCCCCGCC
>VZSZ01006454.1:301-12617 GCA_013398815.1 Ibidorhyncha struthersii | reverse complement strand
GGTCGGCGCCCACCCCGCCCTTCGAACAACCCGCCTGGAGGGAAATTCAAACCCAACGCTGAACATTCACGTGGATTTATTCGCGCGTGCCCGGCCCAGCGGCAAAACGCATCACCTCACATGAGTATTTCTCGTTAATGGACAGGGACCGGTCATTGCACTGAGCCCCAAAAGCCGTAGCGAGAGAGGGATCCACAGGGAGACTTCGGAAAGGATGTGTCTCTCGCTCGGTAACACGCGGTGAGCTGGGAGGATTTTGGAAATCTACCTAAAAAGCAGCACGGTTGCTCACCCAACACAGAGCAGCCACAGCGGCACTGCTTTCGCCGCCTAAAACTCATCGATAAACGGGATTTCTGGCCCCCCAGGCTGGGCAGAGAGCCATCTTCCCAACGAGCCAGCGCCCTCGCCAGCTTCACCCCGCCTCGCATTACGTTAGGAGCATCTCCGCTGACAAACGAAGGGCCGGACAGTTATGCTTTTTGCTATATAAAAACTCCAGTGGGGGGTTCAAAATTAAATCCCCGCATGCGCGTTGTAAACACACGCACTGCTTTGCCGCCTCTGACAAATCAAATTATCCACGTTTACAATTTAGGGAGGTGCTGGCACAAACCGCCCCGAGAACACTTCCCAAGGGCTTTTTATTTCCTTATTTTTATTTCCTAGGACCGTCCTCGCCAGCCCAGCGCGGCAGCGAGTCTCCGGGGCCACGACGCCTTACGGGGCTGTGATTCCCCCGCCCCGTACCGCTGCACAAGCTATTTCTGGGTGAAAAAACGGGGAGTTTTCCCCGATAAGCATCCGTGCTGGCTGCTTTTAGACGCCGCATCGATTGCCAGCGGGTGGTTCTGCCAGGCAAACTCAATTTGGGGAGGAGAGGACCTGCGAACGCTCCCTCGGATGTCCTGCAGCGGGAGGCGGCCACATCCCACACCAGCTCCGGTGGAAAAAGCGGAAAGCGGCTTAAAATAAAAGCCGAGCTTTGTTTCTGCTGTAAATAACCATCGCGAGGGGGGATCCGGCGCAGGGGAGAGGTGGCTGCACACCGGGTGGGAAACGGTGACGGGAAGCGAGCGCTGCAGAGGGGGATGAGGGACCCCTCGCTCGTGGCTGTGCCGGCGTTTTACCCCGTACAACAGCATAAAGTGATGGGCAGTCGGACTTCTGCATCGCTTGGGGTCTGCTGAGAAAAACCCCGCTCCGCCAGGAAGGGGGAAGTGGGCTCTGGCGGCCCAGGCAGCCGACGGCAGCCGGATTGGTAAGAAGTCCAAGAAAAATTCCCGTCTGCAAAACCGAGTCCTAACGATGGCGGTGGGGCCTGTAAAAGATTTATTTTTGGGGATGGGTGTTTGGGCAAGGTCAGGTTGTTTCTCCCCCAACAGCACGTCTGTCCTTCTCCAGGCAAACCAGCTCAGGACATGGACACCCCGACTGGAGAGCAGCTCTGGGAGAGGGACCTGCGAGTCCCGGTGGGCAACAAGTTGCCCATGAGACAGTAATGTGCCCTGGTGGCCAAGAAGGCCAATGGCATCCCGGGGGGGCATCAAGAAGAGCGTGGCCAGCAGGGCGAGGGAGGTCATTCTGTGACTCCCCACGCGACGAGGCGTCTTCTCAGGTTCTCAACAGCTCTGAGGGGGTTTCCCATCCCAAACCTCGACTAATTGACGACAGGCACCAGGAGCTACGGATCCAAGCCCAAGGCTGCCGCCCCCACGGATGGCTTCTCTCCCCACATCCAAACCGGGGAGTTCGCTGGAGCAAACTCCGTCCACTCGCGCAGCTGTCGAGGTCCGTGGGAGACCTCGGCAGGAGGCAGACGCTGCAGCCGGGACGACCCAGGGCTGAGAGGTGCAGCGCCATCGCCACCCTCACCCAAAAAGGCTCCGGCCAACGCGGACCATCCCATCTTCTCCCTGGCTGCGCTGGGGGAGCATCCCTGCCACGCGGCCGCTCTTGCTGCCAGTCACCCAGGGTGTTTTGGGGAGGCATCCCTCAGCGCAGAGCGGGAGAAGAGGCTCTTTAGGAAAGGGAAGGAGTCTGGCAGAAGGCAGGAGGAGAGGCAGCGACCTGCTGCAAGAAGCCCCCACAAAATATTTGCCTCGCAGGGAAGCGAAGGCGACCTTCTTCCTCTCCCTCCTGGAGCTACGGGAGATGCTCCACAAAAGCCGTCGTTCACCAAGATGCGTGCCGTAAGGAGAAGCACCCCACAACCATTCCTGGAACTGGAACACTTTTCCAGTTTTCCCATCGCACGTGGAGTTTCAAGACATCAATCGGAAAAGTCTTCTGGCAAACCTGCTCCGGCTCAGCCCTGCGTGGCCTCAACGAGCCGTTTCGGGAGGCAAAGGGTATGAGGACAGGGCTCGGAGGTGGCGGGGGACAGTCTGCCGTGCTGCCAGCCGGCATCTCGCGTCCTTCTGCTGCTGTTTTGGGGCTTCTCAACCAGGACATTAATACTCCTCATACAGGAACACCTCTGGGACTTACTGGGATTAAGGCTCTCTCCTGCTCTGACCGTGACTCCCGTACCAGTGGAACGAAACACCAGGATTGCCCAGAAGAGAAATAAAATCCCCCGGTGATGGAGAAAGGGCTCACCTTTCAGATCTAAGCACTCTATCCTGGGAGCCAGATCTTTGAATTCCTGCAAAAGAAAAAGCAGCATTTCGTACTCAGGAGGAAGAGGAGGAGGAGGAGGAGGAGGAGGAGGAGGAAGGGTGGGGGGTGAGGAAGGGGAGCGCTAGAATAATGAGGTTAACGCGACAAATTGGGCAAATGAAGAGAGGTTATGGGAACTCTCGAAATCAAAGCTGTCGCCCACAGCGCTTTGCAGGCTGGATCCGTGTGAGTCACGGGAAGAGGTGGTCACCCTCCCCTGGGGACAAGGTCTCGGAGCTCTCCGAGGAAGGGTGGCTGATGAAGATGAGGGTCTGTCTCCTCACAGGGAGGCAACCGGGGCAGCCTGGGGAAGGCACAGCGGGTGAAAAAACAAAAGTCTTCCCTCCCAGCCCAAGGGGAGAGCTTTGAACATGGTGCTCTTGAGCCCGAGGATTTAAATGGGACTTTTTGTTCACCCACCACGTGCGAGCAGGGAAAACCACAGCCCTCGTCGCCGTCTCCCTGCGGGCTTCCCTCCCCTCCCGGCGGGTGCAGATTTCCATTTAAAATAACATCCCAGGCGCACACCGCTTTGCAAATGAACCTGTTGGGGTCTCGTCCCCTGGCTCCAAGGCGGCGGGGAGGGGAAGTGGGACAGCAGGGACCTCAGAGCCCACCTCTGGTGCCTGCCAAGCGGGGCTGGAGCCGCCCCTGCCCAGCAGCCCGAGGAGAAGGCTTCAGCAGGGGAAAAGCAGCGTCTGGCGGCACTTAAAATTACACGTAACATTGCGCTAGCAAGCTGCTTCGCTTTCGCTCTCGGCGGCAGGTTTCATCTCTCCAGAAACCTGCGCATGCCGTTAAAACAGGAGTCTTCGTTGCCGCCTGACATGCCAGCGGCTGTAAAAATCCCCGGCGAGCGGCCGTGATAAAGGGGCGTATTTCGGCGCTGGGACAGCACCCGCGCCAGCTATACCTGTATCTGCTTCAGCACTTTGGGAATCTGTTTGCAGTTCAGCTTCTGGCAGGCTTGCTTGTAGGCCGTCATGATTTCATCGACGGTCACATTCTGGGCTGAAAAGGTAGAGGGGAAGAATCGAGGTTACACTCGGATTTGCAGGAATCCCACACGTCTCCGCGTCCTGTGTGTGTGTCCCTCCCCGGGCATCGGCCGGAGCTCTCCGCCGGGATTTACACCCGGCAGAGGAGATTACAAGGATTAAGGATGTTTCAAACGCAAAAGAATGAAGCAAAAGCCCAGCAAGGCTTGCTCGGACGCGTCTACGGGAGCAAGCCCCATCTTGCTCAGGCAGAAAAGGGGCCGGAGAAGCGCAGTCGGCACCTCCTGCCTCCTCCAGCCGGCTTTTCCTGCTCTTTCGGGAGCAGAAAAGCTTTTAGAAAGAATCAGGGGACGACAAACCCGGGACCCCTCTCAGCAGGCTGCTGCGGCGGCAAATAAACGGTGCTGTCAAATACGCTCCTCCGGCTTTTAGTTTCACTCAACTTTGGTTTTTTTCACTCGAATGCTTTTGTGGTCACCGTGCGGGCACGGAGCCGGGCAGGACGCATCCACCCCCACCTATAACCCCAGATTTTCCCTAAGCGGATTTCGCAGACGGCCGGAGCGGCGTACGGAGGACTCGGGGGTCAGCCCCGACGGCAGCGAGACACCGGCTCGAAGCTCCCGGAGGTGTCAACCTCCGGTAAACGCGTCCTCGAAATTCGGCTCCCGGTTCGAAAGCGGCGGGAGGGGTCTGCTCTGGCTGCCGTCGTCGCCGCTCCAAGTGGCATTTACTCACCGCTTCTGCCTCCCCTGAATCATGGGCAATGCCGCCGCTCCGGATGCCAGGGAAGGCCAAGAGGGGCGGCGGGAGCTGCCGTCGGATCATTAGCCACGTGAGGCAATGCTCACCTCCGCTTCTGGCGCGATTTCGGTGCGGCGATCGGCCCCAGCAAACACTAACGCCGGCCACGGCCAGAAGACGATGTGGAGAAACCAGATTCCGCCAGGAACCTCATCTGGCTGGTTGCACCGGAGCAACCCCCTGCCGCGTCCCCGAGGGTTACGACATCCAGAGAACTCGATAAAAACCTGAACGCTCTACCAGCTGCCCCCAACCACCCAAAAAAAAAAAAGAGACTATTTTAATCTCTCTATTCACAACAAACCTGTCGCGCACCTGATGCGGTCAGGGCAACAGAGGCAACGCCGTGCCCCGGCTCAGCTGCACACCAGCCAAAAAAACCACGCCTTTTCGGCAGTTTTTTAGCCCTACGACGCTTCCCAGGTCGCCGTGGCGTGGTTTGCGGGGACAACGGACGGCCAGCCAAGCAAAGCGGCAACACTTTAAATACATCCCAACCAAGGGCTTAATTAGGGGAGACCTAAGAAAGGCTTTCGCGCCCCAAAAGCCCCACGCGGCAGAAAGCTCCTCCGAAGCAGCGCAGGGACGCGTTGGGTTGCCGATTCCTCCGGTGGCACGGAGAAAAAAAAAAATCCACCACAGCCGAGCCAGCCCCGCGTCTAGGGAGAAGAAAAAAAAAAAAGAGAAATATTAAGGTTAGCGAAGGGATTAGCGGCGCACTGCGACAGTTCCGATCCCATCTGCTGCGTGAAGGCTTTCCTCACAGAAAAAAATCAAGCATGATTTGGGGGAAGCGAGGAGAGCAACGGAGAATCGCCGCTGTCCCGATGTTGACGAGCAGCCTCGGAGCGCAAGGGCACGGGGCAAACCGAGCGCCCGCAAAACCGGCTCCAGAACGTCCCGGCTGAAGGATTTCTTCCCAAATCCAAGCTCAAGCACACTTTGCTAATCCAGTTTTTACTAGTTCCCAGCAGTAAAATGCTTCAGTCTGCCCTCTCCTGGGTGGAAATCCTAAATTTTACTAACCCTCGTTGCTGGAGGACGGGGATTCGCTTCCAATTCCTTCCGCGCACATCTGGGCACACCTCGGTTCCCTCCTGCCGGCGCTCGTAGAGCCTCGCTGAAGTCCAGTGGGAAAAAGTCAAGAGGTCCCGTGCTCCTCCCGAGCTGCTTCCCAAGCTTCCGACGTCCCTTCTTTCCCCCAGGGATGGGCACTGAGAGGCTCCCTGTCCTGAAAGCTGCGCCAGCGCTGCGGTCCACGACTCCTCGTTCCCAAAGAAACATCCCGGCATGATTTCATCCCTGCAGTTAAACGCTCCCAAGTGGATCCAGATCGCTGGTGGGAACCTCTCACCTGCAACTCCCAGGACTCCTCCGGGCTTCACCGCCAGCTCCGACTCCGTTCCCACCTCCCGACTGAGCACCCGGAGCTCCTGCATCTGCCGGGCACTGGAAAACACCCCGAGTTTACCCCCGCCAGAGTCGCAACCGCTCACACAACCCTACGGGCAAGACCAAGAACGCCGGCAAGCTCGGCACCCGCTCTGTACGGCCCCGTAACTGGCAATCCCTGCGGCATTTCTGGCCCGAGATCACCCAGCACCGGTCCACAAGCCTTCCACGGTGGCTCCGGATCACCTTGGGAGGGCCGTTGGTAGAAGCAGTCGGGATTTGGTCTGGGTTTTGCTCTTGTGAAACCTTTAAGGGGGTTCAACGCCAACACCGAGCAGTGGCGGTTCTTCCCGCGAGGCTCTGGCTTCGCTCCGAGGCCACCTCGCTTTTCTGAAACTCAGCTCCACGAAAAACCTTCTTATTTTTGCCCCAACGATGCAGCCTTAGGATCAGCACCGAGACCCTCGGAGGGAATTTCCTTGCTAGATATCAGGGGGCTTAATTAAAAAGGATCCTCACGCTGGTTTTTAGAGCGCGCTGTCCCCTCTCCCCCTTCACAAACAGCCGCTCTCCCACTCGTCTGCGCTAACGAAGCCTGTGAGGCCAATATTAGTATTTCCTGTTTGAGCTCCGTCTTGCGGCTCACCGGCAAATATTTGCAGTGGCTGTAACATCCACCTTCGAAAAAAACCCTTGACATTTCTGGGAAAAGCGTTNGGAAAAGCGTTTTTTTTTTTTTTTTTTTTTTTTTTTTTTGGCAGAGCGGGGCGGCCGGGGAGGGCTGAAGCCGATCCTGCGGCACGGCACGTGTTTTTCCAGCGGTTCTGGCGGCGGGAGAAAGGCTTTAACGCTGCCGATGTCATCCGTAAAACAAAGCAGAGCTGTTTCTGCCAACGGGTTTGATAAAATACATACTTACACGCGGTCGGGCAGGTGACTTGAGCGAGCAAAGCGCAGCTGACTCCTGGCTTGGGCGGAATTACCCGCGGCTTCAGATATTTGGTTTTCGAAAGAGCAGGCTGGAGCCAGCACAGGTTTCCATCCGGAGCATCCCCCGACAGCATCCTGGATCTCCCTCCCCGGTCCCTAAAGTCTGCCCCAAAAATCATCGTGTTAAAGGACAACACCAGAGCTCATCTCACGCTGCTTCAGGTCCTGTCCCCCCCTGGAAACCGGCGGCTCCGCGAGACTTCAAGGCGTTTCCCTAACGAAGAACTAAGATTTATTACCCAAACGACAACGGGGCTTTGACCCCACTCACCTCCCAACCCCCTCTGCCATGATAAACCCCTGCGCTAATATCCCCAAACAGAGTTAACGACCTTATTAATTAATCTCTTTATTATTGCTCGGCGGATTAAGATCCGAAGTGCGATAACGAGGGCATTTCCCAACCTCCTGTGTAACTCAATGAGCTTCATCACATCATTTTCTACTAATTTTCGCCCACAGCTCCCGGCAGAGAGGCCGCCGGCTTCACCGGGAGCCGCTCCAGCGATGGCACCGGCACTGGGAAACACAAACCGCAGCTGCTGAGCCGACGAGGCACCCGCAGAAAGCCTGGAAAACTCAGGGAAAAACCAAAAACAACCCAGAAAAGGGTCACGGATAAAGCGTGAAATGCAAATGACGCTTCTTCCTGCGAAAGACGACAACAGCCTCATGCTGCGCTCCTTCTCCCGGTCACCAAAAGCACCGTCTACGTGTGTTTTGCCCTTAACTACCGTGTTTTGCCCCAAATTACGCACGGGAGCACAGCACCGAGGAGGGAGCGGGTCCAATCCCGTTAAAGCCCGGTGTTTCCGTACCCCTTAACCGCTCTGCCCGCGGCGGCTTTGGCTTCGCCTGCTCCTCTCTCTGTCCATGTCCAAGCCCGGGACGATGCGACGCCAAAGCAAACAGGTCGTTACTTATTAACGAGGCGGTTAGCCGCCGGCTGCAGCCTTGCTCGTCTTCCCAGCCTCCGTGCCGTGGAAGAGAAAAGGTGATTTTTCACAGGAGAGCTCAGTTTTGCTCCCTGAGCTCACATCGAGCCCGCATCCCGGGAGGCGGAGCACACGGAAAAGGAGGCAAAAGCCGACGTTGGCAGCAGAGAGGTCCCTGTCCCGGCGCTGCTCGAGGCGTACGTCCCAAAATCCCATCAGGCGAGGAAAAAAAAGGCGGTGACTTTAACGCCATCTAATCAAAAGATTTACCCTCCGTCCCTGGGATCACCGAACGGGATCTCTCACTTTCCACCTCCGCTCGGGAGCATCCTGCTGCCGCTTCTGCCGGGCAAAGGCTTTGTGTCCCCTCTTCCCCCGCAAGGGGAGCAGCAGCTGGAAGAAAATCCCTTTTCTTCTCTAGGGACGGCAGGACGTCACCCACACGATGCCCCGCAGAGGCCCTGAGCTTCCCAACAAAGCAGTTGACGAAGCCATAGGAGGGCCGGAAAGGAAATAAAGGGGCTTCCCCCCCCTCCACCCTCATTTCCCAATGAATAACGCGGCACTCACAAACCACGTGCCTGCCTGGCACCGGATGGCAGCAGCGTCTGGCCCGAAACCTTCCCCTCTCCGGGTATATCGGCCACTTATCCCATCCTAGCCAACCTTTAGGACCATAAATCGCGACAGCGTTTGTAAACACGCTGGGACACAACGGAAGGAGCTTTCGGGTCTTCTGGGTTAAACCCGGTGCAGCATCTCCATCGGTGGAGGTACGGGGCTGCCGGCGGGACAGAGCGGAGAGGCAGGTGAGAGCAGAAAGCGTTGTAATTTAACCCGACATCGATGTGGGCGGAGAGGCCAGTACCGCAGCCTGGCGATAAAGAATTAAAGGCAGAAATAATTAATGCTAATCGGTAAGGTTTCACAGAAACGAGGGCTGACGAACGCAACCTGACACAGGTCTGTAGAGGGGCCGCTCGTCCGGGAGCTCGGGTAGCTCTGTCAGACGGGGATGCTTCAAAGGTGCAACAGTCCCAGCGGGGAAAAAGAAGGTTAAAAAAAGAGAAATATTAAAAAACCCCAAAGCAACGGTGCGCGATTCCATGAGAAACACGGTGCTCTAAAGCCACCGACTGCCTCTTGGCGTACGAGCAGGGTGTTTCTGCGGGAGGCGAGCGAACTGCCGACGTTCAGATACCGCCGGTTTCAAAAATAAAGCGAGCGTCCACCTTGCGGAGTGAGAAACGACCGGCCGAGGGACCCACCACCCGTTAAATGACGCTAACGATGCCCTAAACGCATCTCCTCCTTGGCGGCGCGGCGCGAAGCTTCGCAGTAAACCACACGCCTCTCCACCTTCCTCTGCCAAACCCTCCGGCGCTTCAGGGCAGCAAGCGCGCCGGAGAGGAGGATCCAAACCGACGCGCGAGTGGCGGCATCGCCGAGCCTCGCGCCACATCCTGCCCAGCAAAACCGGCCCTGCCGGTACCGGCACGCAGGAGACCTCGCATTCAAGTAGCCAGAAGGAAGTTAAACAGGCAGAGGCGCGTCCGCCAGAGCAATTTCAGCCGACGAATGATGATCGAGAGATAAATAAAGCTCCGAATAAAAACAGTTGTTATCCACACGTGAGAGGAAGAATAAACGCGGTGTCACAGGCGACGCGCGCCTGAAGTCAAGGGGAAGGCAGGTCCTGGCTGCTGGCACTGCCCTGAACGATGCCGGCTTTCCCCAAATCCCAGGGCGGCGACGACCAGCAGCCTGCGGGATTCCTCTCTAATTACAGAGGGGAAATGCGCTTTCGGGCCCTTTGCACCGGGTGCCTTCGGGGGCTGAAGTTTGAGGTTAAAGGGCTTTAAAGTAAAGGTCCGCAGCACCCGAAGGGCACGGCGCCTTTGGGGAAAGCTCAGCGCCTCGGGAAAGGCGAGCGGGGCTGAGGAATCTGCCACTCCTGGGGTTCCCTCTGGGATGAGGCCCTGCGGGAAGAGAGCGGCTTGTTCCAGAGCGCCTGACGACCTCCCGTTTTCTGGAGCGGCAGAGAAAGGCCCGGAGGGGGATGGGGGGAGCTCTCGGGATTCGCTTCACCAGGTGAACGGCACGTCTTCATCCGGAACAGGATCGGAGCGGCGGAAATTTCACATTAACACAGCTGGCAGGATATATAAACACCACAATCGTGCCAGCGAGCGGTTTTTCTCCATTGCTGGAGATATTTCCCAGCGGCATCCAGCTACTGCTCACCGTCTTTGCGCGAGCCGGCTAACACCGAGCAACGAAACCACAACTAATCGGTGCTACCTAACGAGGCCTAGCACCTTTCAGGCCACGTCTGACGTCCACACAGTGAAACCAGAATGGGTCTTGTCACCCAAGGAGGTGTGCGACTGGAAAAAATTTGGGAGAAACCCAGTTTCTGGCTCGCGACACAGTAAAAATAACAAAAAGCCTATTTTGTTCCCAAAAAGGAGGTGCGGCTGCTGGTTACCGATGATTTTTGGTGGCGAGCGCCACGACGGTTCAGTCTGGGATAGAGCAAGGTGGCTCGCGGTGCAAACTCTGGTGACACAGGGGCCCGCGAGAAGGTTTTGGTATGGCCATGCTTGTACCGCAGCGCAACGTCCTTTACTGTATCGCCAGTCGGTTCCCGTGTTTCGGTACGGTATAGAAAACATCCAGAAATTTTCATCCAGCCGCATCACGTGATTACTGGGAGCCCCAGAGGCATCCTGGTCCAAACCGCCTCACCCAGCCCGGCAGAGGAGCCTCGAGTGGAGCCACCGAGGGGTTCGGCACCCACCGGCTGCGGATCCACAGCCGCCAGCGCTCCGCTGGAGCTCACGTTCTGGCCGCACCCCTCGTTTGAGGATGTTTCCCAAACACGACGCTCCTCCGCTCACCACGCCGAGCTCCCCGCGCTGTCGGGGTGGACGCCGGCATCCAGAGACGTTACGGAAACCGCCGGAACCTCGGTGGGACGGAGCTCCAGGTCATCTCCTTTCTCCTCCCTCGGGCAGGCAGCTTCCCCAGCGCTTCAGCAGCGCTTTGGGGAAGAGGCGCCAGTTTCTCCACACTGCTGCTGCAGGACGATCGTCCTCCTCCTCGGTGCAGGTGGCACAGAGCCCTGCCGGAGAGCCCAGCGCCAGGCAGCGCTCTCCCACCGCGCCGGCAGAGCCCGACCATCACTGCCGCCCTTCCCACCGTGCTGGCTCAGGACGGCAAAGCCAGGAGCTTCCCTCCGGGCCGAAGCCTTCATAGAATCATGGAATGATTTGGGTGGGAAGGGACCCGAAAGACCACCCAGTGCCACCCCCTGCCCTGGGCAGGGACACCTCCCTCCAGCCCAGGTTGCTCCAAGCCCCGTCCAACCTGGCCTTGAACACCTCCAGGGACGGGGCAGCCACAGCTTCTCGGGGCAACCTGTGCCAGGGGCTCACTGCCCGCACAGGCAACAATTTCTTCCCGATATCTCATCTAGATCTCCCCTCTTTCAGTTTAAAACCATTCCCCCTCGTCCCATCTCTCCCCTCCCTGATCCAGAGTCCCTCCCCAGCTCTCCCGGAGCCTCTTTAGGCACTGGAAGGGGCTCTGAGGTCTCCCCGCAGCCTTCTCTTCCCCAGGCTGAACACTCCCAGCTCTCCCAGCCTGTCCTCCCAGCAGAGGGGCTCCAGCCCTCGCAGCATCTCCAGGGCCTCCTCCGGCCCCGTTCCACCAGCTCCGTGTCCTTCTGATGTTGGTGGCCCCAGAGATGGACTCAATATTCCAGGTGGGGTCTCCCCAGAGCGCAGCAGAGGGGCAGAACCCCCTCCCTCGCCCCGCTGGCCACGCTGCTGGGGATGCAGCCCAGGTTGCCGGGGGCTTTCTGGGCTATGATCGCACATTGCCAGCTCACGGTGAGCTTCTCACCCACCGACACCCCCAGGTCCTTCTCCCCAGGGCTGCTCTCCAGCCGTTCCCCGCCCAGCCCGGATTTGTCCTCAGGACACCCTCACCCATGTGCATGCAGGACCCAGTTGAACCTCACCAGCTTCTCCAGCCCATCCCAGTCTCTCTGGGCGACATCCCGTGTCCGTCCCCTCCCCAGCGTGTCACCGCACTGCTCGGTACCACCATGGGGTCACACTGGCCGAAGGTGCCCTCCAGCCCAGTATCGGTGTCACCGGTGGCGATACCAAACAGCGCTGGTCCCAGTACGACCCCCTGAGGGGTACGAGTATGACCAGTACCCCCCAGTACGACCTTCCCGCTCATCACCGATGTCCCACCCGGACAAGGGGCTGTTGACCGCCCCCCCCCATGTCCCCCTCTCCAGATGCCACCGTCACCCAGTGACCCCTGGGCCAAACCCGTGTCTCCCCCAGTTCAGACACTGGGATGCCACTGCCGTCACTCGTCCGCATTGGACACGGGTGGGAGGACGGGGACAACCGCTCCCCCGCCACCGCCACCCATTCGGCCTCACGGTTTTGGGGTGAAACCGGGAGTGGGGGTGAAGGGGTCCCGGTCCCCTCAGAAGCCAAACCCGGTGTGTGGCCC
>VZSZ01006450.1:219000-238583 GCA_013398815.1 Ibidorhyncha struthersii | reverse complement strand
AGGCCCCGGGCGGCTCCCCGCCGGCCGGTTGTGCAGGTGGCTGCGGCCCTGCTGCCTTCCCCCTGAGGCCGGGGCTGCGGGGCGGGATGGGGCGGTTGAGGGAGCGCCGCAGCCGCGTGCCTGCCTTGCTCTGCTCGCCGGGCAGGACCCGTCTGCTCTGCCGGGCGTAAACGGATGAATCACGGNCTCTTCGTCTGCGTGTTTGTCCAGGGTAAAAAGAGTCAAGGGATCACATCCAAGAAGCTCAGAAGACCTACATAGCTATGCACTTACTTAAGGATTTAAGTGCTAATAGTAGACATGAGGTGTATGCCAATGCTGTTCGGTTTGTTAACAGCCCAAAGCCCGAAACCCGCAGGGATTCTCAGCCTGGACATGGCCTTTGCCATCTAATTCGTGGGAAATCTCAGTTAATGTTCGAAAGGCACTGCTACAGACATCTTTATACATACATTTATACATCTTGCATAAAGGCTTTGATAAATACGTGTCTCATTATACCCAGCAGCTCTGTGATTATGGCATTTAGCAGGGGGGTTATTTTTATATCCTGAACGACCTGATTGCAAGCAGGGAGTTAAATGCAGGTCTTCCATGTCTCAGGAGAATGCTCTGCATCACATGTGTTCCAGAACAGGCTTCTGAAACTTTCTTCTTGGAGCTGATCCACTTTTAGGGATATAAATACCAAGTGAAGCTACATGTTACAACTGTACAGTGATGTCAGCGTTAAACTAGACCATCTCCCTGCTCTAAAGAAAAACTTTATTTATTTGAGGAATAAAAAGGATGCTGTTTCTGTAGCAAATATTCACCCCAGGTGCAACTTTTCAGCATTTGCTGTTGGCTCTTAGATGTACCCCAGACAGCTATCTAGTTCAACATCTGACTGACTTTTGGGATTCAAATTTTTATATGCCTAACCTGCCCTTCTCCCACTTAAGCATCCTAAATTACACTGGGTAGCATGCCCCATTAACTAGATATCACAATACTTGGGTCCATTAATGTATTTAGCCAAAGAGCCTTATGCTGAATTTAACATTTGTAGCATCCATTATCCAGCAGTTTGACCTAGACAAGCAAATCTGATTGAGCCGCGGCCTACTGACTTGATTTTGTTGCAGCATTATGTCTTTCGGGGAGTTTTTTAGATATATTAAGTATGCATATAAGACATCACGTAGGACCCATCAATGAATTAAAATTACAGCTTGTTTCATTGCAGTTTCTGCAATATCTGGATAAGTATCTGCATAGGTGTAATGACTTACAGGACTCTGCCCTTCTAAATAGTGGTGCTACAGCTCTGATCCAAGCAGTTGGCCAGAATACAGGGTCCTGCGGGTTATTTTAATTAGAAGGAAAAATTAATTGTGGTGTCAACAATAACATAAGAGGGTGTGTAGATGAGCTACTGCTCAGCACACAGGAGAAATCAAACTGTAAGAGTGAAGTTATTTGCTCACAGTAAGTCACTGAAAAAATTGGCTTTCAGCCAACGCTCAGCCTAGAAACATCCGCGGTTCTGTCTGGGTCACCTTTTTGGTGCTTACTCTGGCTGGTGGTTTTCTGTACCTTCTTCGAGTCTGATTTTGTGGTGCTTCTCAATGCATTTCTTTTCCTTTCTCTCAAACACACACTCTTCTACAAAATAGTAAAGCACTACTTTCTTTGTGTAGTGACTGTGATTTCAATGGCCCAACAGCTGCTTTGGTTGTCTGCTTTGGTAAAGCAGCTTAGTGGCTTTTTACCACTATCCTAAAAAAGTCTGGCAGTTATACCCAAGCATAATGATGTAACTTTCATGTTTTTCTTAGATGAAAAATAGTCCTGGTGTGGTATAAATTCTATAGGACATGCCTTCTGGCTGAAACCCTCTTACATTCAGATTCTATTAACTGAAGTGTTTTCTAACATTTATTTGGGTCAAAATAACTTCTGTATTTTAGAGAACTGCTAAGCTATTACAATTCATGGAAATCTGTCCAAGCATTTTTTTCCAGTAATATCCTACTGAAATTATTTGTATGCTCTTCTTTCGAGATGTCCAGAGTTTTAGGAGTGCTGCTTTTATCAAAATATTCAAGACGTTCTTTAAAGAAAATCTTTTCCTTTCCAATATCTTCATTAAAGTGGATTCAGTCATTCAGACAGTGATATATGTAATTTTAAGCATGTGAAGACCTATGGAAGGTTTTGCATATGTCTGCAGGATCATGCGCCTTTATACTATCTAATGTAGCAGTCATATAATTCTGTTTCTCTTTTGTGATCATGTTATTCATCTTTCAAAAGAAGTCTTCAAAAGCAGACTGATTTCTTTTGTCAAAATTGTTTGACAAGTGCACTAGGAGAAAGTAATCTCATACCAAGTCATCCAAGTTTTCCCAGCTCTGCTTTACCCAAGTTCCTGCATGCCAGTGTAAAACAAATATTTTCTTCATGACTTGTGAATAATCTATATTCTTTTTGTTCTGTTATGCAGCGAGGGCTAGTGAAGGTAGGCACATTGTTCCTATGGTTACTCTGTTTTAACTGATCCCAGCTTCGTATTGCTTCAGTTTTAGCCTAAAAAGACTGGTTCCAGACTTGGTTTCTGTTGTAATTAATTCTGAGGGAAAACCTGAGCGAAGTAGTTCCATTTTTCAACCAAGAGATTAATATACTTTCATATTTTAACAAATAGTTCTGCTAACAGGGGAAATGCTGAAGCCTGGTATTTTCCAAGTCCTACATTCACACATGCTTGTTCCCCCCATATCCCCTAGATGCCCCGACCCCTCTCCTCATCGTCCTAAACCCATTTATCCTTCATCTGCCCTCCTTTAATGTTCTGCCTGGGCAAGAAGCACTATGTGCTCAGTGAAGAGCTAGCTGTTGCCTCCTCGCTGTTAGGCCAGCCAAACAGGGAGCATAAAGCTGAATTCTCTCTGCCCCTTCCTTCAAAAAAGGCAACAAGAGCACACGTCTCTTCTCTCCACCTATTGATTTTTGCAGAACTTATTATCTCTGTGATCTCTATTACTTTGTTAGCTTTGATTGAATTGGTTAAATAAGTCAAAATTATTAGGGAGGGACCTGATGTACAACGACCACGTTTTTGCATGTGCTTCATTTCCTTGGGAAATTAGACTAAAATCATTCTTCCATTTTTTTAACAACTGTTGTAGCCAATGTCTGAGGGATGGTTACATGGGATTTCATTTTTTTGGATTATACTATATTAAAATAAATAACATGGGGCAACTGCCATTTATTCAGTAAGATTTACTGCTTCAAATATTACTGTATATGCAAACGTAAAAAGCCCCAACAACCACAATATCTAATTTCAAATTCGAAGCTCAGGCCGGTAGTTGATTTGCCATTTTCTTGCCAGAATCTGAGCAACTTTTACTTTCAGAAAATTCAGATTTGAATTAAATGTTGAAGAACCAGGTCTTCTTTAACCAGAAACTATTCATAGAATCATAGACTAGTTAGGGTTGGAAGGAACATTTAAAGGTCATCTAGTCCAACCCCCATGCAACGAGCAGGGACATCTTCGACTACATCAGGTTGCTCAGAGCCCCATCCAACCTGACCTTGAATATTTCCAGGGATGGGGCATCTACCACTTCCCTGGGCAACCTCTTCCAGTGTTTCACCACCCTCATCATAAAAAATTTCTTCCTTATATCTAGTCAAAATCTTCCCTCTTTTAGTTTAAAGCCATTACCCCTTGTCCTATTGCAAAATCCTTCCCCAGCTCTCCTGCAGGCCCCCTTTAGGTACTGGAAGGGGTTATAAGGTCTCCCCAGAGCCTTCTCTTCTCCAGGCTGAACAACCCCAACCTCTCAGCCTGTCCTCACAGGAGAAGTGCTCCAGCCCTCTGATCATCCTCATGGCCCTCCTCTGGACTTGCCCCAACAGGTGCATGTCCTTCCTGCGGTGAGGGCTCCAGAGCTGGACACAGTATTCCAGGTGGGGTCTCACGAGAGCAGAGTAGAGGGGCAGAATCACCTCCCTCGACCTGCTGACCATGCTGCTTTTGATGCAGCCCAGTTGGTTTTCTGGGCTGCAAGCATACATTGGCGGCTCACGTCCAGCTTTTTGTCCACCAGTACCCCCAAGTCCTTCTCAGCAGAGCTGCTCTCAATCCCTTCATGCCCCAGCCTGTATTGATACTGGTGATTGCCCCGACCAAGGTGCAGGACCCTCCACTTGGCCTCATTCAACTTCTTGTGGTTCACGTGGGCGCACTTCTCTGTTGTTCCATCCCAACAACACATGCTAAGAAGTCAGATACATTGCTGCACTAAATGCATGGGCCTCAATCTGGCATTTGCTGATTTCCTAAGGATGAGTCCCACACTTATTCCCCATGTACATTTGCATAGTAATGAAGGTTTTTAATTACACAATTTCATAGAACTCCTTGCTATATGAAAGTTACAAAATTAAAAAAGAACAAAGTAAAAGATGGCTGGAAGAAAGTTATTTAATGTTCAAAGCATTGAAATAACACCCAGGAAAACTGGGTTTTATTCTTGATTCCATCAAAGGCTTCTTCAGTGTTGCTGAACAAGACGTTTTTATTTTTATAAGCTACAAAGAAATTAAATGACATTTGCATAGAGAATTCTAATTCCAGCATTTAACTAACTTTTGAGTGCTTGGTGTTGTAGCCTTAATGCTTTTATAACATTGCTTTAAAACTAATTCTGTTTGAGTTCTGACACAGATTTGTCATGTTATCTCAGTGCTTCAGGGTTTACTTAAGGAAAACAAACCAGCAGAAACCCAAATCACCCAAACAGTAGATTTCAGAAGACTGGCATAAGTAGAAAGATGTGGTAATATGTGTCTAGTTTGCTTTAACACATGGAATTATGCATGTAAAATTTGTGTTATCATAATGAAATGTAAAGCCAGCTAGGGATCTCTGACTGAGCAAAGCCTCATGCTTTCTTAAAACTGTTCCTTAGGCTGTCTTGTTTCCTACTTTCTCATGTCTTACTGGAAGATGAACTGATCATAAGATCTTTAGGTCACAAAAAAAGGATCGATAGTCAGGAGTATTTTTGCAGTGAAAAGGTACTTAAGAGGTAGAGAACAGAATCAATGTAATAAAATGTATTTGTACTTTTGAACTGTAGGTGGCAGCAAGAATTGTATGGACCAAGGGCAATAGGTACGCATCTTTTTTTCTAAGAGTTTATGGTTCTAAGTATGTGTTAGGGAGTGTGCTATCTGTCAGAGTCATTGCTCTCAGAAGAAATTCTGAAGGGGACTTAAACTGTTGAACAAAAATATATTTCTTATAGCAAAAGTCAACAATTCTTCTACTAAGAAATGTTGAGTATAATTTATAGTAAAAGCTCAGCTGTATAGAAAAGCTAAGAGAATGAGCATGGGAAGGCCTGGATTCACGGAATGTTAACAAGGCCCCAGAATAATTGTTTAATCTTATCATAAATTACTTTATATGCTGTTTGTTACAAAATTAATAGATCAGGTTAAGTTTACAACCACTACAATTTGTTATTTTAAATTGGTCCTCATCTTAATATTCCCTTGTGACTGAACAAGGGCTACTGTCTTTATAGTTTTATACCTTATATCATGATTTGCACTTTCCCAAAATAAATGCATAAATATGCACTTCTTAGCTGAAATGTTCTGTACAAAGCAAGAATTACACCTATACAAACTTAGCGCCACAGGACACTGTCTTCCACAGAGTTACAAGTGTCTTTCTGGTATCTGGTTCCGCTCTTTGCTTTAGGAGCACTGCAAGATGCCTGCAGTACCTGTTTGCTGAAATGTGTGCCGTCTTTGTCTGGCAGGGGACCAACAAAACAACACATACAGTTACTTGGTTTGGAGAATGGCAGTAGAATGGTATGCCCATCAGAACCCCCTTAAATCAGGAATAGTTACATTAAAATGTTAGCTTTGGAGGAAGAACAATAGGTATGGTGTCAGCTGTAACTTTTATTACCTATAGCTAAGAGCTTTTTTAAAGTTGTTGGAAAGGTCTTTGTGCTCCAGGAACACTTCCAAAGCATCTACTTCTTAATAAGCACAGTTCTCAGAGACAAAGAAAAACCCTTCAAAGAAAGGTTTACCTTTCTGGTGTGGACATCACACTTTCAGATATAGTTGTGAATGGAGTTTTAGTTGTTTAAAGAGTTGAGGAAGTAGGTTTACTAAGCAGCGATGGCTGGAATCATGGTAAACTAGAGTAAAAAAAAATCAGTTACACATTTTTATTGAGCATACTGAGAATGCAATAACCTCAACCATCCCACTTCTAAGAGGGCACAGAAATGGGAAGAATTGAAGAATCTTGCAGAACTTCTGCTTAAATTGGTGCAGAAAAGAATCTGATAAACCTGGTTCTAGAAAGAATTTGCAGTGAGGACTTGTAGTTAATTATTAAGTTCGAATTACGCTCACAACTAGGTCTGATATCACGCAGCCAAGTTAGCTTGGATCTGACCAGTATGAAAGGAGCAGTGTGAGAAAGAGCCGTAAGAAGCCTTGCCTGAGAGTTTCTTATCTTAGCTTAGGAGCTGTGTTTAAGCCTGGGCCCTTGGCTTTGATCCTTGCCTGAGCTGTGCTGTAGCTGTGCCTGGGTTCAGCCTTGTCTTTTGCTGATCCCACACTTGCATTGCCTGGCGTGACTTCTTGGCTTGCCCTTGGACCTACCCCATTACAGATTTGTGTGGCGATCATTGAGCTATTGGGTGAAACATCACTGGACCAATTGTCCTCTTCTTGTTCAGGTACCATGGGATTATGAGCCTTGTCAGTACGCTCACTGCCCCTGCCTGCCTTGTTTTTACCCCTGGCTCCTGGGGTCACCCTCCCTTGTGGAGCAACCTGCTCTTTTACACCCTGACAGTCCGGTCCCTCCTTGAAAGAGGTGTCCAGGTAGAACACCTCACATTCTGGAAAACTGCTTACCAAACTTGTTACGTCTTCTTTCCTTTTGATGGTCAAGGAAAACTTTGAAGAATTCTATTATTACACATTTTCTTGTCACCTTTGTAATTCTGCTCTGCTGCAATATCTGTGAAGAAATATTTAAAGTCAGCTATTCAGAATTCACACACTGGACTATACTATGAATGTGCTACATGCCTAGAAGTTTCAAATTTCATCATGAAGCATGTTTCAACAAAGGGTTTAGAAGTCATAGGAATTTAAAAAATCTGAAAGTTCAGGTTCCACATTTTCCAGGAAGGGTGACTATAAGGATTTAAAATAGATGTCCGCGAAGTTGATTCTAGTATTTCAAACACAGGATATAGTCTTTACTTTAGCACTCTATACTTGTAAGAAAAAGACAAGAAATTAGTTTAAATCTGTCTGTATGTTCTGGGTGGACTCTTTAGTTTGTTTGATAGATTATTTTCTTTCATATTTCAGGCAGTACTTTCATTTTATTAGAGAGATACTGTTAAGCAGAAAACCAAGGTACTAAAATTATGGAGTATTTTCAGATAATCACAGATTAAGGCTTCACAGCTATCCATGATGAACACTCTGCTTAGGCACAGTTTAATGTTATTTTCCTGCTCTGTCAGACAGATCAAAAGATTCATTTCTTGTGAAAAAAACAGGAGAGGTCTGAATCCCAGCTTTTTCTCCACAAAAGAATGCTGAAAAAGGGATAGTAGCAGTAAGATAATTCTGATTAAAGCTGATTATGAGTAGGTACTTTGAGAAATTTTGTCAAGAGCTGTGTAAGTAGTTGATTAATCATATACAAATCTATCTGTAGGCTACAGTAACCAGGCATAGTGAATTAGAGGGAAAGTCGCTTTTCATCTCTTTCAAAGAGATGCTTCCTGCCATACTGAGGCAAATCTCCTGAAGTAACTTGGCTGTTTATACTGAAATCCTGCTTTGCAGTCAGCTGAGCTGAGGGTATTCTTAGCCAGTTAATATACATGTCAGTATAATGCAGCTGCTCTACATTATAAAAGTAGGACAGACTAGAGTTACTAGAAGTCACCAGGTTATTTCTTCATCAGAGTGGTGCTGGTTAATACTTGCCAGGAGATTTCTGCCTTTTTTCTTTCACCATTGACAAAACAAAACAAAGACGGAGGAAAACCACTCCAGAATGGCTCTTTCAGCTGGGTGGGGGTCACATTGACACCTGTGATTGACAAACTTAAAACTGTTTCAGATGCTGACAGCCCTGGAAATCTGCATCTCCACTTTATTTGGATTACATATGTCTGGAATAATGAAAGTATCTTTATTTCGTCAAATTCAAGTTACTTTTTAAATGTCTAGTGTTTAAAATATAAGCAGAAAGTTCACTCTAACCAGAAAAGTTCTTTATGATAAAACAAAACTATAAAAACCCGATGACAGACTGCATTTTCAGTGTCTTATTCTTGCTGTCCTTCACAGTAGATCTACAAAGCTAAGTTGCAGGAAGGGGCAGTAAAGGATTAGAACAGTAAAAGAACGGATTCTCCAGCTTTTCTTCCTTAGGGCGTAGCTGCTCTTTCTAATGACTTATCCAAAATCGCCTTTTCTCAGACCATTTGTTCAAAATGAAACCTCTCTCTTACCTGTAGTTCTGCAGAACTGTTCCAAGTTTGTTTCATCTAACAGAAATACAGTTCTGAATGTATACCAAATATAACCATGATGATTTGGCTTCCTTCTCCTTAGTTGTCTGAGACAGAAAATTACAGTGGGCCATTCTTTTCTCTAGAAACTTCTGTGCTCACATTCCTGTTATATTCTTTAATTTGCATGTTATGTCCATCTTGATTGAATTCCCTGCATGTCACTGCTTTTTTAAAGAGTAAAGGTCATTATAGGTCATATGAGAAGTATTTCAAACTCTGCTTTGTAGTTTTGTAGAATTCAATAATACTGATACACCTGGCATTTGAAGTACCTTTGTAAACTGCCGCCTTCTCATCTGTTCTCAGTTTTGCAACTAAAGCCATAATAATTCTGGCTTAAAAGCCAGAATTACTAAGTAGTCAGCAGCAACCAGAACTCTTTCAGAAGCGTATCTAAATGTCAGGAGTTTTCTCTGGTCCCAAATGTACAACTTTAGGATATATCAGTATAAAATACATGTCCAGAGTTTATTGGTTCACCTGCATAATTAGGATCTTCAGTTACAAACATCTATTTGCTTTGTCAAGTAGTCCAGATTTTAACAAAAGCATGAACTGTGTCTAACTATATTCACTAACATAAATGTTAGCTTTATAAGACATCCTCTGGGGGGGATGAATGAGAAGTAAGCATCTCAATTCAACTGATAATGTAGTATAACTCTATCCTACATAGATAGTACTCTTAAAGAGATCATTAGGAAAATAAACTGAGAAATTATCACACAACATAATGTAGAGTCCTTCTAAATGTTAATGCTAGCAGTACAAAGACAGCTTAGTTAATGTTGTACTAGTAGCATCCGGGAATGTTGCAAGGACATTAGATATGCAACTAGTGTTTCAAAGCATGTACTATTAGCATCTCAAACAAGGCACTTACAAAGGGTGTAATTGGATAGCTAATGAATTGAGAATGATTCTTCACAATTTCTTTGATTTGCCTTTCTTCCAAATATTCTCTTTGGTCTTCCTTCAGATTCAGGGTAATCTTTGTTCTACAGCCATGGGGTTCCCCTTGAATGAAATCTGAGAGTTCTAGTGGCAGCACAAATGACCAAATAGCAAGCTCTTTCTGAAATTAAGAGTTAATATAATTGTAATAAAAAATTCTTAATCATCACTGACTACCTGATGATGATGAACTGGTATTATTTGCTCCAACAAATGCAACAACTACAGCAATTATACCATTTCAATGTATATTTTCCCCAGCTTTCAAAACCCTCATGAAGCAACATGCATAAGAGGGAGTTTATAATGCAGAAATTCATTGTTTGACCTTTTTCTTTAAATGTTATACATACTAAAAATGAAATGCAGCAGTGGTACTGTATTGTGTGATACCATCTTCATTCTCCTGCTCTACAAAGTTCAGTCAATCGTTATTACTCAGCCTGGGCAAATTTCCTGCTAAAGTTAGAGATACTATTTGTGGGAAAATAACAAAAGATTGGTGAGGAGGATTGTAAACATGCTCAAGTGACTCACATGATGGGTGCTAGAAAAAATATACCACACTAATTGTTTTTTAGTCTTATGCGTTTGACAAGTAGAACATTTGCACTTAGATAGCCTAGACCTGTGATGGACTCAGGGGCACCTTATCAAACACACTTGAGATTTATGCCCTGCTCTTGGGGAAAATCAAAGCACAGTGGAAAACTATGTCTGAATCCTTGAAATACAAGCAAGAACAGCAAGTCTGAGCTCTCTCACTAATAAGGACTCTAGCTCCGCGGTGCCTGTGTCCTGGCTGGGTGCTGCTTTGGAGATCCCCTGGTCCATGAGGTATCGAGATTAAATTTGTTCTTGGCCTTTCATCCATGGTTTTGTGGTTGTTGCTGTGTCCTGCCTGTGTCAGCTCACATGCTATTGTATCTGATTGTGCACCTGTGCTCCCACTGCTGTTCTGCAATATGTTCACTTGACGTTAGCCAGCCACAAGACAGAGAACAGCGAGTTCCATTTAGGAACGTTTATTGTTACCAATGACAGCAAGAGAGCCTTGAGTTGAAGGTGACATACATACTGGCTTTTTTTTTGCTTTGTAAGCATGGTCACCTTTGCAGGTAGGCAGAAAAGTAGCTGACCCTGAAGTGGCCAATCCTGGAGACAACAGCACAAGCAATGTTTCTATTAAAGCTCTGCTGCTGGACCTCACAGTGGTAATGAGGTCAGCTTTGGTCGTCCTGTGCCTGAATCAATGATGGCCTGAGTGCAATTGTGCTTGTTGGGTCAGTCCTTCCCAGGATCCAGCTTGTTTGAATCAGTCGAGGCCTCGAGTCCGATTTTGTCCACAGACCACAACAGAAGGCTTGAGCATTCTCAGGATATACTTATGAACTCAGGCAGTATTTTACTGGCTGAGTGACATTAATAGCTAGGTTACTTGCAACCAATGAATTGCAAACTGGCTTTCTCAGAAAGGTTTTCTTGCTGGAATAGAAAGTGTTGATGAGCAACTATTTCAGCCTGGAAGGCAAGAGTCCTCCTCTTCATCCATGGGCTTATCTTCACTTTGCACAGATTCAGTGTTAGGGAGGACCAATAGAGCTGAAACCTTACTGCATGTATATTTCATACACACACACTTGACTGTGGCATATGGCTTTTTAAACTGAGCAAAAAAATAAAAATAATTTTGGATATATGTCTTGAGAGCAAAGGACAGAGAAATATAATTATTGTTTCAGATGTACCATTAATACCCCAGTGTATATTTTGGATTTTCACTTGTCTCTGATTTCTAATTTCTTGCTTAAGATGAAGATAGTGTAGGATGAATAATTGTTTAATCAAGAGGAATTTAATAGGCTTTTTAATGTAGTCATGTTAGATTGTATTATAAAGCAAAAAAAAGTCATCACAAAATTTGATTTATTATCACTAATTATTTCCCCATTTACATTCTGGGACATCCTAGAGTTTAAATTTTACGGTTATGACAAAATAACAGACTGGAGATTTTCACTCTCCTTTAACTGAAACACTACGTGGATAAGAACACACTGAGGTAATTATTTAGTTTTAAGAATAAGCTTGAAATTTTTCTGGGAGAATGAGAGATATTGACTTAGTTGGTATAATGATGAGACTAATGTGGACTGGCTCATAACCCGTTCAAGTCAGAATAATACTGCAAGGAAACACATTTTATTGAAGGGACGTGTTATAGTGCAAAGTCCCTTATGTTGATCATTTAACAGTAACCAAGTCTGAAACCACCTAAAGATACAGAGTTCCTATTTAATATATGCTCCTATTTAATGATGCTATTTAAGTTATGCTTAAACAACCCCCTTTATTCACCTGTTTTGAATAAAGACTTTGAGAGCCTTGTGTCTCGCTGCTAGCTGGTTTTGTTTTCCCCATGGTTCTCTCCTGTCAGAGCTATGGGAAGGAAAGAAGACAAGAAACAGAATAAATTATCATTTAGACTGACTAGAAAGATTATAACAAGAGTATGTTTGAATTTTCCAAAGGGAAGTGATGGGAAGAAACATACTATAGCCACATTTCAGCTTACCTTAGCAGCGCAACTAATCTTCATCAGTGAAGTCTGGCAGTAAATCACTGTCATCATTCATTTTACTGCAGAATTTACTCTATGTAGGTAACCTTCAAACCACACTTTTTTAAAAAATCAGTCCATCACTTGGTTTAGACGTGCAGCAGGAGGAGAGAAGAGAGAAACTGAACAAGACTCCTTAAGCACAGAGGCAGTCACGACAGATGCTGAGAGTGCATTATTCTGACATATCCAAGGCTCAATGGGTTTGTTAACCCATACATTAGAGGCAAGCAGCCCCCTCACTTGTTTTTTAGAAACTATGATCCTATCCTGCACTTCAAAAGAGCTTTTATAATCATTTATTCTTACAGAAGGTAAGTAAAATGCTAGCTACTCAAAAGAGTGTTGACTTATATTGATATCAGAAAAATATAAATGATAATGTTAAGGGTAAACTTACAGAATCATAGAGTGTTTGAGGTTGGAAGGAACCTCTGGAGATCATCTCTTCCATCCCCTCTGCTCAAGCAGGGCCACGTACAGCAGGTTACCCATGACTATGTCCACTAACAGCTGCTAACAATAATAATACTAATGAGGATTCCTCTTTGGTGCTTGCAGTATTGCTACAGTGGGCAAAAGGAGGAATATGGGTCTCTGTATGCCCTACCACCCATCTAAGAGCTGGGACATGAGAGTTCAGCATGTCTGTTGAGTTTGCAATGCTGTTAGAATTCACCAGATGGGGCTAATACAGCAAATATAAATATTCTCTAGAGAAGTCATACTGAACAAATATATATAGATAGGCAGAGCAGTATATACTTGTATATACGGCACAGGAGTTTTAACCTTCAAAAAGTCTTTTTTGTTTTTAAGTTAACCCTCTCAGTAAGTCCATTATTTACAATAAATACTTTGTTTCAATAATTTTCTATGAATTACATGTTTAACCATTCAACCATTCACCACCCCCCCACAAACCAATAGCTGTCTCAGGCAATCTGTAGGTTAGATAAGGCTTCCTTATTTTAACTTTTTAAAAAATCTCTAAACAACTCTAAAACCACATACATAAAAAAGGAAGGGTATATGTTGTCTTCAATTCCTAGGCATTATGCTTTTTTCTATTTTTAAATAAAAATACAAATTGTAAAAATTAATTTAAGCTTATAAATGTATGTGGCTTTCCCTTTTCATATGGTACACTGATACAGAGACTGATCCTGTCTCCTAAGTCCGTCTCCCAGATTTAGTTTCATGTAGAGACTCTGAACATATTTAGACACCGCAGTAAAGTTTTTGTTAGCTGTTTTTTTAAAAAGGAAATCACTGCATGCCAGTGCATCTATCAAATGTCCTCATCTGTGTCAAATCACTGAATCAGGAAGTTAGTATCTGAAAATTGAAAGTAATTGCCTGTGAAAGATGTCAGACTGATGCTCTCTATATTCTACTATGTCTTTAATAAGCAGTTCTATCATTATTACTATCAAAGGGGATGAAAACACATTAAAATTTAGTATGTGTCTACCCTATATTTGATTTTAGCACATTACACCTACTTATGAAAATAAAAATAACAGTGAACAAATAGACATCAGATGGCATTTATCTCAACCAACTGAACAGCTATTGGGAAATGACATAAATCATGTTATACCTAGCACTTGATCATAGAAAGGTGGAGGCAAAAGACAAGGAATGTCACACTAATGTGCATACTTGATTAAATGATTACTGGCAACTATATATTACATAAGAACATAATATTGTATGAGCTGGATAAGGATGGTAGTTTCGGGTAAACCAGAAAAGCCGGGACCCAAAAGCCTACTCTACATAGGCAATCTTCAAACCACACTTTTCTTTAGTAATCCCATCACTTGCTTTATATATACAGCAAGAGGAAGAGAGTAGAGAGAAACTGAACAAGTCTTATTAGGCATGTCTTATTGGACAGGCACTTAGACTGCTGATAATTTTTAAAATTAATTAATTTTTATGTGTGATGAAATTATAAGGTATGTATGATAATGACATAAGAGTACGTGTCATAGGAATGAATCCCCATTCTCCTCAGCCAACATCTCTTTGTCTTGTAGGTGACAAAATCCCTATCATAAAAAAAAAAATTATCCCACATTGATGGAAAAATTGTATTGGGAAGTTTTGTCTAAACAGTTACACAGTTCGACTCACCAGTCTTCCAGTTCCCAGGTATGAGTAAGTTCTGGACACCAGATGGATGGCAAAGACTTGTGAATTTAACTTAATGCCCTTCTTGCCTTGCAAATAAAAGTCATGAGCATGACCATAGTAATGACTATAATGAAGCCAGCACATAATTCAGAGAACCTCTCCTTTCTTTAAATGTGCAATGATTCAACTAGCGCTGAACGAACAGCCTGTGCTATGCAGTATCCAAAGCTCCTGTGCTTCAATGAGCCCATAGAAAAACTCATAAAACCTCCCATTAAAAGATCATCTATCTAAAACTTCAATGCTTCATCTAAAACAATTTGGAGACAGTCATTCAGGCCATGGAACTGAAATTACACTTATGACACTGATGGAGAATCTCCTCTTCTGACTGGGCAGAAAACAAGGAGCCATTCTTCTGAAGCTCTCTGCAACATGTTTGAGATAGTATTGCCTCATGTGAGAAAGGTGCCAAGGGAATGTAGAATGTGCTAACAAGTTTTCAGTTCCTCTTTAAGAAATCATAGAATCATAGAATGGTTTAGGTTGGAAGGGACCTTAAAGATCATCTAGTTCCAACTCCCCTGCCATGAGCAGGGACACCTTCCACTAGACCAGTTTGCTCAAATACACCAAAGCAACAGAGAAAGATCTCACCATCAGTTAGACAGATGACCTGGGGGAGAAAGAGGAATCTAGGATAAATTTAAGACATCCATGCACATACCTCTCTTAAGTGCAAAATGTTCAGAGGCTCTTGATTCTGGTCACCTTTTAGAACTTACTAACTTCTTTGTTTTAGGCTGGTAATGCTTCCCTTTCCTTGGCTGTTAAAGTCCGTTCTTTCCAAGGACACCTTTCTCAGCTTTCCTTATTTCCTGTTCTGTTTAGGAAGTCTTAAATCACACAATGGCAGCCACTTTTCTTGCATGGATGACTGTTAACTAACTGTTGCTCACACCAACTACAGGTTGCTTGGCTGACCTGCAACACCTACCAGTAACCATGTATTATCATAATGTGATAACATGAGCTTCCCAATGAAAACCAGCTGAATGAGAGAGCTGGTTCTGATGGAAAAGAAAATAATTTGAAGCCTTTACATACTGGATCTTTTGTTGCTTAAGTTACAAACACACAAGCGTCTATTGCAGACTGCAGTATAAGAGTGTTCTTGGCCTTCTCGATGGCACTACATTCTCACACTGCAGCACTGATAAGCATCACTGTCTGGAAATTCCAGTTTTGTAAGAAACTCAGTCCTTGCTGCTGGCCAACAATCAGACCTTACTTATTCACAGGTTTGTCATTCCTCAGCTGGGTTACAGCAATACTGTATGTATGGATAAGATATCTCCCATATTTAGGGAGTTTTGAGAAGTACATAATGCTGCAGCACATCTTAGAAACACAAGCTATTTGTAGGTATATCAAACCAATCTCTCTGGCTTTCCATTGAATTTAAATTAAAATCATCTCGGTCTTATCTTCAGAGAATATAATTTCCAGTGCAGCTACGGCTTCAAGATAAGAAGTTGGCTGTTGTTGATGAGAACAGCACTCTTCACTATGGAGGTAAGGTAGTCCGTTCAGAAGACAGCTTACAGAGAGCTGATTGCAAAAAGCAAAGTCAAGTCTTCCAAAGACACAACGGAGTTCACTGCCATCCAATCCCAACTGCAAAGCAGATTTCTTTTACCTTGCCTTCTTCAATCCAAATGTTTGTTTTAAAAAATATCCATTTATTTTTAAGCAATAAACCCCCTCAACTATGAAAATGTTTCACCTGCTTTTGCTCTTGAGGGAGCAGAGTACAAACAACATGCAATGTATTCTAGCACAGCAGAAACTTACTTGATACCACCCTTTCACTTTGTAATACATATCATAACGCATTATCTCATGTATTTAGTGTTAACTGTATGTAGTGATTAAGAAGAGATTCTTAATGCAAATAAGGAGCTATGAAATGATGCCATAAGCAATATTTTCTCATGATGAAAGCAAGTCAGGCATACTTTAAAGTCCATGTAAGTCATATGAAACATTTCCAACACTGTAATTCATTTTCTTCTCCCGATATTAAATGGAACTTGCGTGCCATTCTCCTCACCAGCATCAATCTTTTGACTAGTTCAGACGTGTCGCTTACATATCTCTGTATGCATCTGTCTGTTAGTAATTCACACGCATTCAGAAGTTGTTAAAATTTCACACATTGCAGAGCTTTTGACTCTTCTGACTCTCAAGCCAGTCACACACTAAATGCCTAAACTGGTTTTGGCATCAAGTGTCCAGGCAAGACTTGATAGACCTACTATAGTTGGCAGACACTGCAGAGATGGTCTCCTGATTCTTGCATCACGATCTGCAGGCGGTGCATTGCTAGAATAGATACTGTTTGCATGATGGAATATGGCTGTAGTCATCATCCTCTTTTTTTTTTTTTTGGTTCAGAAGAGCTGGTAAAAGCATCACTAATACCAGTTGTTGCACTTTTGGGGAAGTGACAGATGGCATTCAAATCCAAGCATAGAAAAGTTTTGTTGATAGCTGTACTTGTATCGCATACATTTTAAGTTACCTCATTGCCAGCAAAAGCACTATTAATACCACATCCTGAAAAGTTGCAGGATCGATTTATGCTCTGCATAAATCAATCTCAAAGGACCACGCTATTTTATTAATGTTAGTGAATTTTGCTCATGTGTGTTTTCCAATTTGCCAAAACGCCTGCGAGAAGTAAAGTCACGATACAGCAGTGATTCTGACTGACTTCAATTTATTGGTTGTGCAGCGCATGCAAAACAACACATCTAGGGGTGTCCTCATGGGATCATTTCAGAACCATCATCTTTGGTTAGCTTGAAACAAAAGAATTTACAACTGGTACAGAGAATTTTTTCATAAGGCTTATCTCTGTAATCTCTTTTTTTCCATTATTTAACAAAGTATTTGATGAGTATTGTTGATGGGGCTGTACAATAGCGTTCTTGTGACTTGCAGCTGTGTTTTTCAAATGAATATTTGTCTTGGATTCTCTGTGGAATCTCTCAGCAGCTTTTATTGATGTTTCTTGGTAAATGTTAAACACTACATCAATTCTTTGACTTTCTGCACCACCATGTACTGCTGATAAGCAGGTACTTGTTAACTTTGTTTATTCTTCAGATCACACTCATTCCATCGGTGACAGATGGCCTGCTGTGGTTTCACTACAGTTTGCATTCCACACGGTCCCTCTACCAAAGTTGCCTGCTTTGGTCTTCAGTGATCTATCCAATGTTGTCAGTGTGTAATGAATAAGACATACTGAGTGTGCCTGTTTGGAGCAACAATTGGTGGTGTGGGTTTTTTTTTTGTTAAATCCTTGTCTGGTTTGAATGTTATTATTATTTAGACATCTTTGCACTTTCTTCTCTTCTTTTGGTGAGTGAAAACATTCTAACCTGCTCTCTGGAAGTCCATTCATGAAATTTCTGCATGAAGGAACCACTCTCGAGATGATTCTTAAAATAACTGCAGGTCTGCTCACCTACTTTATGCGCTTTTAGGTCATCAATACCATCTGGCAGGGCTGGCTGACAAGCTGACAAGATCTATTGGTCATTATTGATTGGCTTTATCTTAAGAATTTCATGCAAGGCTTCAATACCTGGCCTTTTGGAAGTCTGATTACCTGTACTTGTACAGCTATTCACTCAGATACATACTCTATTCTGCATGAGTTAACTTGGAGATCTTTGGCTGTTTCATGTCTCTCAGCTACCTTATACTAATACTTTGATGGTGAGCAGCAAGATAGTATTTAGCTGCAAACTAAATCTCTTTGAACTAAATTGATTTGAAACTAAATCCCTTTAACTTCCTGGAGTCTGAATGGACTTCTGTGTTTGAGCTGATCTAGTGGAAAGAAAGGGAGGTCCTTCTTTCCTCTGGCTCTGCTGTGCATTCCTGTTCCCTCCCTTATACAGTCAGTGTTTTTTCATTTAACCTTACTCATTTCACATTTGCAGGGAGTTTAATTCTCCATCCATTTACTCATGAGGTCAGATGAGCACTGCTGCTGGTGAAGGACGAAGCAGCAGCAGATTGTCACAGTCAAGAAAGAAGAGAGCAGGACAGTCCCTCTGGTAGCAGCCAGCTACAGCATGAAACTATACCTTGAAAGTGTGTTTTTTATTATTAATATAAGATGATCTCTGTGCTGCTTACCTTCCCCTAGTTGCACATTCCCAAATCCTTCCTTATTTTGGCTCTAGTAATTCTGTGATGAGTTGGATCAACCTGGTTGCTGATCAACAGTTTGCTTACCTGAGAACCCATCATTTCCTTGTGTGTGTTAGTTTTCAAGTGGATCTGACACCCTTTGGTTGCATGATTGCTAGAACTGATGCAAGGGAGGTAATGGAAACGTGTACCTGAAGATAGAGGAGAGGTCAAAGCCCTGTTTTACAGTTGGAGATCAGTCTTAGGTTAGCTTGAGTCAACCATGAGGCTGTAGTTAAACAAACTCTTTTAGCTGAAACTGCTGCCAAAAGAAACAGTCCTGCCTCCCTGCCCTGTGAAAACAATCCTTTCCAACCCTATGCCACTTCCTTCTGACATCGATCTGGTTCACCGTGCAACACAGCTGGTTGTATAGTTGCACGACGAGGTTGTATAGTTGCACGAAGATCGGAACAATGAAGTGAGTTACCTGACAACCAGTTTTTCAGGTTAACGTTTCAGGTCAACTCCCCAGCCTGGCTCTGTGTGCAGCTGAGGCTGGTGCAGAGCTGGAGGGATGGCAGTACCGTCTCCTTCAGGGGCAGCGTGGCCTTGACACGAAGCGTCAAAGTACAGCTGCACACTCGCATTTGCTGCCTCTGGACTGACTTACCCATGGCACTCTCCCACCTGACCCGGCTTTCAGGAGCTGGCAGGGGCGCCTGCGGACACAGTAACCTGCGGACAAGGCTGGCCAGGGTCAAGGCAAACAAGCCTATGAACGCAGCCAGGGCGGTGGCACCCCATTTTGGCTGCCCCGTGGTGGAGGCTCTCCCCTGGGAGCCATCACCCCCCACCAAACGGCGCTGCCTCAGCGCACGCGGACACCTCCCCGACTCCAATGCGGCACCTCAGGCGGTGGCGGTCACCATCCCACTCCACGCGCTGCCAGACACCCACGTACTGAGGCGACGGGTCCCTCTCCCCGCGGCCGGAGCCCGCCCCGCCGTTCCCTC
>VZSZ01006450.1:176277-218362 GCA_013398815.1 Ibidorhyncha struthersii | reverse complement strand
TCAGGCGCTCTCCCGATTAACTGGCCTGTGGGGTAGCGGGGAGGGGAGGGGGAGCCTAGGCCTGGGCTGGAGAGCTGTGTGAGGGGACCGGCGCTGGCTCAGGACTAGTGGGCTGCGTCAAATACGGTGTCACCAACGGTAGGTATGTGCGTGAGGGGCCCTTTGGAGGGGTGTGATTGCTTGGGCCCTCCTTGGCGCGCAGGAGTGAGGGTTGACTTTCCATTGGCAAGGCATCCCTGGGCCTCCTTCACCTGCTGCTTCAGGTCTGAGTTTGCTGGACACTAATGTCTGCCGTGGTGGTGTCAGATCCTTGCTTCCAGGATCTAGCTTTGATGGAATAGCTACAGTATGCACTGTAATTTTAGGCCTTTATCGTGACTTTGAAGTGCAGACTGATTTTAGGATTGTTTCTAAATTGGAGCAGTGCAATGAGCTGAGTCTTAAATGTCAGATAATTAACACAGACAAAGTTGCTTTTACAGGAAAGAACCGTTGATGCACTTGAGAGACTCCTTACCTGTTGTTATTTGATGCAGGACACTGCATACATTTGATCTTTCAGGTCACCATATTTATAAACAAATCCTTTCTACTTATTGTTTCTTAAGGTCCTTGATTTTATGGGCTTCAGAGAAGGATTCAGAGTTTGTCATGCCGAATGAACATGTGTTGCTCCTAATATATGTAAACACATATAATGATTGTCAGCTTTCTGTTTTATGTTTCAAAAAGTGGGTGTTTGTTATCTTACATGCTTGGGACTCAGCTGCCATAATGTGAGTACCTTGAAATCTTCCTGCTCTTAGCCCAGCGTTCAGCATGGGATGAAGGTACAGAGAACTAGTGAGGTATGCAAGGCTGTGCAGGAAGTTTGTAGATAAGCAAGGAGTTATACCTGAATCTACTATGTCCTAAGCTAGTGCCCATATCACTCCTCCTCTGTATAAAATGTGAGCAACAACTGGAGAGTAAAGTCTGCGTGATTATCTATTGACTGTGACTTGATAGATCTCAGATGTCCTCTATAATTATATGGAAAAGTGTGCATATGGATTTTAGTTTCACCCTTTAATGAACTTTAATAATCTAGTTATGTTTTAAGTATACTTGGACAATAGTTTCTTTAAGCATGCGATGACTATTTTGTATCAGACAGTATTTGCTATTTATAAGCAGTTGCTATATTTACTATTTAAAAGGTATTGTGGGTAGCAATATCTCTGAAAATCTGTATTCTAAATTACCTTGTTTGGATTCTGATATCTTATGTTCGTTTTTTCCACACAAAGTAACTGCAGAGTTCTCTCGGATTATAGAGCAGGCCTTTACGTAGTTTAGTAATTGTACATGTGATTCTTGCAAGTCGTCTTAGTCATCTCTTGCCACACTTCTGAAAAATAAAAATCTAAAGCCTGGAACTTAATTGAAAATAGGGAACTGGGTAATTTTTTCAAATTATAAAAATCACTTTAAGCTGAGTATTTTAATTTTTGTTTTAGATTCTAAAAGCTGCAGGTTTGATACACAGTAACTGAGAAAATTTTAGTTTGTCAGATTGTTAACTTGTGAGCTTTGAGGTGTACCTGTTACAGTGTTAAATACTTTTTTCTTGGAGTAGTGTAAAACATAGGCATTGTTAGAACAGAATTCATTTCAATGACTTTTTACAGCGTTAACAGTAGAGAAAGAGCTGAAATAGATTGAAACACACTTAAGGAAAATGCTTTAAATGAGAATGGGGAAGACGGTCCATTGTAAACTTGTAATACTTGTTTCTTTGGAATTTATTTTGAAACTATTCAATTGGAAGTCATTGTTTTGTCTATGTACAAAGTTGACGTAAGAACAGGCTGACAGTCTTTCAACTGATTATCTGAGCTTTTCAGAATCAAAAGCTGTAGCTTGTGGCTGTCATAAAAAGGAGAGAGCTATTGTTACCTAAAGTGACAGTATGTAATTCTGCCTTAAACTGGACCAAGTATCAAACTCTGCATGCCTTCGTGTTCTTGGGGGCAGAAGGGGTAGAGGGACTTTATCTGTAGAAGACCTATCTATTTGTGATCATCTGCATAATACATATATTAATAACTTTGGTTTTAACTGTTAGGTTCATAATTACCTAAGTATCCCTTTAAAAAAATTCCCTAATTACTGTAAGGCTATAATTTTCATTTTGGCTAAATCGTATTACAATATTAGAGTATAAGTTGAATTTAGTGAAGCTGTGCTTTGTGTGTATATCAGGTAGCTATGATTTTGTCTTTTTAAAATTTTTTAAGGTCTGCTTCTTTTCTTGCTAAGAAAATGCTACGTTTTTACTAAAATGAGTGAAAGAACCACCAGGACTTTATTTTAAATAACTGTGTCTGTTAGATACTGAGATAATTCTTGCATCGGTAATCCATTGCAGATCGGTGCCTATCAAGTAAGAGTCCCACTTAAGCCATGAATAGAGCTTAAGAATAAATAATATAATATTGAATCAAAGATACCACTTGAAAGGCTATTTCTTGAAATCGGTGATGCCAAGCTTTCTTCTTTTAGTGTCCCTTAAATCCTAAATACACTGTATCTGCTACATCTGGTTTGTAAGTCATCTTTTTAAGTAGACTGCTAATATATGTGTTCCGTTTAGGATATTTAGCCTATATAAAGGAAGAATGTTTCCAGGGATGTTTCTTCAACCGTGGTCCTTCTTCCAAGAAACTTGGTTAAAAAGTTATGTCTAGTGTCCAGGAGATTGGAGTACTAATAGACTATCATCATAGTTTGATAGAGAGACAAGAAAGAGTTTTGGACAGCATTTCAAGCTGTCTTTGGAGACTTTTTTGAAGCAGAAAGGTATTTGCTCCCAACTTTATTCTTTGCCTCTTTGAAAAGAAGCGGAGTTTTTACTGTTTCATGTTTCTGTGTTACCACTAAACTTTACTATTGTGTCTGTGTTACCACTAAACTTTACTGGTACCCTGAAACATGTTATCATGTTTCCATGTTTTCCCTGCTACAGAAAGCACATCAAGCCAGTGCATTGTTGTTTTGATAATTAAACTTATGCAGCTCTCTGTGTTAATAAGGCAATGTAGGCTTCCAGAAAACTGCCGCTTTCTAATTTGGAGCCACTGAAAAAATAAATGAACCTGGAGTTTAGCAAGGAGAAATTAAACTGTTATGGAATGAAATGTGGTTGGTTTACTTATGTCAGTATATAATTATTCTCAACTGTACTGAGTGTCAGTGGGCTTTTCCCTTTCAGTCCTCCTTAACTTTGGCTTTAAGGTTAGAGGTGTCCAGTGATCTTTTGTTAATCAGAAGGGGTAAATTTTCACGAACGGAACTGATGTAGTCACAGCTGAAAATGATGATCTAGCTCTTGTCAGTGCACTCCTGTCTCCTTGCTGTCTTTGGCAGTGCTCAACCTCTGGCTGAGCTAGTTCAGCTTGCTAAACCAGCAGCAAAATACTTGCTGTTTTTCTGGGCAAACTTTGTCTTGATTTGGTGGGTTGCAGTGTCGCATCTTGGGATCAGATATTAGCAGGCACAGTGAGAGCAAAGAAAGGGTTGCAGGAACAAAGGAACAAAGCTACTCCCTTCAACTGTCTGGGCTGTCAGATTGGATTCCCTGCCTTATGAGGTCTCACCTGAGTAAAGCTTCAGCCTTAAGTCAGATTCTGAATGGTCTGTTCTTGGGGGATTGTTGACTTAATTTTGATGAAGCAAGTTGTAGGTGTTACAGGAAGCCTGTTCTATTATTTTAGGGGTTTGCTTCTTCATGGAGTAGGGTTATAAGGTAACAATTCAAAAGTTATTACTCAGACTCTGATGTATTAATGCTTTGGATGGGTTGCCTTTACCTGCGGCCCCAAATCAGGAGTGAGGGCTGTTACTCGATTCTTGCTTATGATACAGTCTTGGGGTACTTTAATATAGTTTGTGGCTAGCTTTGCAAAATGATTTATTAGCTGATTCATTAGTCTTGAAAAGGAGAGCACTATCTCATCTTCCTTGCCTTAGGAATGACTGACAAAACAAGGCTTTCTAGATTGTTGCTGACATTAGCATTTCCCTTTCTACTTGGAAACTATTAGAAAGCTAGCAGAAATCCTTTAAGAAATTGTGTATATGATAATTAATGTAGTAATCTATGTATTTTGTAAAGGTTTCTGGGCAAGTTAGTCTGCAGCTGTCATTGCAATAGTCATATACAGGTGCATATTAGCAATAGTGTCACAAGGTACACAGTCTTAGTTTTTACATAACATATTGGGAAGTTATGAAATTTGAATGTGTTGTTTAGCTTATTACGTTATGTTAAGCTTTCTGCATTGTATTTAAATTCTGACTACCTACTCTCTTTGTTAATATGCGGCAGACTTTCCTAACATTGGTCGTTTCAGGGTTGGTTTTTTTGGGGGGGGTTTGTTTTTTTTTTGGAACATCTTTCTCACAAAAAGTGGCTATGTCTTCAGTTCTACTTTTTTCTGCAGCTACCTAAAGCAGCGGTCTGTCAATAACTGTAGAATATTATAGTATGTTGTAATGGTATCGGAGTAGAAACGTATATAGGTGGTAAGCTCAGGTTGGTGGAAGCATGGAGGGCAGAATCTGTTGACTGTCTTTTTAATCCTACGGGGAGCAATTGGCTTAGAAATAATTATATTTGTGCTAAGATGAAAGTAATCTCATATTTCAACTCCTTTATTAAGAGCTAGCGTATTGGCAGTTCCTGATTATGAGTAAAAATGCTAATGACGTGTAGGATTCCTTCCTTTGCATTTCTCTAAATTACCTTTTTTATATCTGACTTGATACCAGAGTCTTTGGTTGACAAGTGTTATCCCTGGTGTGGTGACTTTCATTCTATAGACTGTTTGTTTAGGATCTTGTCTCAACAACAGAATGATAATGGGTGGCATTTGTCACTGTGCTTAATACATTGCTCTGGGAAGAGTAGTGTGAGACAATTCTGGATTGGAAGCTGGAATCTGTGGAGAAAACCAGCAAACTTTCTCAAGATGTGATGGGAAGGTGAGTTTATGTTACTGTGCATTTAGAGATCACTAAACTGTGTCAGGCCTCCAAACAGTATATGTTTTAATAGCATATATGAGCTATAAAAATGCTGAGATTTGTAAAGTTCTTGCGAATACACATGCTCTGAAGCAGTGTGAAGTATACCTACATCTTTGTGACCAGTTCTTAAACATGCAGTAACAAGAATTCCACAGTCCCCCTAAATAACTTGTTTTGGTGCTTAGTTTTCCCCCTTCCTTCTTGAATTTCTTGTTCAAGGGGGAAAAAAAAGCAGGCTGAATGCTGTTATGTACTGTGGACATAGAGAGGAGTTGACTATTGCCTTTGGCTTCTACACACTTGAAAACTTGTTAGTTTGTCCTCTCATTTTTCCTAAGGTAAATAACTCTATTTCTTTTAACCTTTCTTCTCAGATCTTGAGTTCCATATGTTTGATTGCTGTTCTCTATATTGGCTTCTATTAGCTTGCATTTGTGGTACCTAAACTAGACATAGCACTTCACTGTGACTTCAGTGCAGAATTAAGGGAGAATTATTGCCTGCTGTATCTGTCTTCAAATATTCTCGCTAACATATTCAATAATGTTGACATTTTTGAATCACGCTCATAGTGTTGACCCACTTGGATTGTTTCTTACCATATTGCTGCTTTCTCTCCATTTTTATCCATGCTTTGATTTTTTTTTTGTTGTTGTTGTTCATAAATGCCATGTAGCATTTTCATTGAATTTTATTCTATTAAGTTTATTAGTGAGTGTTTTTATTTCTAATTCCGTGCTGCATACTCCAAAAAATCCTTCCAGTATTGATGTCATCCACAAATTTGATGTGTATTCTCATCCATTGACAAAACTATCTCATGGAACTTAAAAACCACGTGTTGCGTTTGCTGCTGACCTTTTTTTCTAGTCCAGTTATTTTTTCAGGAGACAGATTCATTTGGTGCTTGCTTTTGGCAAGTTTACCGTGTGTGCTTTTTTCCCCTGTTGTCTAGGTGCTTACAGTCTGTTTTGTTTCAGTGGTTTTGATACCAAAGGAAGATTTACTACTATGACTGTCGAATTCTACTAGAAAGTGTTCTGCATTTAAATGCTTATTTATACCAGATACAAACATCACTCTTACTGTCAAAGAGATGACAGGCAAAGGTGGCTAATGGAAGTACCAAAGTAAAGCCAGCAGAACTTTCCTCAAAGGTGTCTGGTGCCATCCTGCAACTGGGATGATATTCTCTTACTGTGCTGGAGGAAAGTCCACATTTTTCAGGTGTGGTGTCCATCTTCAAAAGGGTGTTGTAGACTTTTTTCTTCCAAGAAGTCCCTTAATTTCTTGCTGAGAAATAGACCTATTGATCTGTGCTTATGAAGGTATTTGAAAGTCTCTTGGAAATTTGTTTCGAGTGTTTAATGGGTGGATATACTTACCAGTTCAAGTTTTATGATGCAGTTAGATGTTTTCTTTCTTAATTCTAGCTGGGCTGTACTAAGGACTGTCAAGACATGTTACGAAATGTTCCTGTAGAGTTTTCTGAAGGGTGGGTTTCTTTGGTAACTCCTTTCTTTCAATGACACTTTGGAAGAAAATAGTGAAGATCCAATGTAGGTTACAGGAGTATAGGTAGATCTAAGCGTTTAACTCTGTGAGGCTTATATAGAACAACTAGGACTGGCTCAAGTAAGTGGAAAGATTAAAAAGCTGCTTTAAAATGACACTGTTACACTGTTAAATGTTTCTTGCTGTGGAAGAGAATGAAATATCTGCACTTGATGGAGCTTGCAAGATGATTGTTATCTGGGGGCTACTTCTGAGTTTGTAGATAGTGGCATTAGTCTGTAGTGCTTTTACTTCCGGTCTGTGCTTCGAGCCTGTATCACAACTGTTTGAATTCAGTAAGCTATTGCAGTATATCCTCTGAAGGATTGCTCTCTGTGGTAATGATCCATTTATCTATGGCTGCCTGTTTGGCTGGCATGTTTGAGAGCAAATACTAGGCTATGCTGGCCAAACCCCCAAATTGGTGTGCAGTATTTTATAGGCAGTGAATTTGTGTGTGTGGTTGGTTGGGATTGGGGGTGCCACTGCAGGTGTACTTTGTTTTTTGTTGTGTATTGAAATGTATTTGTAGTAATACTGCACTTATATTAACTCAGTTGGGGAAATTTAAATTAGCGTAAAAACGTTAGTTGTGGCACTTACTCTTTGCAGACGGACAGAATTTTAGTCATAATGCTTCACAAATGCAAATAATGGTAATTTGTAACAAACACTTCTGTGTCTGTAGTAAGTTTTGTGGGCCAGCTTTGTCAGAATATTTTCAAATGGGTTGTGCAATGTGTTTAAATTACAAGGAGTTTGCATTATGCTTTGACATCGGACAGTCTGCAAAACAGTTAAATAGTTAACTGTTAATGGTTAAATCGTACATTGGAGATGCCTCAAGCTGTAATTAAACATTGCCTAGACCCATCTCTGAGAGGACTGCAAGCCATAATTGTCTTGTTTGACATTCTAGAATCAAATTTAATGCCCTAGTTTGAAGTATTGTTGTAGTTCTCTGGCTAAAGGGAACCATCTGAAATACTTTCTTTTGAAGTACATGTATCCAAAGGCCACTTGCTGTCCAGTTGTCATGACTATGAGTTGACACACTTGGACAAATTACTATTTGAAAATGGTCCCATTGAGTGCCAATAGTGCCTTATAATGCCATTTTCCTCTTAGTTTTTAGTTTCCTTAAGCTTTCTAACATTAAATGTGCCATACTGTAAGTTAAAGTAATAATATTTTGTTGTGTCCTTCTCAGAAATAAACTGTTTTTCCTTCCTTGCCTCACCCCACTTGAAGTCCAAATGTATATGCAGTCCATCTTCTAGCATCTACACACCTCCCATTTCTTGTCCCCTGTAACTTAAAGTAGCTGCTTTTGCTTGTGCCGGCTTCTGTTTAGCAGACTGCTGGTAGACTAGATGTAGCCCTCTCGTCTTTGTGGGCAGGACCACCAGCCGCTACGACTGAAATCTTTCCAGTGGCAGTGTTATAACTTGTGTTGGGATTTTTCTCTTGCATTATTCAGTAAAGCTGTTCATAATGGAATGATAGATCTCTAATAGATACTTTCTGCAAATTGATTCCAGTTTTGGTTTACCAACTATAATCGGTCTTTAATTTCATGAGTTAATCATAAGGTTATCATGTGGCTGCAATGGTCAAAGAAACAATGCTTACAGGATTTTTTTTTTTTTTCCTATTTAACTCTATGTGGGATTGGAAGGTGGCTGTACTAAGCAGTTCTTGCTTTAATAATGCCTAATTTTCTGCACCTAGAGAGTGTGAAGTGTTGTGTTAGACTAAATGCTAGTCTAAGCAAGAACGTTAACTTAAAAATGCCCTGGAGTAGGGAGAAAAGATTGGGTGTTATGAACAAACTTCGTTATCCCCCGTCTCCTAGGAATAAAAAGCAGCAATTCTTATGATCTTACAGGAAGTTTGCATACATTATGTCAGGAAAGTGATACCACGTAAAACTTTGAGAGGACTCCAGTTTAGGGCTTTGATGCTCCCTTTCAGCTAAAGGAAGGGGGGAGCAGTGACAACAGGAGACTGAATGGATGCCAATATATATTGAAATTATCTGTTAAAAATCCACAAGTCTGGTGAAATAAACTATTGGAGTGATACCTTAAGGACACCTCAGCCTGCACAGTCACAAGGATAACTCAGTAAATCTGATTAATATAAATGTCTTCTCTTCCTGACGCTTACAAATGTAACCATAATAAATATGTAATCCTACAAGTCATAGTTTTGTCATATTTTTACTGTGACAATTTATTTGTAAGGATTTTTTTTTTCGGTCATAGTTCTTGTTACTAAGATTTCTACAGAAGTGCGAGTTTTCTTTAGATTTGAGGTGGATATTGGGGCATGACCCTCTTACAAGTTTGAAGCTATCATTGAAATGAAATTTTGGCAGAAGTTATTGTAAATTATTTTTTGTTGTTGTCTTGATTTTTCTGGTTTTCTATTAGTTACTGTCCTCACTATTACAGGAAAAAGTCATTTAATTTTTTTTTTTTAAACCATGTTCATTAGAGTTAAATTATAGTTTAGATTTGCATAATTTGGTGGTCTGCATGGCAAATACTGCCTCTAAAAATCAACTTTTTAGATTGATAAAAAACAACAAATCTATACTGTGTTGTGAAGCCACAAATAGAGGCTTAGTCTGCATTTTCCTTCAAATTTCCACCTTTCTTTGCTGCTGGGATCTATATAGCAAACAGTTGGATTTATTTTTCAGACTTTCTTTAAATTAAAGTATTTCTAGAGCTTTGTGCCTTTTTTTTTTTTTTTATTAGGGGAGTGGGACAGAGGCCTTCAGTAGCTACCTGTATGCACTTAGGCTGTCAGGAGGATCTATCTTTAGAAAATAATTTATGAGAGCAGGAATAGTTGCATGGTTAGGCAATACCACTTTGGAAGTTTGATACATGTATACAACAGAATGCAGTATTTCTTAGCTGTCTTATAGGTATAGCCCACCTTGTATGTGTCAGATCAAATTACTACTCTTGCTTATAAATAACCAAATAATTTATTGTTTTTTAAAGTGTGCCTGTTCGGTGTGATATATTGATCCAGGAGGAGTTTTGTCCTGAAGAAGAGTTTCAGAAATACAGGCTGGAGCTTGTAAAAGAAAGATGCTTGGTTGACTAGGGAATTATTGCTGTTCAGTAATAGCTGTATATCTCAACAGGTTACTTCTAGCAAGATCTTGCTGTTACTTTAGAATGTGCTCTCATGCTCTATCCCCTCTAAAGGAAACTGTCCAGTTATGTTCGCATCAGTTTAACATATGGGGGTGTCCTGCCTTTCTCGCCTTCAGCAGTGAAACTGTGGTCCCTTGTCTGGAATAGCTTCTGTCTCTGTTCATGTACAAATAGCAAACACCTGCAAAGTTTTAAGATGCTGTTCTTTATAAATGAAGTTTCCAACCTTCTAACAGTGTTGGCAGAGTAGATGCTGTGCCAGTGAAGTGACTGCTCAAGTGTAGTTCTGTGTTTCAGCCAAAATGCAGCCTCTGTAAATGCACTAACTAGACTGAACTGGGATGGTTAAGCGTGGGCACGCGTTAGCACTTTGGAATCAGAGAGATGGGGCAAACAACTGCTCTGAACAACTCAAATAGATGCCCAGATGAAGCTGCCTTTAGTGATGCTCAAGATGATTCATACTTTTCCTCATTGTTAAAGTAACAAAGTGCTTGTTGTCAATTAAGTTACTGTGGCAGTCCAGAGGCAGCTTGCTTAGCTCCTCTAACTCTGTGTTGCACTGTAGCAGCATGCATGTCTCTTCCCTCTGAGCAATAGTTAACCCCTTTTGCAAAAAAGTATTGAGCTGGCATTGATCTGGTTGATCTGTGTATTGGTTTTTGTTAGTCCTAAATTGGTAGAGGCTTTGCTTGTACGTAAGAGACAGACAGACAAAGGGGAATGCTCTTAAGATCAGTGCTCGGACAAGTCCAGTCTTATAATGCTAGAAAACACTTTTGCTGTTCTGTCTCTTCAGTCATTTGGAACCCCTTCTTCGTTTGTATCACATCTGATTGTAGGTGTCTTGCAGCTTTGGCACTTCCAGTGCAAGCTGATGTAAAGGAAAATTTAGATTTGGACAGCCTGCTGATATTGGTGCTGGTTAAAGGTGTGACTCTTTGACAGCAGAAATCCCTAGCATGCATAGTATGCATATTAGTATGCCCATATCAATGGGAGGGATGATTTAATAGCTGGGCTGTGTTCTGTCAGTAGCCTAACTGTTCAGTTCTGTGCCCTCATAAGGCTTCTGTTAGGACCTATAGCAAAAGCTTCAGATGTGGGCTGTTACTCAGGGGGCAACTCTGCTGTCTGCAAGATCAGTAGGTGTCAATAGATTGTCTGATCACTCCCTCCTACTCTTGAGATAAAAATCAGCCTGAGGAAAGAGACAGTGTTCTTGTTCTATTTGTACATTCATACACTATTTTGTACATTAAACAATTTTAGCCCTTTAATGATATTTTTTAAAGAAAGTGATTAATAGCGGTCAAAAGGTTTGGGTGTGTTTTTTCCCACGTAATATATGTACCAGTGAAACTGTCAGCACTTGCTATTACTTAAGGTATCTTAATACTTTGCTTACTTTAAAATAAGACTATTGTGAAAGCTAGTGCTGAAATAGGGAACATGCTGCCTTTTGCTCTGAAACTTCTGAAGTGGATTCTGGTTTGCAGACCAGATGATATGCTAGAGCTTGTACGTATGGGATTGTGGGGAAATCTGAGTTCTCTCCAGTGTGTCTGTGTTAGGGATTTGGTCCTCGATATTTATTTTCTAGTAGCCTATGCTCCTGTACTTGTTCTGTAACATTGTTTGCCTGGTTGGGTTGGGTCGGGTCGTTATGAAATGTCTGCAGCCCTAGAAGGAAGATGCATTGCAAATTAACAACTTCAGGACAAGAGGAAAGACAAATACGTTATTTCATCTGTCTGTTAACTAAATATGACCACAAAAAACATAAACCAGTGGGCCTCGTTCTGGTTTTGGAGCATAGGTTATACATTTGGTTGATAAATTATTCTTATAACTTCTGTAGGACTGTTCTGGGCCTCTTAGAATAACAGCCAGTCACATCTTATTTTTAGTACAAATGTAATTAGGGCTTTGTTCTAGTAATATTTTGTTGACATGCTGCAAAGTGATGGAGTTATGGGGTTAATAAAAACACTGTATCAAAAATGTCTGGCACTTCTGTAGGGCTTGCAAAATCCAACAGTAGCCAGAAAAGACATAATTCTGACTTGCTGGAAAGACATTACTGTGTTGTATTTGACTCTTATTGAGCTTTGTAATGAAAAAAATATAAATTGATTAACAATTAACTGCTACAGTGAGATAAGTTTCTATAGCAACAGGGCAATGCAGGGTACAATTTATTCAGAGTGCCTTTCTGTAACAGATAATTTTTTCTTACAAGCAGTGAATTTACACTGTTGGACTGAAACATGGTTTTGTTACAGCAACAGATAATACTGAACTGTCTTACGTGCTGAAAAGGGGATGGGGGAAAACTTTCAAAGATAAATACCAGGGTGGTAGACTGGTGGAAACTCAACCTGCTACTTCTTCCCTGTATGTTATGTAGTATAATGGGTCTATACTGGATATGTTATTGTGCAATATGAATTTATACTTCACTTCTACATATTGACGAGTCTACAGGAAACTGAACTTGCTCTAATAATAGTGATCATGCAGTAGCTTTCAAATTTCAAGTAAATCAATTAATAAAGTTTAGTCCTGATGCTGGTTCCCTGAATCAGTCAGACTTTTGCTTATTTATTCTTTGTATGTTTAAAGTCTCTGTATGTTTTGTTTGTTTTGATGCTTCGGAATATCCTTAAAGAGGGGAATGTTCTACTTTAAGCTTCGCTGTTAAAATTGGAAAAGATTAGGGTATTGCCAATGGGCTGCCAGTGTTGGGGTTTTTTGCCATAAAACTTACAGTAACACTCAGAAGTTGGCTTTACAAGTATTTTGGTCTTTTTAAAGTTAGAAGAAATGAAATTTGAACAACTTCAGTGATGAAGCTACAGCAGCCTTAGTCTTTCAACAGGGAGCTTAATTTTGTGTGATGTATTTTAAGGATGTCTGATCACTTGAAAGAAAAAACAAAAGCAGCGGTTCTGTCCCTGACAAGCTGTATGTACAGTGAACCTCAAAGGATGCCATTGATAGGTGTGCATGTATTGTTAAAGTGCATTTTTCTGATATTATAACAAAACCATACCAATGTTTTAGAGAAGAAAAAAAAAAGAAGGTTAAAAAAAAAGAAGAAAAAAAAAGTTAAAATAAGCTAAAGTGAAAGTAATTGCTTTGAAGGTGTGACTGAGTGGAACACTAGTCCAACAGGTCAGGTAACTTTTGTTTGTGCATGGGGAGGAGACGAACAACTTGGAGATGACACTATCATTAAGTCATGCAATGTTTCCAGTTTGTTCCATATTTTGGAGGCCATCTAAAAGCAGCCTGCCAGCTCTAATTTAAATGAGTGTCACCTTTACCAGGTATAATTTTCTAACCAGTTTTACTTAGACCTGAGCCAATTTAAGCCATTTCCCAGTGAAAGTAGCTTACTAAGTGTTTAATAAGTTTTCCAGCTGAGCCTGTGAACTGAATGGGAACAGTTGCTGAATTGTGCCAGAATGTCTGGTTTTACTTGGAATCCACTTGATATTTACATACCCGTTTTCCTTATTTTAATTTGTTTCTTACATCTAGTATATATATCTTTATTCAACTCATCTGAATCATACCTCATTCAGCGTTAAAAACAGGTGAGAAAGGACTGATTGTAAGTATAGTCAACAGTATGACTAGACTGTAGGAGTAGGAGGAAGTGAAAGGATCCACTGGAGCATAAGAAACAGGGAGGAGATAGAAAGATAACTATCACTTTTTTACTTTAGAGCTATGAATCTGTTATAACTTACTATATTGTAACTATTGGGAAAAGAGTTACAGTTAACTAAGCATAAATCTTAAGTGAACCTTGCCGGACTTAATTATGAAGTGTAGTTAAGGAAAGACATAATTGTTACAGTACACTTAATTTTCTCACTTCCTCAAAAATGGAGAGACTAAAATGTGTGTTTAAGTGCATTCCAATCTTTACAGAAGGTGATGTATTCTTTACACAGCATGTGACAGTCAGTGCCTGCGAATATTTGGTATGCTTTCTACTATTCTGAAATCAGTTGTTTTTTAATTCTCCTTATCCCTAACAGTGAAAACTTCTGCTAAAACCCCTTTGAGTGCCTGTTACTCCCATGACAGGCAGGTATTTTCTTAAGGCTTATTCTTGATTGTATTTTGGAAGAGAAAAACATGCAAGAGTGCTACTCAGCCCCCCCACCCCACCCCAACAACAACAACAAAAAAAAACCCACAAAAATGAGAATTCTCAACTGCTTTGAGTTACTTTCAGTTTTAGCTGTTGAAATTCTGAGGTGGTAGACTTCTGTGTTAATTTTTTTGTTTTGCATAAAATAAAACTTTGTCTCCCTGCGGTGGGAAAACAATGTATAACTTGCATTATATAGACAGCATTATTTGAGGTTCAGGTGCTCAGCCTTTCTAGTGTAACACTCTGGCAGTAAGGGAGAATTGTAACTTAACTTCATGTCATTATATGAACTGGCAATGTTATATTGAGACCCCACCTCGAGTACTGTGTTCAGTTCTGGGCCCCTCACTACGAGAAAGACATTGAGGTGCTGGAGCGTGTCAATGGTGCTGGAGCGTGTCAAGGGCAACGAAGCTGGTGAGGGGTCTGGGGGACAAGTCTTATGAGGAACGGCTGAGGGAACTGGGGCTGTTTAGCCTGGAGAAGAGGAGGCTGAGGGGAGACTCTATCACTCTCTACAAGTACCTGAAAGGAGGCTGTAGAGAGATGAGGACTGACCTCTTCTCCCTAGTGACAAGTGACAGGACGAGAGGAAATGGGTTCAAGTTAAGCCAAGGGAGGTTTAGGTTGGATATTAGGAAAAAATTTTTCACTGGAAGGGTTATCCAGCATTGGAATAGGCCACCCAGGGAGGTGGTGGATTCGCCATCCCTGGAGGATTTTAAAAAAAGGGGAGACGTGGTACTTGGGGATATGGTTTAGAAGTGGTTTTGTCAGGTTAGGTTAATAGTTGGACTCAATCTTAAAGGTCCCTTCCAACCTTAACAATTCTATGACTCTATTGGTATAATAGATATTTTAACTGAGGGAGTTCTAGAACCTTAAACTCATTCTGTTGTGAAATGGGGAGGGAATTAAAATGCTTAGTTCTTGATATCTTTTTACATATTTTACTGCTTATGGGGACTGTGACAACTGTTGAGAAGAGAGCTCCAAGTTGAGGTCTTCAAGGAGTGGTTTTGGAAACACTTAATTTTCATTGGTGACGTTGGGACAAAGAAGTAAGAACAAGTACATGATGGCAAAATTCTCATAATAAAGTTGGGAGGTGTCACTGGTCATAATCAGAGTATTTTATAAGGAGAAGCACGCTGATATTAGAACAGTAACTGAAGTGAAAAACAACTGAAAAATGCAGAGTTAGGGAATTTTTGCTTCAGCCAGAAAACTTTGAAAAGATGATAACCAGTGTAATGTTGTTTACAAGCTGAGTCAGCTTGTGATACAGCTGTTGAAGGCAGGAGATAAATGCAATTCAAAGATACATCAAATGAAGTTTACCGGTAGAAATAAGGAAGTGTCTTTTAGTGCCATTGTACAAGGCATTGAAAAAATGGCTTTAATATTGTATGAAATTCTGGTTACTTGTGTGATGAAGGTGAATTTCAATGCGTGCTATTAGGATGGTGTCTAATGTTAAACTGGAGAAAAAAGAGTGTGATCTTAATTAGCTGGGCAAAACAATCACTATTTCTTAAAGCTCTAAAAGGAAGAAAAGAAAGAAGGGAGAGAATAAATAATACAAAACTTTCCCTAGATGCATGGGAGACATTGTGAGGTCTCCCACGAATCCCAATGATGCAAAATTTATTATTAATTCAGAAGGAACCTGCTCTTTGACCAGCCCTGCTGTAAACTATTGCTAATAGTTGAACTGCCTAATGAAAATACTATGGTGTGATAGGCTACAGACTCTATGGGAAGTACAGAATAGATTTTAAGAGGCAGGGCATTTTGTCCAGAAGCTTCTTAGAGCTGAGCCAGGTGAAAGGAGTGAAGAAAGTGTATTTATAGTGATACAAATACCACTCTCTCTGTGGTACCCAGTGAGGCTACCTTACTGGCTTTTAGATCCAGGAGAGGAAATGATGTGTAACATACTGAGGAGCTGGACACAGTAAAGTCCAATGAAAGAATGGAAGTACAGCTGACTTAGCATGGTCTCTTCATGATACCTAGAATGTTTTATGGCACAGTATCTCAGTAGTTTTGTAGGGAAGCTTTGGGGGGGAGTTATTTAGTGTTTTAGGTATTCTTGGAGATGGTTCTCTGTATTTTAAGTCTGCATTTATATAGCAGGCATTGAAGGCCAGAAATATTTCACCCTATCTTTAACCATAAGCACAGTAAAGGATGAATTTTTCTGGAATAGTAACATCAGGTAATAGTGGGTGCATTGATTTATTGTAAAAAGAGGTGACCAGCCAACCCTTACTTTTTTTTAAAAAATCTTATGGGGTAGTAAGACTGAAAAAACTAAGCTGTAAGCCTTGTTTTGTTTCAGGTTTTCCTAATCTGTTTTTTTTACTTACTTTTTATATAAAATTTTAGTATGCTGAGGTATATGGTATGTTTTCTGGTAATTCCATGTACTTAGAACAGATGTTTTTGTATTTATGATCCTGTATTTGAGATAAATGCTTGAAGAAAAAGATCTTTTTTCAAAGTAGAAACTGAGAAGCTGGCAACTGTGGCTTAGCTTTGCCCTGCTGATGTTAATCCTGGAACTTCAAGTAAATTAGCCGGTTACTTGGCCCCTCTTGCAACAGAACAGAACAGTTTTCCATGAGGATGCAAGCTTTAATGTATGGAAACTGTCTTTCTCATTCAAATACACTCTTGGAACAAATTTTCCTTTCTGACATGAATGCAAAGTCTTGATTCACAGGAGAGAAGACAGTGTCAAATAGACACTCTTTGCTGTTGTAGTGTAGCTCCTTATATAGTGAATATATCTCGTTCCTCTCGTCTGAGTGCATTCTCTTTATTTGGTAGCTATTTATGCACATCTTTGGCAATGAAGTTTCCCCATTACCCTCCCATCTTAAACAAAAGCAAAAATCCTTTGAGGTTTGTAATAGTTAGTAAGGTGATTACTCTGGTATGAGAATTGCTCGCTTCCCTGTTTGGAATACATTAGGATGTTAATGTGCCTTGATCAATATGCAACACTAAACAGTTAAACAGAATTTCAAGTAGAGGCTCAGGCTGTTTGGTTACCATGGCAAACACAGTAGGAAATTCATGCCAAAGTTTGGAAAATAAGATACACAAAACTTGTAAACTGAAATAATCACTTTGGAGAGCAAATACAGTTGTTCATAATTTATTAGAGCCTGTTTTCCAGAGAATACCATTTTAAAATCCTATTTTATCAAGCAAATGTTAATTGCCGCTGCAGAGTTTTACACAAAGCAGGCAATATTCACAAGCAGGGAAGAGTGACGTTCTTTGTTGGCTTGCTCTCTAACTGTAAGGGCACTGAGTGAATAGCCTCTTGGAGACAGCTAAATTACTTAAATACTGTAATCAAGGTTGACATATTTTCACTGTGCCATGTCTTGTTTAACAGATGTGACCAGAATACTGTGTGTATGTGTACATGTGTGCAAGTGTGTGTATATCTGTAAAATGATTTGTCTGTGTTAATGCTTATATGTATGTTAGATCATATATATATGATATATCTATATTTAATAATTTGTCTATGTTCATAGAATCACAGAATCATTTAGGTTGGAAAAGACCTTTAAGATCATTGAGTCCAACCGTTAACCTAGCACTGCCAAGTCCACCACTAAACCACATCCCTAAGTCACGGTTATGTTTTTTTGACACACACAAATAAAAAAAAAAAAAAACATACAAAACCAAAGTTCTCAATGTATTTAATTTACTTTCATGCAACCTTAAGGCTTACTAACTGTAACAAAGATCTATATGTTGGTGTTTTCACGGGGTGATTTTCAGTTTGGTAGGTTCCCTATTTAATCAGCTGTCTTTGAACTGTCCGTGAACACAGTATTTCATATTGCAGTCCTGTCAATATATGGTGGCAAAATCTGATGTTATTGCATGTGACTTGCTGTACAGATTTCCATAGGTGTGGTCACATGCAAATCACTCAGTTATTTTTCTCTTTCCAAATGTAAATTAGTATGTGTATTTACATGCATCTTTTCTAAAATCTCATCCCCCAGAGGGAAAGCTGTTACATAAAAAGGTCAATCTGTGGCTTGTGAGAGAGACTACTTCTAAAAACTTCCTGAAGATCGAGGTTGGAGTCGTAATTGGACATTGAGATTGTGTGCACCTCCCCTGACACATGACTCAACCTCATCACTTTGTGTATTGCATAACCTGGATTGGAGATTATGTTAGATAGTTGGAGGCTAAGGGAAAGCAGTTTAGGTTATTATTGAGAAACTCTGAAGTATTTGCCAGTGCCTTTATAGCACATGGTCTTGGGAAGGAAGGCTTGATGTCGTGATAACTAGGAACGGGTGTTACTGGAACATGAAGTTTTGGAGGTGATGAAACAAGCACTTTAGTATTAGGCTGAAACGGCGTTCAGGAGTTCTCATGAGTTTTAAGTGTAAAGATGGTGAGCTGTAGACTTGTTACAAATAGTAACTGTTATATTGAATTACAGGTTAGTCTGTGCTTTTTGCTGACCTCTTTAAAAAGGACTTACGGATTACTTCATAATAATAAAAACAAAAGCACAATGTGAAAACATCTGGAAGATTATACTAGGTTTTAACTCCAAGAAAAGTAAAAACTTGAAGGCCACAGGAAGTGATAACTGTGCCATTGATTAGCCACAGTAAATAAAACTTCAGATGGCTTTCATCCCACTAAGTTTAACATATGCTAATTTATAGTTCTGTGGTAGATCCATAACTTCAGAAAAAGAAATAAAGGAGAAAAGCAGCAGAAATTGAAGGGGGACTCAGTTGACTAAATGTCAAGGCAAGAAGCAATTGTAAGAAACTTGGGAGATGCGGTTATGCTAGGTGAATGAGCAGGAGTGTTCCCACTAACCTTTTGGTGGCACACACTGGAGGAAAAAAACTTGAGTCAGTTTGGAACCACTACACAAAACGAAGAGGGGATTGCTATAGATGGCCGCCCTAATTGATTAGTACTTTAGTCCTAATTTTTCTGTATTGTAAGAAATGGAATGGGGAAGGATATTAGAAGCAAGAATGGAGTAAATCATATTGCATTGTATAAATCAGTAGATCCACCTATAAGTGTTCATATAGGTTGGACAAAAAAATATTATTACAAAGATTCAGAGAAATGGCAAAAATTGTGATAGCTGAAAATTTCTGTGGAAATACTGAGAAGGATGGGACTGCTTATTCTAGTAAGCAGTATAAGTGCTGTGTATATAAGGAATGTTAGACATCATTATCTCTTCCTTGGAACAAGAAGGCATTCAGTAAAATCAGAGGGGAACAAAATTCAGAAATGATACTTTTTTCCACATATTTAACTTTATCAGGATGTGTTGCTTCAGTCATCTAAGTAAATAATGAAAAGAAAGTGGGTGTTAAAACCAAATCTGGCAATATTTGCAATTCCATGCAGTAGTTAATGCAAAAAAAAAAAAAGAAAAAAAAAGAAATTCCATAAACAGTTATTAAACTTCCATATTTGCAATTTAAATGGCTTCCTGAAAGAAATGTAGGATGGCCAATAATCCATTAATGCAGCTAACTTCCTGGACTTATTCTGGAACATATATCTGCCCACTGTTGAAGAAATTATATTGCAGTAAAGAGTAAAAAGTCTTGGATTGTGGTTCAGTTCTGCAGTCCACTATTATGAAGTATGTATGTGCCGTGACTTGTTAAATCTGTGTTTTAATTTTTAAGCCAGCAAGGGGGTTGGACTAGATGATCTCCAGAGGTCGAGGTCCCTTCCAACCCTGACCGTTCTGTGAGGGAGACACTGTATAAAAATGTGACCTGTCAGCCATGGTTTATGAATAGCTCTGAGAAATCATTGTTTTGAACTTAAAACTGCACAGTGAGATCCCTTTCTTACATATCTCTTTTTAAAGAGCTGAGTAGGGGGAGAAGAGGAGGAAGGTGTCTGCATTGCATGCAGAACATAACATACATGATTCTGAATTAGGTTTCTGTTGGAGAGGTTTTTATCCAGCAGGCTGAGCTACAGTTGAGCCAAAATTCTGTAGACCAGTCACGGGGAAGAGACAATAATACTGATATCGTGCCTTCTTTTCCCTTCTTCCTATTTAAAAAAAAAAAAAGGCAACTAATTGCTTAAACCAAAATAGAATATCTAATTCAGTTCATGTCTGTTGGGAGTGTGTGATACAGTGACTATATTCAGAGTTGTTTAAGTTTAACCAGCCTGTTTACAGGTTTAGTGTGGCCAAAACGCGTAACACTGAAGTCAGAGTCTCAGTTTGTATCTGAATTGATCATGTCATTAACTGACACCCATAATAAGGTGAACTTTGCAAAAGGAACTGTGAAATACTGTTTTTGTTAGCTGTTCTTCAGTGTGTTTTTCTGAGTGATTGTTTAGATGCTCAAGAACAAGTTAAAGCTCTTGTGCTCTTTCTGTATCACAGTAAAGCAGCATTGTGCAAAGCATGATTTAAAGGATTAGAGCACTTCTAGGGAGGAAAGGGACAGGTTTTCTGCTGCGGGTGTAATAAAAATTAACTTTGTTAAATATGTAGAAGCAAATACCTTTTGAAAAATTAAGTTACAGTGTCATGTTACTTCCCTGAAGTTTGTGATTTGATTATAGTGCAACTGAAGATTGCTTGAGTTACTTGGAGTGCTTCCAGTCCACTTCCTGGAGTGAGCAGGCTGTTCGGTTTCTTCTGGAGACGCTAAGCACTGCTCACAGACCGTTTCAGGACTAACCAGGACTTGCTTTGGAGAGCTGTGTTGGAGGATTGTGGTCAGTTCATTAGAACACTTTGGTCTGACCCGAATCTTTGAACAGCACTGTCACAAGTTATACGTTTTGGTCTTCCACTCAAAAGGAGCAGCATCAGCATGGGTGTAAATATTACCAAATGAGTAATGTGTTAAATTGAAAATGCTTTAAGTTTCTCAAGGAACAATTTCAGTGACTTGAGACCTCTGTTAGGTTGTGACATGTGGAGGCAGCAGCAGTGTTCCTTGCTCAGAAGACAGAGGAGGTATTTTTTGTGTGGAGGGGTTCAAATCCTTGTTTCAGTTGCCCTGAACCTCCCTGACCTACAGTAGTTCAAATGCGTTAACATTCCTGTCCTACTTTAATGCCCTTTGCCCAGTCTTGTAGAGAAACAGGGTAAGTTGATTCTGTATGCACCTGTGAAGTGAATGGGGATTTGCAAACAAAAGAAGAACTTTTCTTTTTTGCCGGGTCTACTGTTCTGAGATTTTGAACTCTTTTTTAATAGAAATGTCTGCGTTTTCTGGAGTTACTGGTAGACTGGTGCTTTCACCTTAAATAACTTCTGGTAGGATGTGCTTATCTATACTGTAACCAGATAAATATTTGGGTTTATAGCCTTACTAAAATGGAGCTAACATTGTTATGGTAAGTTGTAAATCAAACAGTTCTTTATGCGTGTTCTTCATGGTGTTCACATCCACTTTCTTGATCTTGCCAATTATATAACCATTGGTTTGGTTAATATCACATAGATTTATTTCAAACCAGTGCATGCTCTTTGCTATGTTTGAGTGCTTAGAATAATTCTTCTGGAAACAGAATATGATTATTTCAGAAAACTAAACTGATCTTTGCCGAAATATGGATTTATGTCCAGTTGTTTGGACTAGAGCTTTTATCTTAATGTATGTGGCCATAGTTGTTTGCTGTGTGAATAAAAGCTGAAATCTTGTTAAGTAATGCTTTTCTTCTTTCAAAAGTCAGTATGGCCGAAGTAGGAGTTAAATCTAGAAGGGAGAAGAATATCAAGTAGCTTTCCAGATTTGCAAGTGGCTTGGTACAGAATTGATCTTTAAGACTTTGTTATGGATGAATTGTGTGGAACACTTGAAAAAATTAGGTTAAATAAAATTACTTTGTGTCCCTGTTTTACTAACAGAGCTGTTCTTATACAGTATCCTAGAAACTCTGTCACATGCCTTAAGTGTTCCTGTTCAGCATTTAATCAAGTGCTTTGTAGCTTATAAAGAACCTTCTGCAAAGATACAGAAACCCATTTATGATGACCAGTGTTGTCCAGGAGAGTAAATATTCTGTTGAGTGGAAATAAAACTTGAAATGCTTTTGTTGGGAGCAGGTATAAATGCAAATTATTTTAAACTTTATGTGAGATCATTCAAAATATTTATGTATTAGAAAAAGTAAATCAGAAGATATGACACGGAAGCCAAATTAATAATGATCATATCTTGAAGATCAGGATATCAAGATTTATAAAAGTAAAACTGGCACAAATTGGCAGCTACATTTTCTGGAGACTTTCTAGAGAAAGGAAGCTGTAGCTAGATAACTTAATGGAAAGTCTTTGAGGCAGTATGTTTAAAGTAGCAGATTCTTTTTCCTGCCTGCTAGTTGTTTTTGTCCAAATTTCTTAGTTTTTAACTTTCAAAATTCATGTGTTCCAGTCCAACTTTCATCCCTTTCTCATAGGTTCTCTTGCCTTCAATTAGAGAGGAACAAGAAAAAGTGAATGCGTGTGCTTATTTTTAGTGTTAGTTCATACTAGCCTTTATACTGATTGGCAGCAAATCCAGTATTGGTTGTGCTGTTGTGAGTGTTAAGCTATTGGTGCTTTAGTTCACAGAGTTGAAAGTTCAGCCAAATATTAAAAGCAAAACTAGAAATGAAAAATAGTTTTCTTGAGGTTTACAAATGTGATTTTAATACAGAGCAGGTGCACTGAATGCAATGTTGCAAAATAAAGACCTAAAATTTCCTAGCATTAATGGCTTTGCAAGCCTTAGGAGACACTTAAAACTACTCTGTGTGTACACACAAAACACCTATTATGCAACCTTTAAAACTAAGCACATCACTCAGGTATGGAAAAAGCAGCTCTTACTTATTTAAGAAACTGTCCTTACGTTTAAGAAACCTATTGTAGCTATGTGTATATAGGGCAACTTTACAAATGGTGGTTGTCTGCAGACTTTTTATAGAATCCTAAAGAGAATTTATACTTTTTTTAGTTTATAAGTGTTTCCAGAAGCTTTCAAACTAGTTTATAAATTTTCAGAGGGCTTCTGAAGTGGCCCTGAACGTGTGTTCACTTGTACACCACCTCAAAGGTTCGTGCTATTGAATGCGAAGAGATCCTGGGACTGATGTGGGTTCTTGCCAGACTTTAAACTTTCTACTGAGAAAGCTAAGGCCATTAGTTAGCAGTTTGTGAGCTTAGGTGCAGTTATATTTCTAGAAGCCATTTTATTACTGATTGGCTATGGTACTGTCAGCTCCACTGAAGAGTGTTTTATTAGGGTTTTATAGTCGCAGGAAGCATTGCCTGGACTTTCTGTTTTGTATCTCATATAAACTAAGAAGAACTTTTGCCCTACATCAGTGTTCTTTATAGGGAAAGACAACTAACTTGTTCCTGTAGTTTTCTTCCTGCATGAAGTTCCTTTGAGACATAAACCAGACCTGTTAAGTAAGCTGGGAGTGGCCATGTTGCTGCTGCTTTGGTTGATTCTGGGATCTCTGGGTCATTCAAGTTAGAAGGGACCTCTGAGAGTCTCTACTCTAACCTCCTGCCTAAAGCAGGGTCAGCTATAGGATCAGACCAGCTTGAAGCAACAGTGAAATAACTACAAATGATTCTATGGCTAATTTTAAGTGAGCTGTATTTGGGCTCTGCAAAAAAAAATATCTGGAAATCTACTCCTTTGATAATAAAATAATTAGAGGGATTTCCACTGTGAAGTATTGAAGCTAGTGTTTCTGGTAGAAAAAACTTGTGTACAGAAACAATGAACAGAGTTCGCCAGAAAATACTACAAAAGTGCCTAGGATAACTCAGCTTTCTTGTTGTGTTCCTCAACTTTCTCTATCCTTCAGCTAGCTCTGCAGGAAGGAGGGGGAGACCAGTACAGACATGGAGGAAGAATAAACAAGCTGTAAGGGGCCTTCTAGTTTAGTTTTCCATGTCCTTGCTAATACAGTGAGCAAGTCTGTCCTGGAAGACCTTGCCCTGTTCACTAGGGGATACTGTAAGACAAAGTGCTGCAGCAAGGGTTACCTTGCCTCTTTTTTCAGCTAAGGTTTAAAGAGCATCTGTGAAGTTCAATGAAGTTCATTCAGTAATAATTCGAAGAGTTGATTTCTCATGTTACTTGTATAGCATTATAACAAGCACAGCTTTCTAAAATTGTTCTGTTTATGGACAGGAGCATTAAATCCCTGGACAGCAAGGTATTGATGAGATATCAAGCTATGGGTAATAAGTTGTGAATTCCAAGCTCCAGAAATGCTGAGGAAATTGTTTTCAAAAGTATATAATCTTGGTTCTTTGTGTCTTCTCTTTTATTTTGCGCTAGAGCTCTATATACATAGCCAATCTGTAATCTGATGTTCAAGATCAATTAATTCTCTGGACAAGAGAGATTTTCTTAAAAGGATTTTTGGAAGTAAAATTTTTGTTAAATGTTTGCCCTCACTTCCAGGCTTAAAGACCTAATATTCTGTCTTGATCTCTCTTACAGCTATCACCCATTGAAAGCCAGTCTCCTGGCCAATGTGATAATTATACATTATATATATTATTATATAATTAAATACTATTAAATATCTAAAGGAAACATTTTGATGACTACTGTTGAAATTATTTGAGATAAATGAATAAATAAATCTTTTCCTTTCTGATCTCGGAGTTGTTTTTTAGCTTGGAAGGAAATGTAGCATCTATGGTACATTTCATTCAACTAAAATTTGCAGAAAGCTGCAGATGTAAGTTAGGAAAAGAAAAGATACAGGAAGAAATCATATCTGTCAAGGAGCATGATTAAATGCTGACTTGAAATAATGTGATTCACTGTTTGGGAAATCTTAGTATGAAAGCTCTAACTCTTGGATCAATAGTACATAAAAAGAATGAACCTCAGGTATTAATCCGGCTTTGACCTTAGAAGCATAGAGCTACAGAACCAAGGTTATTGATGTCCATCCTAATCACACATTTTAAACATCAGAATCTGCTAACTTAAATGTTTGCTTCAGACTGAGGTAACTTTTTCTTTTTCTGTTTCTTCCTACTGTTTGGTTTCTTAAAACTGTGGTTAAGATGTTCCATTTGACTGCCTTTCTGCTTGAAGTCATAATTCAGGGTGAATGGACAACTGCTAGACTGTTAGAATTTTGTTGGGTTATTTTTCCTCCCTACCCCAGCAGAGTGGGATTAATTTTGCTAAAATAGTATGCTGTGAGAGTTAACTGTTTTGGGGACTTCCTAGTCCCATTTAGTTATGTGGTTCGCATTTTATTATGAGTATGAATTCATCACGGAACTAAATGGTAAAGTTGGTCAATTTTTCTTCCATAAGTGTAAGGTTCTCTAGATCAAACACAGGACTTGGAAGCTGTTGATGGTCGAGGTACACCAATTTTATTCAGCTGTATCACTGAGTTTAGACAGGTGGTGTGTGAGATTCCTCTTGTTCTTGTTGCCTGATAACCATTATTCCTTGTTCCTTTGCCCAAGGAGTACTTGAACTACCACTGTGTGTTGGAAGACTTCTAATGCAGGTATCAGTTGGCCAAGGTGCTAATACCAGAGTATTGAGGAGCTAAGATGTACTTCAATGGCTTGCACAGATTTTTATTCAAAGGGAGGATGGTATTCTTAGCCTTGCAGTAGATGCCCTAACTTTCTGTCAGTTGTGATTACAAAGTGTTGCTCTCATTGTGAATCCTCCACAATGGACTAAGTTTCTCAAAGTGGACAGGCTGGAATAGTGCTGTTTTCTAGAAGAAAACCTTAAAGGAACTGGGACAGGAAGCAAGCAAATAGCATGCTACCAGCTCAAGCAGAGGTGAGGGTGCCTGATCCTGTGCTTTTAACCTCTGTGTTCGGTAACACTTAATCCCAAGATCTTTCTGTTCTCTTTCAAAGTACATGAGCATTCTTCTGAGAGCGGGGGAGTTCACATCACCTTGTTCCGTAAATAATGTCATATCCTAGGATTTGACGGTTATGGACTCAGATCTCATGTAAAAGCTCTTTTCTAAGAATCAGATCTTCCACAAAATAGCTATAGCAAATGGGCTTAGTGGTGAGCTAATGAAATACTGAGTCCCAGGCATGATTGAATTTTATGAGTAAGTGCTTTTGTTGTTCCTAACAAAATCCAGTAGCAATCTTCAACTGTGCAGAAATAAAGAAAATGTCTCCTAGTTCTTACGCTCATTTATTTTACCCTGTCTTTCAATTGGGAGATCAAGCAATGAAGAGATTTGTTTTGTTTCCATGAGACAACTATATTATAACTGAAAACACTAGCTGCATGTAAAAAAAGGGCGGGGCATCCCGGGCAGTAGAAGCCTGGTTAATTCTGGGATGAATTAGTTTATTTATACTCCATTTAAGTTCAGATAGATTGTCACTGCCATCTGGTTCCCAGAGAACAGCTAAGAACAAGCACAGGGAAGTCTGTGCTTAGATTCAATTTATCAGAATTTCGTGTCTTGCTAGATCTGTTATCACACAATTTCAGAAGACAGGGAACTACAGTCACACCAAATTTGTTGGACAACAAAACCAAAAGCTAGTGATATAAAACCTCAGCCAAACAAAAGAGCAAGGTATAGTCCCAATCTGAAAATAGCCACCTAATGATTCGTTGGTGCTTAAAAGGATAGTGAGGATTCAGGAGAAGAACCTGGGAATACCCATGTTTTCTGCTGGCTGGGAGAGTCTCCGATCATTCAGTATGATTCAGGCTGACTTCTGTTTACTTTGAAATAGATCTTCCTTCTTAGTCATTGGGTCCTGCTGGAACTTTCATCCAGAGAATACAACCTTGAGTCTCATAGGTTAGCCTTGTTAACTCTGCATTTCTTTTAGGTATGGAGGGATGCATCTATGTTTCTGTAGAATGGTCTTCCAGATAGAAATGCTACCTCAATTTTGAGAGTTATGTATTGATATCACTTACTTTGTAGTGATAGAGGACAAAGGAATCTTATACAATATAAACGGTAACTGTATGGCCTCTAGGATTTGATCTTTCAGCTTCAAATTACAGATTTACATCTGTCTGTGAATGCTCCTTGGTAGGCATGCGCTTTATCCTATGATCTCCCAGTAGAGCTAGTATTCTATTTAAGTTCTCCTTGAAGAGGTATTGCTAATATTCTTTTTTAGCTTATAATGGATCTCTGGGCTCTGGAGAATTAACTTTTTAATCTGCTGACTTTAGAAGTTGAAATACATCATCTCATTTTGGAGTTTTCAACCAGGAGGCCATACACCTGATTAAACTGGTTTATAATATATGCTGCAAAAAAAAAGTGCAACTTTAATATTGCTCTGTATATATGCTTATCATGTGTATCCCGTAGTTAAATTTGCCTTGGAAATGGCTCACCTGATATGATTCACTGTGTAGCTAGCTATGATTTTTCCCTACTGACAGGTCTAGTTTCTGTCTGTGAAGCTCCATGCACACCAAGGATTTGCTGATCTCTAGACGTCATCCTCGAAGATTTAATACACTGGGGCAATTTTCTTTTATGTGAAGCTTGTCCTCTTCCTCAGAGAAGCTGTATTTGTTACATTACTGGCCCAATTTCCTCTGACTAAAAATACTGAAAAAATATATATCAAAATTAGGATCTGAGTCCTGAATCACAGCTACATCTCAGGTCTGTAATATTGTTGAGTATCTGCAGCTTTCTAATTACAGACTCTGAACCTAGTAAACAGGAAGTTACTGGTTTGCTGTGGGTTTGTTTTGTTTTGTTTTGTTGTTTTTTTTTTTTTTAAAAAAGGGCTGAACCTGGTATATGATCTTGCATATTAAATGTGTGGGTTTGAATCTCTGGATGATGAAAGATTAGGCTGTCTGTTCAGAAGTGATATGGGGATAAACATGGGTTACACAACAGAGCATTTTAAATTGCTTTTCTGTTCCTTTTGATTCTTCTGACATTTTAGTACTAGATCTTCAGTTGTTTATATTGAAGTTCCTCAGTTTTGTTAGCACTTATTTTTGTCTGAGCTATATTTGAATTCTATGTTGTGTCAGAAGCGCAATTACTTTGTAGCTTAATGGCTTAAAATGTATTTTATAATCACAGTATCAGCATCTTAAGTCAGTGTTCCTAGAAAATGTTCTCCTAGGATCTAGTTGATAATTTTTTTAATTATTGAGACCAGTATTTTGTTTGCCTGTTATAAAAGGGTAGACTGACACGAGAAGAATTGAGTGATGGAGAATATGCTATTTTTAATCCCGAATTGGTTGTACTCGATATTGAGAAAGCTGCTACTAGGAAAGTAGAAGATATCTTGCCTCTGTCATGGGATGACCCTTCTGGCAGGAGAAACCTTCTGGGATTAGGTTGGTCTTGAGGACTTGCTGAAGCTTTGTGTTACTGACTGGTTGTCACTGATTTGTCACGATGTAGTTACAAAGGCTAGGGTAGGTATAGTGTTTAGCGAAACTGAAAAACACAAATGTTGGGTTATATGAAAAGATAAACCTTTTGACAACATCTTGGTTGTCTTTGAGAAATACAAAGCTGCTTTTTAAAGTAGGGGTTTGTGACTGCATAAATTGTTGCTTAGTATAAACACTTGCGACTAGAATTGGTTATATGCACACATTGTGACAAACTGTCTTAATTCTGTTTGCTCTCTTTGCAGGCTGCGGACTTGAGTAAACCAATAGACAAAAGGATATACAAAGGAACACAACCTACATGCCATGACTTCAATCACTTAACAGCCACAGCAGAAAGTGTCTCTCTTCTAGTGGGCTTCTCTGCAGGCCAGGTCCAACTTATAGACCCTATTAAAAAAGAAACTAGCAAATTATTTAATGAGGAAGTAAGTAGAAATCTTAACACTGTTGCATGTGATGTATTTGTGATATTAAAGATCCTAGATTCTCAAAGTTCTGTAGATGGCTCCATTTGCCTATATAACTTATCATTCAGTCACTACCTTTGTTTTTCAGCTGTTACATTGGCTTGGAATACCTACACAAAAATGTTACTCATGAAGGAATCTGTTGGGTTTTAAGATTAAAAATTAGAACTTTATAGTTTGGGTGATACTGTAACTAGAGTTAATGACAGTTAACTGATGGAAAAAAGGTCCACAAATCTAAATGTTGCTGCATGTGCTCTGCAGTCAGTTGTTTCTGAAGAAGAAAGCATTTAAGTCCCTATTTAACTAATATATTATGGCCAAAATATTCAATAAGGTAAAAATACCATTTTTTATGGCCAGGATGTTACAGCAGAAACTCTCTGTATCAAGGACTCCTAAAGGCTTGCTTGGGGAAGACTAGGATATCAAGCTGAATACTGCACAGAAAAAGCTGAAGGCTTGTGAAGTTTTGGCCATGTGATGTTCCTAAAAGAAAATCTGCATCTGCTTTTTCTGCTGCTATGAAATAAGGGAAGATAGAAGGGAGTACTATGGGAGGAACTAGTGAGAAGTTACAGGACCACTGGCTCTGATTCTGTTAGTATTGGCATTCTTAGACAAGTAAGCGTCTGGATGCTAACAAGAAAAGAAATGTGGTAACTGGTACAACTTTTGACAGCATTTTCTGCAGAGGATAAGCTATGGGAATTTGGGTGGTTGCAGGGGGGATGATTTGTTTTGTGGGGGTGTTTTTTTGCTTCTTTTTGTGCTTTAATCCAGCTGTGGGTGAATGTGTGGGGGGTAATAGCAAATTGGTTTGCAGGTCTCTCTTTTTTTATTTTTAATTTCAAATCTGGATAAGAGCTTTGCAGATGAAGTTAAGCCTTGCTCAGCTTTCAAACTGAGCAAGCATATCTTTCCCACCTCAGAGATGTGTTGCCTTGCTCTGTCTTTGTGTAAAGAAGATTGAAGTATTGTTCTCAATGGGGATGTTTTATAATTAGAACTGTCTAATTCCTCCTCAGCTTTCTAAAAGTAGCTACATCTAGATCAGAAGAGGGGTGCTTTTCTTCTTACCTAGCCTTTTCTCACCTGCTCTGTCTCTTTGCTTGTGTTGAATGGGAAACAGCGCTGGAGAGTCTCTTAATGTTGCGTGGACTACTCTGTTTGATAGAAACCTCTGTAAAAGTAGTTGAAATGTTCATTTTAGCATTGTCCTAACCACCCTCTGCCTGCACTACCACCCGTTCTCCCCCAGCTGGAACCCACCCCAAACCAAAAAAAAAAAACACTTGGTGTAACTTCACCTCTGGGAGTGCTGGTCTGGATGTGAACAAGCTACTTGTGTGAGTACAGCTCTGATTTAGTCTTCACAGAATCTCCAAGACTGCAAAAGACCTGTATGATCATCTAGTCCAATCACTAACCTGACACTGACAAGCCCGCCGCTAAACCATGTCTCTAAGCACTATATCTGCATGACCCTTAAATACCTCCGGGGATGGGGACTCCACCACTGCGCTGGGTAACGTGTTCCAATGCCTGACGACCCTTTCAGTAAAGAAATTCTTCCTAATATCCAATCTAAACTTCCCTTGGTGCAACTTGAAGCCATTTCCTCTTGTTCTATCACCTGTTACTTGACAGAACAGGTTGACTCCCACCTCTCTGCAACCTCCTTTCAGATAGTTGTAGAGAATGATAAAGTCTCCCTTCAGCCTCCTTTTCTCCAGGCTAAACAACTCCAATTCCCTCAGCCACTCCTTGTAAGACGTGCTCCACACCCCTCACCAGTTTCGTTGCCCTTCTTTGGACATGCTCCAGTGCCTCTGATACAAGATACTATTATCTTGTATGATAATAGTGTAAGTGTTACAAATGGCAGTAGAAATACTATAAACAGGGTTTCATATCACAGAGCAGTTCCCACTCTTGTAGCTGAACTATAGTTGCTTTGAGAACAACTTATGCAGAAATACTTGCATAAAGGTCCAATGCGTGTTTATGTGCCTTGATACTGTTTACTGTCTAGTGTCTACAGTGTAAAGCTGCATTGCAGGCTGAACAGTTCTTGTGGTAAACCACAAATGATGGAAGCACTTTCCATTAGACAGTATTGTCTTTTCTCTGTGCTATAACCAGCATTACTTTGCTGTGGTGGGAATACATCTTTGATAGTTAAATGGAAATTAAATGAGATGATCTGTTTTCTACAAAGCTAACATAAGGATTTGCTCAGTGCTACCAAAACTATACACACAGTAGGCTAGAGTTAAATGATGAATTCTTGTTTCCTGCACTGATCTTATCTGCAGTTACAATTAATTCTGAAACTTTTATATGTTTTTAATCTGTCAGTTGCAGTATTGAAGTGTGCCCTGATGTGTTTGAAAATTCTGGTGTGTATCTAAAAGCCGTTTCAGAGAAGCATCAGTGAGCATTGATGTTTGAGCCAGTTTGTGTGCTTCGAGATGAGGGTGCCTGTTGGGTTTTGAATATATTTAGAATTTAGATAGTGTTTGAGAATAAACATGTCTTCGTAGGCAGAAAGAGGTCTAAATGAGTGTTTCTATTTTTTGATGTATTTAGCATTAGTGCTAGAGGTAATAGAATTCACCACCTGTCCTATTAGTAATTTGGCGATTTGGGTAGCCCAAAGCTCTGTTTTGACTATCACCTGTGATAAAGCAATCAGGATAGTACTTAATCATATGTGACATGTGAAGTAACTGAACATAACAGAAGGTTATGTTGAACTTAAAATGCAATAGCCTTAATGCAGTCTAAGTTGTTACTCTTCCTTTTTTTTTAATTCTGTTGACGTAGCAGACAACAGGGACTTGAAAGGCTGAGGTGAGTGATACTATGCAGCTTGTGGCTGCCTACCTAAATCAATCTGTATCAACAGTGGTATTCCTTCTGGCTGTGTCAGAATTAAATTAGTGATATTTTCTTTTTCCCCAAACCAACCAAGTGTACATTACAGATTCAGTTGTTTCCAGGTGATAGTTGGTTATTCTCAAGATGTTTCTTTCATATCTTTGAATTCTTTTCTTATGTAAACTAAAGCCTTAAGCTGCATTTTTTTCTGTAATAAACTTTTCCTATACCTGTGTTGACAAAGCTCTTTGTCAGACCTTAATGTGTATTCCTTGGTTGCCTCAGTTTTTTCACTCCTTTGTGGCCTATGCCTATAATTTTGTCCCTTCAAGCTTGTTCAGAGCAAGTCTACCAAGATAATCTTAGCTCATCTTCCTGACTCTTGACTGAAGTTCCTTCACTTACTTTCTTTCACCAAACTGAACGTAAGCTTCTTATCCCAGCCACTCCAGATTGCTTGATTCAGTCCATTCTTGTAATGCATCTGCCAGTCATACTGTCTTCAGGTCTTGTTTTGTTTTGCTGCAGAAGTGAGCCCAGTTGAAAGATTTTAAAACTTCAGAAAGTCATAAATTCAGAGCTTTTTATCTTCCTGCTGAACTTAACGCTCTGCTGGTTGAGAAGGGGACGAGTTGTAGTCACTTGCTACATGTCAGCTTAAAGTCTCTCTGCATCTTGTCTCTTTGAGCTAATCTGTTCTCATTGCAGATTACAATCTTCTGGTTTGTTCATAGCCTTCTTGAGGTAAAGATCAGGTTTGCAGGATTTTTGTACAGTAGTTAAGATCGTGTAGCCCAACGTGATTGTGGACTTAAAATGCCATTTCTAGTACAAAAGTTAAGCAACTGCTCTTATGAGTAGAGGTTGTATATCAGGTAGAGCTGCTCTAGTAGAGGAGAGCAAAAAATTTCTTTGTTGCTATATTAGCAGTAATGTAGTAATAAGAAGACTATAGCCTATAGCGAGCCAGCTGGGCTGATGTTCCCTGTCCGTATTCTCTTGGTGCATACCAGGTAACTTTCTGTTTAATAGTTCTGATATCATAATTACTGAGGCATGAATGATCTATATCAATGAACACATGACAAACTATTTGAAATATCCCAACAGAAGCTAAGAATATGTTATTTCAAAGCTACTGCATTTGAGGAAAAGTTCCCAGATTAAGTTACATCTCCTGGCTCTCAAGTGCAAAGTGGTTAATTTAATCAATGAGAAGTAACAGGAGAGAGGCTTCCTGGTGTTACACTGAGGTTGACAGCAGCAAAAGTATATGCAAAAGTATAATCTAAAATGAAGAGGTGCTGCTTTCCAGTGATAGTTACAGGCTCAGAATGGAGAACAGTCAGTGTATTATCCATTAGTTTGTTGGGTTTTTTTTGTTTGTGATTAAACAGCGTAGCAAGGTTTGGGGGGGATTTTTTTTGCCTCTTTGTTTTGTAATGCTTTTGTAACTTATTCTAGTATTTCCTTAGGCTCTTTGTATTTGCATTCTTGCCTCTTGTGTAGCTCAGCTCTTCTTTCAGCCTATAATCAATCTATGCCAAATACAAATCTTGAATATGCTTGTAAAGAATTACTTGTCTTCAAGTTGCAGTTGAGTGATGCCATGGGTGACTTGGTAAGTTTTAGAAATCCACCAGAACTACACTAGCAAACTCAAGGAGTCAAACTTTATCTCTCAGTGCTTACAGCATTGAAGACATTATGATCAGGAATGTTTGTTTAATATGTGTGTGTTCATTCTTTTGCAACTATGGACTCTGTTCAAATGTTTTTCTTTAAAGGAAACTTCTTAACCAGGTGGTAACTGAGAGTATTGACAGGTTCTTGGCTAATGAATGAAAAGTAACTGGAGGGTGGGAATTCCAAAGTGAAGAGTGAGTGCCTTCTGAGTTCACTGAACCACATGCATTTAACTACTGACTTTCCAGCCACATGATATAAGGGTCACCCTGTATGTAGCTTTCGCTGCCTGAATCAGTAAAAAGTGGTAAAGGCTCCTAAAGCCTCTTTTTTTTTTTTCTTTTTTTTCAGAGGATGGATTTTATTTGTGATTTCAGATAAAATCAGAGTCTAAATTTATTGTTGTTGATTTGTAACCTGTTTGCTATGTAGTACAGATGAGTAACTGCTTTTTTCCCTTTAGCTCATTCTATGTTTTCTTGTTTCCTTTACGTGCTTTTCAACCTACACAGCAAAAAGTAGAACTAAGAACACTGTCTTTAGATGCATAACAACAGGTTGGCTTGATTGAAGTATGTTTGTTGTGGAATGTGACTGGACCATAATAATAACATTTGGTAGCACTTTGTCTGAAAATAATTGCCTCTTTACTGCCTGATAAGTTTTTGCAAATACAGTAACAGCTCCTTTCTAGAAAGTTGAGTTCACTTTGGTTAAGTATTGTTCCCCATCCCCTCAGAAAGTTCAGATTTACATTTAATCATTAAAACTTTAATTTTCAGACTTTCTGATGTATATCTTCTTTGTTTTTCACAGAGACTAATAGACAAGTCCAGAGTAACCTGTGTAAAATGGGTACCAGGTTCGGAAAGCCTTTTCCTAGTAGCTCATTCCAGTGGCAATATGTACTTGTATAACGTGGAGCACACTTGTGGTACCACAGCCCCGCACTACCAGCTACTTAAACAAGGAGAAAGTTTTGCAGTTCACACTTGCAAGAGTAAATCCACAAGAAACCCTCTGCTTAAATGGACAGTAGGTGAGGGTGCCCTGAATGAATTTGCCTTTTCCCCAGATGGGAAGTTCTTGGCGTGTGTGAGCCAGGATGGTTTCCTCCGTGTGTTTAACTTTGATTCAGTGGAATTGCATGGTACAATGAAAAGCTACTTTGGAGGACTGCTGTGTGTGTGTTGGAGTCCCGATGGGAAATACATAGTGACAGGTGGAGAGGATGACTTGGTAACGGTTTGGTCTTTCGTGGACTGTCGAGTAATAGCGAGAGGCCACGGACATAAATCGTGGGTCAGTGTTGTTGCATTTGATCCGTATACCACTAGTGTAGAAGAGAGTGACCCGATGGAATTTAGCGGAAGTGATGAGGATTTCCAAGACCTTCATTTTGGCAGAGATCGAGCAAATAGTACGCAATCTAGGCTATCCAAAAGGAACTCTACAGACAGTCGTCCAGTAAGTGTTACATATAGATTTGGTTCGGTAGGCCAGGACACACAGCTCTGTTTGTGGGATCTTACAGAAGATATCCTCTTTCCCCACCAACCTCTCTCAAGAGCAAGGACACATACAAATGTCATGAATGCCACAAGTCCACCTGCTGGAAGTGGTGGAACTAACCCAGGAAGTAATGGAAACAGTATCACAACACCTGGAAACTCTGTACCCCCTCCTCTTCCACGTTCAAACAGCCTTCCACACTCTGCAGTCTCAAATGCTGGCAGTAAAAGCAGTGTCATGGATGGTGCCATTGCTTCTGGCGTTAGTAAATTTGCAACCTTATCGCTACACGATCGGAAGGAAAGACACCACGAAAAAGATCACAAGAGAAATCATAGCATGGGACATATATCTAGCAAGAGCAGTGACAAACTGAACCTAGTTACTAAAACCAAAACGGACCCAGCTAAAACTTTGGGAACACCTCTCTGTCCCCGAATGGAAGATGTTCCCTTGTTAGAGCCTCTTATCTGTAAAAAGATAGCACATGAAAGACTGACTGTGTTAATTTTTCTTGAAGACTGTATAGTCACTGCTTGTCAGGAGGGATTTATTTGCACATGGGCAAGGCCTGGTAAAGTGGTAAGTTTTAATCCTTAATGCTGCATCAAAGAATTAGAACTCTGAATAGGTAGTTTTCTTGAAATATAAATGAATGTTGAATATAAAATTTCTTTATGCTTAATGTAAAAAAAAAAAATCCTCAGAGCCATACTTTTGGATACTGCATGCCATATTTCTGAATGATTTGAAGTGTCTTGGATACAATTATTCAGTATAGTTGCCTTCCAGCAGAAGAAATAAATACTGTGCATCTAAACTATTGATCAGTGTTCTTATACTTAAGCATAACCACAATATGGTGAAAGCTATTTATGTAAAAATGGAAGTAAAACTTGTCAATCGCTAAAATAATTATAATCCTTCTAATGTTTTCTACAAAATACAGCACTCCCAATGACAGTAGCTTATGAAAAGCTGCTGCTTTTAAGTCTAATGAGAAATGTGAGCCTCTGAAAAAAATTAAAACCAAAGTGTTTTGTTCCTCCATACTTTCCTGTGGTGGCCTGACATTAATGTAAAACCACTTCTCATTAAAACATCAGCCATTTTATGCACAGATTTGTGAGCCCTTTACTGACTGTAGTTTATGCTTTTGAAATTGTGAATCAGTATTATCAAGGAACTCTAATTTTTGCTTTATGTATTTGTTAGGGAAAATCACGCAAGCTTTCTCTAAGTAGTTTCAGTGTTACGTTACTGTCAGTTTTGTTAGGCACTTTGATCATCGACAAGCTCGTGCTTTTTGATGGCACCTGTTCTATCAGTTGAACCTGCATTAAAATATATTACTAGTTTTAACTCTTGTTGTTAATGCACTTGAACACAGATGAAACTTTATTTTTCTTCTGTCTAATGTATAGCAAGCTAAATTTTGAATGAAGCTAAAAGTCGTGATTATTATTTTATTAAAAAGTACTTTGTGCTACAATAGCTTTGTTTGCCAGCAACGTTTTAAAGGAATACAGCTATGAAAACATTACCAGAGTTGATCTAGCAAAAAGGACCATTTTTTGTGTGAAAAATTCTGAAAGGGGATGTAGGTTGTCACCTGAAGCAAAAGAAATAATCTGGTAATACCTGAATATTGCCACATTGGGCAACCTAAGTGAAAAGTTGATGTTCATTAGGTTTTAATCATTTGGTTCATAAATCTGACTTTTGAAGTAGAGGTACTGTATATACCACATCTTCACTGCTATAAACTTTTAAGTAAACCTCAACAATTTTTCTTAAAACTGTTTGTATAATGTAAGTTTCTTTGAGATGTTATCAAATTTGTCACAACATAGGTATGTATAGAGAGCTATGTCCACTCTGCATCTTAATGCATATTTAAAGGTTGAACCTAAAACTAGAAATTGTAAACCCTTTTCTGGGGAGAAGGGGGGAGGGTGTTATCTAAAAGTAACTTTTGCCTGAACCCTGTAGATGCAGCAACAAAACAAAAGCACCTCCAAAACACTAAAGTACTTAAAATGTTTGTCCTAAATGAAAATACTAAAGCAGTTATCAATTCTGTGACTCAGTGCAATTCACTCCTGTTATGAATTAACTTTATACACGTACAGCAGTGCCTCAGAATTCTATTGTGACCTATATTTTCTTTGTGTTCTAAAACTCCTTTGTGTACTACTAAACACTACACTGTTAAATCTCGTTGCAGTGGCTGAGGTGGGTTTTGTTAGACTGGGTATAACAAATATTTTTGTGTATTGACTTTGATTTGGAATGTGACATTTCAAATATTTCAGAGATAAAGTATGCAGTACCAAAAAATCAGGATTTATGTATTGGCCAATATGGAAAACTTTAATTACAGGTAAGTAATTTCATGCTGAAGTTATCACTTTCAAAATTAATATATTGCACATTGATGTAAATGCCATATTGTTTAGGAAGTATTTACTTAGAAATTTTCAAATGAATTTGTTTTTCTGATTTCACTTGCATTTCTAGTGAGCTCACTCTGCTGGTAAAATCTAAATTTTGGTGGCATGTTTACAGGGCTTTGATAGGAAAATATTTGTGCCAGAAGGACGTTACGAGCATCCTTTTTGTTTATAGGAAAGCACTTAATAATTTTATTTAATGAAAATTGTCAAAGTAGAAAACACTCATGGTGATGTCTTTCTTACTGGGTTATATACCATTCATTTCTGTTTCACCAGCTGTTTTATCCTAGGCCATCCCATTACTCTGGGGTTTAAAGCTGCTATTTCTAGTCTTCCTTTTGAAACATGTATCCCCAAGTGATCTTAAAACTCAGTCACGTTTTTGTCTGCCAACTCTAGAGTGAAAGCCTCTGAATCTTGCTGCTTCTTCCATCGTTGCCTCAAAAGGCCTTCATTAAATTCATGCCACTGCCAGCCTAAAGAAAGAATTGGATGGAAAACTGAAGCAGGCTTGCAGTGTCTAATGTAATTTCCATTGAGCCAGTGCTACCTTTCCCTCTCATTTTTAATAGCCATCAAAAGATGCTCTGGATAATTGGACAGTTCTGTGTATGACAAGTTCTCTTCATTTTTCTGGTTGGGCTGGTGCTGCCCTTAGTGGAAGAGAAATCCAGAAATGTCTTTTCAGCCTTGATCCTTATGATAGCTGATAGGCTGTACAGTGCTTACAGAGTGTCCTGACAGTTTGTTTATGAACTTTCCAAATTACTACTTCAGCATATACATAATCATACCTTGAGCTTCCTCACTGGATATACCATTCCTGCACTGCACTTCCAGAACTGTTGTACTAACTCCCAATCAGAGTGAGGTCAAGTGAATGGCAAATGTCAGTAAGAAACAAGTTGAATGAGGCTCAGGATTCATTAGTTTCAATTTTTTACTCTCACTTTTTCTTAGCCTGTTTCTGAGGAAGAAGGTTCAGCGTGGTGAGAAAAACAGGTTGCCTTAACAAAAGCATGAACTTTCTTCTCAACATGGTGACAGTTAGCTGTCTCCTCTCCACCCCCTGTCTTTCCCAGACCCTGGTGGGAAACCTAAATGGGACTATAGAACTCTTGTATTAATCTGAAAATGCAGAAAAAGAATTTTAAACGGACCAAGGTAAACTTCATGTGTTAGCTTTATAGCTACTTCAAACTGAATTACAGGACCTGCAGAAGCAATTTAAAACAAAACAAAAAGAACCGAACAAATCCCCGCAAAAACCAAAGCGGTACCTGGATATGCAAAACAAGTTTTCTCTGAACTTAGCGGTCAGAGAAACTGTCTAATTTCTGTGTTTGACTGTAGAATTAACTATTCACTATCTTCTTCACCATTTTATCTAAGTAAAAGTTGCTGATTAGTTGTTTCCTTTGTGAGGAAGCTCAAGGTAAGACTGGCCAGAAGTATGAACAGGTGAAATGGCAGTGTATAACCTAGCAAGATAAACATGCTACCATTTTGTAAAACAAATGCACATGGAATTTATTTATTTGACTTATTGTACAGGAAAACGTAGGCTTAAATTATAACATCCTTGAATTTTCTAGTTAACTACAATTGTAGTACAGTATCATGTTTTATTATGACTTCTGTTTTAGTGAAAGTACTTAAACATTCATGTACTATATTTGAGTGAGATGAGCAGCTATACATACTAATTCTTCCTCAATGGAAAGGAGCATTTCATCATTACAATTGAAGTTCAATTGCTGGTATTTAAGTACTATCAAATAGATTTCTTTCAACGTGATACGGTATCTGTATAAACTTCAGGGATGATTATAGTAAAACTGAAACACAGCTATATGACTTCAGGTTACCATGCTGAAATTTGAAGCTTTCTGTAATGTGCATAATAGCAAAGTTGCACATGGCATACCCGCATTATCAGGGTGAATTTAAACCTAGTACACTGGTGTGATATTTATAGCAAGGTATGTGTGTTTGCGCGTGTGCGTGTGTGAGGAGGTGTGACTAGTGGCTCCAGTAAAGCCAGGAGAGGTCATAACCGTGTAAAGGCTTTATGATGAAGATGTCCGGATTAGGAAATAACATGACTTTTACTAAACGCTTCTTAGAAAACCCATGTTCTGAATTATCACCTCTTAAAATTTGATTATGTACTTGGAATGACTGTATATGTCTGCCCCTTTAACAACATAAAGCTACTAAATTAACATTTAAAATGCTGGCCTGCTTATGTTACAATAATAAAATTTGTGTCAGTTAATTTACTGTCAATTTACATGTAAAGATTAAACAATTTTTTTTTCTGCATTTTATGAATTCTGTATACTGGAGTTTGTTAAAGATTGACATGTTAGGTGATACTGTACAAAATTGTATTGACTACCTTTAGTGAAAATCAAAAGTAAAATTCATATGTATTTCCTTTTTACACTTCCATCTAATTTCTTGACAACTTGAATAAATTTCATAGAGCCTTTCTAACATGAACTATTGTTAATTTAACTGTTGCAATAATTAAGCTTTAAGAAGTATTGTTGGTATATTTATAATTTTAAGAAGATCATGTTTGTTTCATACTGCTTATTTTTAGCTGTTCTATTGTCACTGTTACAGCTGAAGAACTTTACTAAATACTTGACATTACAAAATAACTTGCTGGGGTTGTCCTCTGTATACTGATGTTAAATAAAAATGTGTGATTGAACTGTAAATGTAGATAACTTTCAATAGTCCTTTCCACATTTGAGTTTTAATTTATCTTGCAGTCCTTAGGTGGTCTTACGCTATCGTACTGTACTGAACAAATGGCCACAATGAAAGCTGTTCACTTGCCATATTTTAAAGTAAGAAGTTGATGCATCCTGTAACCTGCTCTGAGTAAATGTTTCACTTCATCTCAAGACGATGCATACGTTTTGATGTTTAAATCTTGCTGATAAGGTCATGCCTCATGATATTTATTTTTTTTTTTAGGACTAGAGTATTATGAAATACTTATAAAACCACTTATCAAACTTGTTTAAACTCAGATTCAATAAAACACGGACATGGATGTCTCTAGATTCTCTCTGCCTACCTGTCAAACAGGAGGTGGGACAGAGTGTTGTTGTTCCTTCTAGGACTCTACAGGAGCTCTTTCCTCTGTGGACTCTGGTGCAGGGTATGTTCTTTATTCCAGCTTTAGATCTTGACATTTAAATCTAATGGATGCTGAATTTACAGCCCTGAGGATATGGCTCGCTCACATGATTCAAGCATTTTCTGCCTAGAAAAACTGGCTAGTCTAGAATTAAACTCGTCTGAACTAGAACTAAACTAGTCTAAAACTCTGGCTGCAAAATCTCCTGGAACCACTTTAGGCGAAGACTTAAAATGTTGCCCTTCCTTCGGAGCGGACTAGGGATTGTGTCACCCTTGCAGCAGTGGTTCTGTGTTAACTGATGGAGGAGCCAAACAAATGATATTTACTAAAGTGTTTCAAAGGCACTTTTGAGACATTTCAGTTAAAAGGTTGGTTACTTTGGACCCAGCCTAACTGAGGTAGGACTCTGTGAAAATACTCTGTAGCCTAAAGCTGAGAAAATCATCTTTCTTATGTGAACTTGAGAACCTTCTGGCACTTCAGAAGGTATTGTTTGACCACTATAATGGTCTATATATGTAACATATGTGTATATTTAAGAACAGTTGCCAATGGAGGAACAAAATGAAATCCGTCCTGAAAGCTTCTGGGAACAGCCAGTTACATCAAATGACACAAGAACTGGTTGGTCAAACCAGTTTTTCAACAGTCAGTGGGAGCATGAAATGAAACTAACTTCCACGAGTTCTGTGGTCATAGAAGGTACTTTGGCAAAAGATGTCTTGGAACATGAAATGCCATCTTGCTTGTCTTTATTTAATAATGTTTCACAAACTTCTCAAGGAAATAACTTGTATGATCACATTCTTTTCTGGCTTTTGAAGTTGGATTTTAGGTAGGTGCTGATCAACCTTACCAAATTCATTTGGCTCATTTCTTTTCCTAAGATCACACTTTACAACTAACCAAACTGGGGTTGCCTTAAGTCATATGCTTTCCCTTGAGGTTTTCCCTGGTTTGTCTCCATTTCATTATTTTCTAATCCAAAAATTTTAAACCGTACAGACTTTTCTAGTTTGAGTAAGCTAGAGCAACATCTGTTCCTAAGCATGTGAGCCCTTACTACCTAAATGAAGCTTAAGGTCCGATTGCTTGAGGCAAAACAGGTTTCTGCTGGCAAAAGCCTTCTGTGCTTTTCCCAGCACACAAGTAGTTGCATCTTAAATTATTGTTTAAATTATAACTAAATTATTTTTGTCTTGGGCATGCATATCTTCCGTTTGCCGATCACATAGTAGTTACCAGTAGACAGATTTTTATTTAGTCTTAGTCTGCTGGTTTTCTAGCAGCCTTGACTTCTGTTTTTGTTGACAATGAGTAAAACAGTGATACACTTCTGTTAGGAGAAAAACTCCTTTATGTATACAGAAGTTGCAAGTGAAACCTCCTTGATGCTACTACGTGATTTTACAAGATCTGGTGTCAAATGGTTTAAGCATTTATACTTTTCTGTAACACTGCTAGAACAAAGGGAAGGGGGGGGGGGGGGGGGGGGAAATGGAAAAA
>VZSZ01006450.1:145210-176255 GCA_013398815.1 Ibidorhyncha struthersii | reverse complement strand
ACAAATAATGTATTTAAAACTCAATTTAGTGAACATACAGACTGATAGGTATCAGCTTTGCTGTATCCCCCTAAATCCCATGTGAATATTCAGCACATGCTTCCTTGAACATCTCAATTAATTTTATGCCTCCGTCTACTCACTAAATCAGATGCTAATCTCTAATGCAGTTCAGATACTTATGCTAATAAATGCTGATTCATTTGAATAAGAAACTGTCAGAGATTTTGCTCATGCAAATCTTAAAACCAATTCAGCTGGTTTGACTACAGAATTTTAAACAAACGTGAAATAATCTTATTCTGCTTTGGCATATTATTATTGCTCAAATAACTGTATTAGACCTTGGGCTCTTTTGTCAAGCAAAAGTCCTGGTCCAGATTATTTTTTTTTTTTTAATTTTTCCAGAAATGTCACAGTTCTGGACAAGAACAAACCATGCATGCAATGTTGTTCAAATAATAAATTCCCAGTATTTCATACACTGGCAATAGCAGAAATGGTTTCACAAATCAACGCCACTTTTATGTGGGCATTCATTGTCAGCCATTTTTAAAAAAAATTGGTTTAGTTGCATTAGTACTATGAGACTTTTTTTTTTTACGTTAGTTGTTACATTGGACCTTTTGCTTTGCTTTTTCTACCTTTCAATTTCGAAACAGCAGGTAGGGAAGATGTGCAAAGTTCTGACACCCAGCGAGTTACCGAGTGTCAGCTGAGCTGTGCTGCTGAGGGAGCGGCTCTTGTCCAGGGTGAAGGCTGAGCATGTGCTGAGAGTGTTGTGAAGAAGCACATAGACATTAACTTCCCATGTCCTGCTCGTGTGTCCAACCTTGCAGGTTACTATCTAGATCAGTGAAACTATGTATGATTGCATCTTTGGCTCCAATTAATTCAGTTCTAATTTACACAAAGAAAATATTAACTCAGTGGTTACTGATGGCTTTTTTTTTTTTTTCTACTTAGTAGCATCTTCCTGATTTGTGGGTTTTTTTTTGGTTTTGGGTTTTTTTTTTTTAAAATGTAGCACTTACGTGCTGATCGTTCATAGAATTAGTTTCTGTTGTGAAACCTTGTGTTTCGTATCTTTGGAAAAACCCCAAACTTCTGGCTGGAGCATATGTGGAATTCTTAAAAAAAGAAAAAAAAAAAATACACCACCGCCACCCCCCCACAAGCTCTTGAATTGTGAGGAGGGTCAGTCTTAACACTGCCCCAGGTCCTTCTGAACACACCACAGCTGTGAGTGCCACAAACCTTGCGTGGAAATGACCTTACTGATTGTACTTGTTACGGCTTTTTGTTCCTACCCACGCAAGCCTATTTTACCAAATACGCAAAGTCATGTGTGTTTTGGGAAGTCCAAGAATGGACAGATAAACATGGAATAGCCCTGGCAACTACTGCTGAAACAGTCTGGGTTCAGTACTCTTAGAGTGCTAATTGACATAGAAAAACGAGTCTCTTCTGTAAGAGAAGCACGTTTTAGCTGCAGAGTAATCTGTTAAGATGGCAGATGATGTAGCACCTACTTGGAGGACCCTCTCTGAGGTTGTGATGAGAATTGTTTTATCAAATTCCTGATTTGGGTCTCGTAACTGTTCCATTTCCCACCCCCTGCTAGACCCACACGCTGACAAAATAATACTGCTAATAAAAGACTACATTTATTTTCAAAACTTTTTTGAACAGTGTCTTAATTTGTTGCTGCTGCTTTCTCAGTGTGATCTGTTCTTAAACTTTCGGCTGATGCACATCTGCAGTTGTCGCATCTTGATTTTTGTGTTTCCTGTCACGCCTATTAAACTCTGCAGCTTTGCTGTTGCACTAACATGTTGCAGCTTTCATTCCATCTTTTACCACCTGGTTGACTAGACTGGGTAGTTTAATCACAGAAAGCACTGCAGTCTGATTTCTTTATTCTTTCTTTACAGGCAGGAGCTTTCTGTATTTTTTCATAACCTTATCCATTGTATTATTCCCAGAGAATGCAATTACAAATATTCTGGTCCCACACACCCTCTTTGTATTGCAAATCAGAGACTTACAGGGTAACTTTTGTATCAAAACTAACCTTTTTTGAGCCCTCACTTGCTTTTCTAATGTGGCTTTCCAAAGTTTCCCATGTTACACCTAACATGGCTTCTTAAATGGCCTTGTTTGAAAGGCTCTCATACAATGGCAAAATTCTATACAATCTTTTTTGTTACTCGGGACCCACTCACCACTTCAGTAAAACTTCTCTCTATGCCTAAAAACCAAATTCTTATTCTTGCTTTTCTTGTATGAGCATCTAAGGTCTAAGATGTCTTCTGAAATTAAGTACTTGGAAGAACTCACAGAGTTTCTGATGTCTCCCACAGAAGTGAAGTTCTGGAATGGCCATTGTAGCCGGGTCAAGTTTTAAGGCAGTACTTGTAAAGTTTTTGAAATGTCTGCCTGCAGTAGCAGAAGGATATCGATCTTGAGAGTCTCTCTTCTTTGGTGTTGCTCTGGCTTGCCTGCTCAGAGTTGCAGAATTAATGCAGAGCAAGGACTGAAATATAAGGAGTGCTTGGTACTCACTCACTCCGAGCCACCTGCGCTGCACTTCTGCTCTTTAAAGCAGGGAGGGTTCACGGCCTGGGGGATGAAACCAGGACCGACTCCTTGTTCCTTGTCTTGGAACTTGAATTCCAGAGCGTCTGGTAGTTCACGGAGAACAAGGCACCACTCAACTTCAGTATGTGCCATCTGTTTCTAGAGGAGTCGTAGGAAAATGAAAGACTCCTGATTTTGTTTCCCAGCAATTGGTTGCATTACAGTGTAAATCAGGTATTAAACAGTACTTCTTTCTCTTCGTCTGCGTAGCACGGTTATGAGCCTGTTGAAAAAGACTTCACGTTTTGCCATCCCTAGTACATTCTATGTGCTTATAAAGCACGTATTTGCATATGAGCAGTTTAGATCACTGATTTATTAAAGACTGAAAATAATACCTTTGGACATCTTTTTCCAGGGAACTTGAAAGTTGCTTAGTGGATGTAATCTTCTGGCAAGAAAGACCTTCCAGTTGCTGCTGGATTTAATAGACTTCTGAAGAATGCTTCGGTAATGAACTATAGAGTTATGATTCATCATCTTCATCACTTTTGAACAAAACTTTCTGGGTAAAAATTTTCAGAAGTGCTTCAGTAGTTTGTTTGCTCTAAAATCCTGCCTTTTTTTCACCGTCTATTCCTTAACTAATAACTAGGAAACTTTACGTTCTCTTCTCGTGAAATATGCAGTATCTCTGCACATTCTGAATGTCAAACAAGTTTAAAGACCAACTCACTTCAGACTACCTCAACAGCATTTGAATCAGATATCCACTACACGAACAAGTAAAAACAAAAAAAGTGCTCCGGTTCCTGCAGTTGTGATCTATGGAGGGCACCAAATTAAGCACCGCATACTTCATTATATATAAATGTAGTATAAAATGTGTGCATGTGTATATACATGCATGCATGCATGCATGCACGCACACACAGTCTGCTCTAAGTCCTGCAAATGTATCCAGATTCATAATGTATCTGAAGTGGTAGATTAGATGTTTTTTTAAAAGGAAGGGCTACGGTTTTAGTAGAAACTTGATGACTTGAATCCAGCCAGACCAGCCCTCCTTCCACCTCTTTGGTCTACGGTCAGGGTTTTCCTCCGTCAGCCATGACTTTTCAGTTCTTGGATCCAAGCAAGAAAGAGCTCCTGTAGATTCTGAAGATATGACCCAGTTCTACATTGTGTGCTAATTGCTGCCTGAGCCTGTCTAGTTTGATGGATCTGAGTCACAGGATCTTAATTTTGAGGTAAGAACCTAAGCTGGTAGCTATTCAGAGGAATTGCTAAAATTGCATTTATCATGGCTACGTAGTGAGGAGTAGCACAGTGACAGTCATTGGTGTCCTTCCAGCTCAGCTGCCATCGTGCTCCTCAGCCTGCTGGCACTCATCGTAACTCAGTAATGACCTTGCAAGACAACTGTATTTTGATATTAAGCTTTTCCTAAATAAGTCTGATATACAGTTACTTTTATGTGAATGATTAAAAAGGGGCTACTATACATAAATCTGAAATGGAATCTCTCCATTGATACCTGTGCGTAAGGTATAGTTGCCTTAATCTGGAACAGCAGCCTCTGTGTAGCAAGGGGTGCCGCGCAGTCGCGGGATCGTGGCTGAAATGAAGTCAGTCTCATTTTATTTGAATGGCGATGTAGTTAAACGAGCTGGTAAAAAGTTTTCCTGAATGCAAGCTTAAATTGTAATGGGGAGTCTTTACGGAACTCTTGCTCAGTGTTTTGTTATCTTTTAAAATTACCAAAATAAATATTTGGTTAGATAATCTATTTTTCTATTCAAAGCTTGTAATATTCAATAGCATATAAGAGATCGAGCGTTTCCCTGTATCAGGTTAGCTGTCAAACTTGTCGATATTGGAACAGGTTTGGTTTGTTGCTGCCCTAATAAAATGCTGATTGCTTTTTTGGTGTATGACTTTTAAAGTTTCGCTGCTCACAGTGACTCAAAATGCAAGGTAGATTAAATCAAATGCTGGGATCAGATTCATAAACGCACACACTTTCTTATGTACTTGAAAGCTCTTTTGTGCTGCTTGACCGATACGATAGTGGCTTAGATTCTTTTGTAGGAAAGAAGGTTGCTGATGTCTAAAGTAAGCAAGTGGTGGTAAAAAGAAATTGTTCTCATTTTAGCTTCAGGCTAAGAACTTGATAAAATTAATGCCAGGTTCTCTTGCTGGATTAATGTAAACTGCTTTGTTTGCAGGGTTTATTGTCATCCCAAAACCAGGCCAATTCTCCAAGTGGAACTGTAGTATAGCCATCACACTACTGCTAGCAAATCTCTGAACGCAGGACAAGAAGTAATGACAGTGGAACCAGGAGCTGTTCTTCAGGCAAAGAGCATCACAAATTATAACGTGACAGAGTGTAAACATGGAATTATGTGAATCACATAGTAATTTGCAAAGGAATAATGTAATGAGTTCTTATTACAGCTAATACTGCTAGGCTGCTCCCCCAAGGAAGAGTTTTCATTTAAGAAAAAAAAAAAAAAAAGCTTCCTTTGGTGCTGCAGGAAAAAATAGTAACATTTTTGGTTTTCTTTATACTTTTCGAGTCCAGTGTAATTTAATCTCTCTCTATAAATATATAAATAAAAGATATATATATATATAGTGTAAAATAAAGTATGTTTCTTAAATTCAAGTAAGTTCAATGGTTAAACTAGTACTTCACCATTGTTTATTTTGCACTGATTTTTTTAACCAGAGATGGCTAGAAGACAGCCTGGAATGCACTCATGGAAAATGAAAGTCATTACTTTCTGGCTTCAAAATGTTATTCAGGAAGATGGATGCTGCAATCATAGATTTTTAAAACAAAATTGTTTTGCACTTAAATAGTTTAATGCTAATAGAGAATTACTTTAAAATTGGTGTTCCGACACCAGAAAAACTATGTTGTGGAGAAAAGATCCTTTGTATCTATTAAACATTTATTTTAATATTGTTGTTTCCAACTGCAATCGGCTCTGTATTATATGTATAAATAATGTAATTCAGTGGTGGGGAAGGGGAGTAATGGATCGTTACACTAGAAATTCTCATTCATTTAAGAAATTGATATTTCTAATTCAGAAAATACATATTAAACTATCTTGAATATGCATTTTTGTTTACTTTCTGTTCAAATTCAATCACTTTTGATGTAATCAATCCTTTGTTGAATTAAATGTTTGGTATAGAAATGTCATCTAAACTTTGTAGAACAAATTCCTTTCAAAAATATCTCAGCTAGAACATTGCTTCATATTTAATAGAGTTGAATTTCAATTAGGAAAGCGAAATAACATTGTTCTGTTCTCATTCTTAATGGCTTATCTCTAAGCCCATCATATAGCGGAAATCTTGCAGACAGACAGCTTCCTGGGGTAAGGATTTTGTAGTCACGTACCCCAGTATATTTGTCTTGGGAGTCGTGAAGTGAAAGATCCAGCAGTAGTAGACACACACACTTTCCGACTTGGCAATCTAAAATTAGGTCAACATATTGGAGTAGATGAGTTTCTGAGACAACTTGTTTGTCTTAAATCAGGCATCTCATTTATAATTCAACGCTCTTAAACTACTAAGTGTTATGGAGATAGACATACCCATGTATTTGTATAGTTTAGTGCTGCTTGTCTGAGCACGTTATTTTTAATCAGTCAGCAACAGAAAACTTAAATTGTTTTCAGTAGTTCTTGCAAAGATTAAAACACCCCCCCCCAAGAGATGTTGCTCTGTATCAAGCCCCAGAATGACAAAAGATAGAAGTATCCGCCACATCTTTCCCTTTAACCCTTGTAGCAATATTTGCAATTCGGCTTTTGCTGCATCGGGCAGCCGGGCAGCAGGCAGGGTGGAACGGAGGCCGCTAGCCTGGGAACAGGGAACTTGCCCCAGTACGCACACACTGTATACGAGGGCACACATTGATGCCCTTCCTGCTCTCCAACAGTAAAGCTGGGTAGAATGTTTTAAATTGCAAGTAAACTTGAGACATTTTCAGGCACGAGAAGTTAATTTTTTTCAGAAAATGAATGAAAATTTGGGTAGAAACAACTGCAGTAGCTAGTTGTAACTAAGTCTTAACTCTTGTAATGCAGCTAGTGTGTAGAAAACTGCCAGATACGTATAAAAGCCGGCATTTAGGTTGTCTGCTTTATTGAAGGTGGAGCTGCACTTTGCAGTTCTTATCTACTTACATTCTTCTCAAATATGAGACTGGGGAAAATACTGAAACTGAGCAGGATTATTGTTCAGAAGCTTTGTTTTATTAACGTAGTGGGTTTAACTGTTAAAATACAGATAAACCTCATCACTGAAAACTAGTGTAGTTATCTCCTTGTAGACTTCTTTTATGGAAGTGCTTCATACGGTCTGAGTAAAAATGAAACAATTGAGAAAATATGTAACAGCTTTAAAAGAATTTTTTCCTTCAGCTGGAAAAATACAAAACCAGTACTGAAAGGACCATAGTACCCAACATGAGGGTAACAGTAGCAGCTACTTGCATGTGCATTTGCAGAGTAGGTCCCTGCTCCAGATCCTAGTTGAACAGCACACAAGGAGTGTGTGCAGTTTTTCTTTTTTCAGGCTCTTCTTTACTGTTGGGCAATCATCTAGAAGCTTGAACTGCCCATCCCACCCTCTATTCCATATGGAAAAAAATTATTTTAGGAAGAAAAGGGATACTGATAACTTACCTGGAAAGAACTTGGAGTTCTACTATAGATACAGCTCTTAATAAATAACTTTTTCCTGCTGTATTAAAAAAAATTTAAAAGTGAGTGGAACACAGAACATCTCAATACGGAATTTTAGCTGGAAGAATGAGGGTAGGAACAATACTTGCAGTTTGTAGTTTAAAGGTGAGTGTATTTTAACTACAAAGCAGGTGGGAAAACTCAAGTTTGCCTACCAATCCAACAGCCAGAGAAGCGTAAGTTGTCTCCAGAGGTATAACAGCAAAGAACTTGTTATGAAATAAATACCCGTGAAGCACTGTGTGTGCCCAACTGTGTAAGATCCACCTGAAAGCGTAAAATAAATGAAGAAAACATTCCACTGTGGTTGTTCACTTGAAATCCCCAATTTTCATAGCAAAAACAATCTGCTGAATGTGAAATTGCCTTTTTCATTATAACAACCTGACAGCCCCGGACACAGGGTACATCAGAGAGAATCGCTGGTAACGTACAACATATTACTGATAGCCTTTGCTCTCCAAGTTAAAACTTACCAAAAATTCTGACTTCGTCTTTTGCAAAAAACCCCACCACTTCCCTGGTGTATGAATAAAGTAATTACCTACATGATATTATAGAAACCAACAGTTGCAATAACACTTTTGAAAACAGGAAAGTATCTTGTGCACACAGGATCTGAGGGAATTATTATTTTTTTTTTTAGTCGAATTGTTGAATGGAAATATTTAAACTCCAGAATCTGTGGTTTGAGCTTTCCAGAAAAAGATCATGGGAAGCTACCAATACAATGAACATATCTCCATCAGGAACATGCTCTTGATAATACGAGCCTTGCCCTGCTGTATAATGCTAGGTAAAAGAGCTCTGACTGAAGGATCAGTCAAATGTGGGTACTAGGATTTGTCTTTTTTTTTTAAATTCTGTACAAAAGTAATAGCTGCGGAGAGCAAGATCCCTCAGATAAAATGTTATCTATTTTTAGACCATTATTTTTCCTGCTGCACACCATGTTCAACTCCAAATACATTAACACCAAGCAACTCACCATCTTCCTCTCTGGAAAAAAAAATGGATAAGCTCATGGCACCTTTTGCTCAGAGTTCCAAAGGTGAGAAGCTGGAGGTTACCATCACACTGTGTTGCCTGTAGACCTGCAGTCCTTAATTCCATTTCCTAAACTTAGCATCACACCTTTCTTTTATATATATACACACACCTATGCTAGGTATTCAAACAAATACTGTATTGACATATTGTTGAAGCTCTATCTGGTCTCTCAGTATGAGCTGCTAACATGAAAGCATGACAAAGTGGGGAGATGGTTAACTCTAACAGAGCAGGAAAACTCAGCCAGTCACTCTGTCTGTACGTATCTCCCCACTGCACTTTGAGAAACCACAGTCAGGAGCATATTTTCTGCTTAGAACTGGAGGAAAGACAGCATCCATCCAGTGTGAGTTTCAATAAAAGGAGGAAGAGCTGTAAACTATACTGTTATGTTCTGCTGTTTAATTCTCCCTTTATTATGGTGTTCTCACTCTACTGGTGAAGAACGTTTCCTCCACTAAAGCTCTACTTATTGTATTTGTTCGCTCCTAATAAGACAAATCTGCTATGCTTCTGGCATAGGTAGGATGAGTAGCAGCAATACAGGTTTCCCTGCACAGCCTCGTTCATGTCCTATAGCCTTATTTTACAAGAATTCTTCTGGGGCTGGGATGTTTTTCCATTCTTGCTATTGAGATTCTGAAAGTTTGCTATGAAAAAATAGAATAAAATGAGCAAAGGTACAGTAGGCCACGATGCAGGTGCAAGATATTCAACTTGGATCGTCAAATGCAAATCAATACCAAAAAATGACTCCCATGGTATGCACCATAAACATTTAGCCTGCTGATATTTTCACATTTTAAAAAATCTGCTAGTAAATATCATGCTGATCGTCAGTACAGTATGAGAAAATATCTTCTTCAAAGCATAAAGAACGTAAGATAGACAGGTACTTTTAAGCAGTAGATCTCATAAACAACTTGAGTCTCACGAGCTTTCCCCACACTGAAAAGCTACAATGTGGAACATGGGCATGCTCGAAGTTACCCAGAAGCTGAATGGTAGTACAAGGAATAGGATCAAATGCAGTCACAACAAAATCCTACCAGTGCTGAGGCAACCAAAAGAAAGACAACAAAAAAACGCCACCTACTCAAAAACCTCTAACTGAGTGAGAAGAATCATTATTTTCACAAATGCGTAGCCCAATAAAATCTCAGAAGGAGAACTGCGAGCATAATGGGCATAACTTTTATCCTACACGACTAGTATTTTTATAAAATCTTTATGTTAACGTGTGTTTTACTGCATTGTTTGAGCTGCATCTTAACTGACGAATAAATAGTTTGTCTGGATTTAGAGCATCACTCTTAAATTGATACTTAAGGGTTGGCTTAGTAACTTTAACATGATCTGCTACCCAGTGCACGGCCTCTGTTCTTTGTTTTCATAGTGCCTCACTTGCAGCAGTGACTTCTAATGCAACGTGCCCCTTGCCTGCTTTGCTTTCTCTCATCAACCATTGCTTGGTTTTCACTGTTTTGCTGAACAGAAAATCCTGAACAGCAGCAGCAGACACAGAGGCGTTTGGTTACTGCAAAAAAAAAAAAAGCTGATCAATTCCCAATTATGAGCAGAGTAAGTTTTAGAACTATTGGAAAAAAAAAGCCAACCCCCAAAAAAGTTTTTTTTGCAAAACTTGTCTTGCACGCACACTTGGTAGACAGAAGATTTTTAAACCCCCAGCTAAGTCTGACTTGCACAAACTCTTTTGTTTTTTAAATAGCCAAACTGGTTTGTAACGTATCACCAAATTTAAGTGTTGCAAATTAATTATTGCAAATTCTAGGAGATTTCAGGAGTTTTAAAATCAACAGTATCAAATTGCAATAACTACTTCTTTCAAGTAAGATAAAAATGATGCCTTTTAACTCTTCCCTTTAATGCACCAGCAAACAATAACACAATATTAAATTGTTACTGATGATCTGCGTGCAAAATTTCTAAAACTTGACAAGATACGTTCCTTTACTGCTCCTTTAAGCAACTAGCTGCAGGATCAGTCACCCTTAAAACTTTTGATTAATCTTAAGATCAATGGCTTGAAGAAAACCATGACTACATTTTGCTTGCTTTTGAATCAGATAAACAGTTGCTATAGCTTTTAGCTAGATTATAGTTATATAAAAATATTCAGCAGTTACTTGATTTTGATGCAGTTTCTGTATCTCACATGATTGCATAATCTGCACATTCTCAATAAAACTTGAGGCTGAAGTTATTAAATACAGGAGGTGAATACTTTCCACAGTTGACTGAAAAATAATTTTTTTAACATCTAAAAAATATACAGAAGTTAGCTGTCATTTATAATACAATATGAAAACTTGTATGTTGTACATAACATTCCATTCCTAATACTGAGGCTCAAAGAATCCTTTCATGTTATTTTTAACCAACCTCCTACTCCATCAGGTTCTAAAAGGAAAAAATACTTAGAAAGTTCAATACAGAGCGCTCTCTGAGCTCTGCCAGAACAATGCTTTAATTAAATATTGATACCCTTCAGGAACAGCATACCAAAATGGTAGGTAAGCAGCCCTCATAACCTTGTGGGGCTTTCCTATAAATTGTCAGAGAAACACAAAATAAGGCACTGCTGTTCTTGTTAGATCTCTAACAACAGAAGCACGATCGGGTCTCTCACACTGCATAGTTGTGGCTTTTCCTCACACTCCAAATACTTTACAAAGTGTTCAGTAACCTCCTCCTCTTCATTCTATAGCAGGTAAGTGGAAATGTTTTCGGGAAGACTTAAGTGCCTTCTGTTTCTCAGACTGTTGAGGAAACAACAGAATTTTGAAATACGCTCTGTAAAACACATTTTGCTATTACACTTTAATGAGCAAGTTAGAGTCTATACCTCGATGTCTGATCCAATAAATCTAACAGACTGTAACACAGGGGTTTCACCACTTTCCTTAGGTGCCCGGAAAACTGAATGCAACATAGGAGTCAGTTTGGCTACTCCGGAAAGATTTAATTTTGGTAATTCTCCATGAGGAGGTCCATGTTGTTTTAGTTTTTCCTGGTCCTTCCTAAGAGAATAATTTAAAAATAAAGATATAAGATTCAGTTTCTTTCTGAGAACATCAGAAGAAAAAATCCAACTAATCAGGAAAAAAACACCAAAAACTCAGCCAACTATTACTTCAGCTAATTCTTTTTAAAAAATTACTACCCTACTGGATGTTTCTTGCAATTTTTTCTGAAGGAACTTCTTGCTAAGCTCACACTGATGAACCCTAGAATTAAATTGATGGAAAATGTGGCTGCTTCTATGGAAGAAGAGTTCACACTTTCAAGGTTAAATACACAACAGATTTTTTTTTTTTGCTACTGTAATTTGGGGGTTTTGGGGGAAAAAAATTTATTTTTTTCATGTAGTACTAACTTCTATCACACCTTACAGATATAGTAAACCCTTAAAGAGTGAATATTTTGAGTATTTTTCACACAACTTAAAGTTTTAATTGGCTAGAATTTTTAATCAGATTTTAATTCGCTGATTTCCAGTGTCAAATATAAGTTTAGGATTTTCCCAGATATCATCTAAATACAGGATAATTAAGTTAAAAAAAAAAATCTTATTTGTTCGAACTGTAGACTGAAGGCCTGAAAAGGCAAAAGCACACTTTTTGCCTCTGCTACAACTTCATCTGTACAACTTTTCAATGCAAAAGGCAGACAACAAAAGAAGAGGATGGAAATATTTTAAAAAAATGTGGAACTGAGCATCTAAGTAATAGCAACTATGACAACCGTCTGCTGAAGGGATTATGTGTGGTAGCACAGCTTCTAAATTCTAACTCACGATTTTCGGGGCTTGCAGGGGGTAGAACTGCATCAGACCCAATAAAGATCAGCGTTTAGGCAGACTGAATAAAACCCAGTAATCAGCTTAAGTAAAACATTTGTTTCCAGATAACAAGCTCAGTGTCACAAATTACTTTCTCTAAATAGGCTGACTATTCTTTCACCTAAATATTACCAGTCTTTGACTTTCTCTTGAAATTTGCCACAAATGCAGAGGTACTTACCCTGCTGTATTTCCTAGTAATCTTAATTTTTTATGCATGGCCAAAGCTTGTGTATTGGCTGCCCTAAAATGTTTGGGGAGAAAAGAAAAAAAGAGGAAAACATCAGCTGCGTTTTAGGTGAAGTTTGGTCTCAACACAAAGAATTATGTTGACTGAATTATGTTCACTGTCTTGCAAGCTAAGTACTAGCACTGTAAGCAAATTTCATTTCAGTCCGCTTTAAATAATAAGCACACAGCGCTCCCTCCACTTTTTAATTTTAGTCTTCAAGACTGAAGTGATTTCAAGTCACTTGCCAGAGTTCTTGAAAATAAGGGTGCTGTAATGCTTGATGGGCAGCAATTCTCTCATCAGGATCGTATTTTATCATTGCATACAGGAGAGAGAGAAGCCTTTGGGAGACAAATTGTGCACAAGAGGAGGTAATCCTTTTCCTTTTTAAAGGGGAAATCAAAACTCACAATTCTTGACCTGTGTTAAGCAAGTTAAGAATAAACAGTTATTCATGCAGATTCAGACAGTATTACAATTTACTGAAAAAAAAAAATCTGACTTAGGTAATCATTTCTTAGGGGCAAGTAAGTAATACTTGGAAAAAATGTTTTCTTTCCTAATAAGTTATGTCATTGGCTTAAAGATACTATGGAAATAAAAGGCCAAATAAGATTGATACATGCTCAGATTTCCTCTGCTCTGCCTGCAAGGATCACGAATGCATGACTATCTCTGGCTCAGGATAGCTCCTTGGTCAGCAGCTGTCATAACGGTATTAGATTTTTCCCTGAGCAGAAATTGTGCACAGTTGTACAGTTATATTGCGGAAATTTAAACAGTGAGATTAATAACTATGGGAGTGCATACTTACAGCTTTAACTTGTTGAGAGTTTTGTTAGCAGCAGTGCCTATAACATCATGGATTTTTGAAATTTGGTCCAGCTCATTAGATCCAGGAAAGAGAGGCTGAAAACTGCAAGGTAAGAGATGGTATTAGCACTAGAGAAGACATAATTGAACTAGTTTAAGTGGCACAGCTGCCACCTTAGTTAAAAATTTTCATTTACAAGGAAGGCACATTTTAGATTAATTTGTGGACAGTTTAATACCAACCAACAACTGAATGATAACATGTGAGGAGCAGATTAATACAACTGCGTGTTTAGATGGAAAGAGTAGTTTGGGTTATTAAACAGAAACCTGTAGTTGCCCTCCCCTCACAGATTTGGGGTAAAATATGTAAAAAGAACATCCCTCCTGGTGAAAGGCAATGGAAATGCCTTTCTCTTTGTGTGTTCTTCTAGTGAAGTGGCAGATCCCAGAAGACAATGTGTTTTCCTCATTTTAAGACAGCAGAGTCAAGCAGTCCCTCTTGTTGTGTATGCACATAGAAATATTTATAAGAAATATTCCATTGTTAACCCACAGGTTCTTTGCAAGCAACACTAGAAAGATAGTAATTTGAACGGCATTCCTGAGCTTGATCCTCAGTTAATATAAAACTTGCATAGAGTCCTTGAAAACGTTGTTATCAATAGAACAATCTGACTTAACAAGTTAGGTCCACTAACAATTGTCTCTTGCACGTGTTGCCTTTTCCCATGTTAGCAGAGCATTTCCTGAGGATTATAATTTAAGAAACACTTCAGTAGCACCACATGATTCTTGAAAGTAATACACTTAGCCCCCTGTAGAAGGAGGAAACTTCTTTTAAAACTGTTTGCAAATTCAATCTAACAGCTGGCTGCACGCTTCTCTGAATGTCTTTATAAAGCTTTGAGTAGAGGAAGGAGAGAAAAGAGATCTCATTCATGTTGTGCAGCTAGATCAAGACAAGCAGCTGGAAGTAGCTTTTGTGTGAACTACAAAAATGTGCTGTCTCTAAATTTAAAGCTAAAACTTAGGGAAGAACAACTGTGCAAGCCACAAAAAAAAAAAAAATCCAGGAACCATGATTTATAAGGAACAGAAAGAGGGAGACCAAGATTTGAAAGATAAGCATGGCTTACTAAAAGACTAAAAATTCTTACACAATGTGGTGTAAAAGCTTACGCAAACATTCAACAGCAAACACTGCAAGATGCACTTAAAAAGAAACAAGCCTGTCCATAACTTCCTTTAGCTTGGCAAGGCTGTACCTTTTTTAATTCAGTAATTTCCAATAAACATCCCTCATTTCTCTCTGAACGCATTTATCAGGTCTCTAAAAACATGCAGTGGTTGCAAAGAATGAAATTTGTTATGTTAACCTAAAATTATGAGGAAATATCTTTAAGGTTTTTTGCCCCAAGAAAACTGAAGTTTGCACCGTGTAATTTTCTTGCCAAACTTCAAAGCCCACCTGATTCAAATTCAAATGGAAAACCATGGCATTTTTAAAGCTTTTGGTCCCAATTTACTTTGCAAGAGAACTGTCACATTTGGGATTTTTGTGTTAACAGTTTTCTGACCAAAGTAGGACTGTTTCTACAAGTTAGCAGGCAAAGCATAAGGGTTGTCATTTAATGTGATGATGATGGCAGCAGCTGCACTTGCCATGTGGAGGAGGAGGAGGAAAGAAGCTAAGCAAATGTTATCACTCCTGGATGCGTATCAGAAACTGCAGTGTGGGAGGAGAATAGAGAAGAACTGCTGCTGTTGCTAGGGCACAAAGATATTGGAGAAATACGCATGGTGGTTATTTTTCCTTTTTTCTTGAAGCCCAGTGACAAATTTTTTGAGTTACAGTTTCATCATCATCGAAAAGCTCAAAGGACTATAATCTAGGTTTTCCCAAACTCTTCCTTCATCAGAATCCGACTTCAAAATATTCCCGGACATAAGGTCCTGGTACAAGGGTGTTAAACACACTATAGTATAAATCAAAGTAGTAAATCAGAGGGAGTGTCTTCTCTAATGTCCTCTGGTTTTGCAGAATAGTAAGTCAAAAAACAAGGGAAAAGTTTTACCAATCAAGAGCATTGACAAGATTGAGGATAGTTAGTGATGCTCGTGACAGGAAATGAGCCATTCAGAGATAAAGCAGAGAAAACACATTTTTACCAAACTCAAATATGAAGCCAGTGGAAAAAAATCCTAAAACCAAAACAAACAACAGAACAACCAACTGTTCAAAAATGTTATTTTACTTGTAAATAATGTTTGTTGGTACTATGTTCTCTTGAACACCCCACTGCTTTATTACTAACCTGCCATAGGGTGAAGAGAGTGCCAGACAAGACAGGATTACTGCCTCATGAACCCTGCAGACTAATCACAGAAGAAGCTTCCACAAAACCATGGAAACAAAGATCATATTATCCATACCATGTGCTCCTTATTAGAGTTTTTTACCTTTGATTTTCTTGATTAATAATAAGCAAGACCCTCCACTGAACACTGTACCTTGTGATTTCATAGAAAACACAGCCAGCACTCCACATATCAATTTTATAACTATAGTAGCCATTTGTAAGTAAGCATTCAGGTGCCCAGTACCAGCGTGTAGAGATATATTCTGTATGTGGCTGCTTAGAATAGATACTCCTACAAGATCCAAAATCTCCTAACTTCACGGTATTCTGCTGCAAAAAAACAAATAAAGTATTTTGACAAATTAGAAACACTGAAATATTCAAGCAAAGATTTTCCTTAAATGTGTGAAGTAGTCATCATAAAAGAAATCACAGACTACCTCAAGAATAAACTTTCAGAAATCCCAGGGGTAGTATTATAGCAGAAAACTTGCATTTAAATAGCATGTAGCTCCAAGCTTGGAGATATCTGTGTCCTGTAATATGTGCAAATACAGTTTTGTACATCATTAAAAGAGCTAAGAGTTAATGGAAAAGCATATGGACTATTACTGAAAGGAAGACTAATTAGGACATCTGGATTAAGTTATTTTCTTAGAGTTCCTGTGTTTAGCAGTGATATAATAGGTGGCTTTGGCTTCTCTTTGTAACAGCTTCTCTGTACACTTCTAAGACTTAAAAGAAAAATTTATCTCCAGAAAATAAAATATCATAAACTGAATTTTGAAATCCTTCCTTTTCAGACATTAACAAAATAACATTCTGAAACTGTCAGAACAGATTTCAATGAGGAAATCTTTTGAAAGCTTTTGCTCTCTTTTGTATGAATAACTTCCATTGAACCTAGGAATTGAATGTAGAAAGAAAGGGCTGCAGAACTGAACCCTATAACTTGTTTCTGGGTTAACACAGAAAGGAAAATATAAATTCATAAAGGACAATGAGCATGTTTTTAGATTGGAACACATGCAGGCTGTAATGCATCTGATTCCTGTAAGGATTCAGTCAATAACAAACTTGCTTGTTCATTCTTCTAGATCAGGAATACGGTATTAGAAGTAGCTGTCTCTACATTTTTTTAAAAACTGTACTTTTATTCATGAAGAAGCATTACCTTCTCAGAGTAAAGAGAAAAACACTGATACGCTTCACTTTCAGTTAAATATTCTCACATAAAATTAATTACCTTTATTAATATGTTTTCTGGTTTCACATCTCTGTGAAATACCCCGTTTCTGTAACAACATAAACACACCAGAGAGAAGAGTTCAGTAAAAAGATAAACACCATCAGTGCTTACAGTTATTTGTAAAAAAAAAAAAATACTTAAAGAAACTAACACTTAGTTCAAACTTATCAACAGCATAGTTAAAAAAATTGCATTTTGCCACCATGGTGAGACAACAGCTTACAGGTATGGGAATGGGCAAAGGGCAAGTCCGGGAAGGGGACTTCCTGCTTTTGCTCTCACCAGGGTTACCAAAGGTCTGCAGGGGCCTTCACTACAGCTCCTCTGGGGCACTGGCAGCAGCCTGGGCTGCCCACTTGCTGCCTCCCAGGGCTCCGCTACGGGCAAAGATGCATCTGGGCAACGGCCTTTTTCACCCCTGCAGCAGTCTGCTGCCCCAGACAACTGTATGTCTGCTTAGAGACGACCCTGAAATAAATGTATGATACATTTACTGTAAAGCTCTTGCTGAACCAGCTCTCTTACCTATGTATGTAATCAAGAGATTTGCATAACTGGTACATGTAGTTCTTTTTTTTTTTTTTCAGGTAATGGCTTTCTCCTTCCTAGAATTAAATTTCAAGTTGTACAAATCCTTTTTAAGCAAATAACAGAATACAAAAAAATTACTCTTCAGCTTCCAATAGTGCATTAATACTACCTTTTTCAATTATACTATTTCTGTCATTTATAGCTAGCTTTGTAATCCATTTTCCACTCTACTTCAGACATAATTTAGAATTTCAGTACGCACTAGAATAGCTCAGCTAGCAACCGGCAATTCAGTAGTCTGTAATCTACCTTAGCTTTTACTGCACATTTTTCTTGCAGTATCTGTTTCCCCAAGTTCTAACAGAACTGCAGTATTTCACTTCTAAACATCTAATTTCCTCTCTAAACAAAGTAACTGTCCTTACAGGTCAAGATCCATATCAATCACCTCAAATTACTGCAATGCTTAGATGACTGTGATTCACATTTGACTTGCAAATTAAAGGTTAACCGATGTAGTTTAGCTTGCTCTTACCATTGCACAATAATGACAGTTATAAAATTTATCTATTTTTCAGACCCATTCAGCAACTACTCAGGTTTTTTTCTTTTATAGGCTCCAAAGGCCTTTTAATCTTGCTGTAATGCCTTTATGTAACACTGCAATGTCATCAACGGAGGCAGAAATGATCACATTTTTGAAAAACAAAGCAGGTACTGATCTGTCTGATGACAGTAGTATGAGTAATTGGCTGGGGAGGAGGAGGGAGATTATCAGGACACTAACTCATTGAGGCTGCGAGTCCTAACAGCCAGCGGTACTTGTGTTCCTAACTGATTACAGTACTCCTCCAGCCAGCCACATAATCCACTGAGCAGGATTAGATAAAAAAGCACTTGAAGCGGAGTACCATTTACACCAGGAATTGAAGTATTATTACCCCAGTAGAGATAACTGGTGTTTTCAACATCAGGATTTTTGTCATTTATAGGAGAAAAGATTTTATAAAATGCAGCTATTCAAACCAACTCGGATTATTATTAGTGTTTAAAAACTCAGGCCCTCACAAAAAGAAGTCCCACTCAGTTGTTTTTTCATTACATGTCACAAGTAAAATCTGGAGCAGATGCTCTTCTACTTCCACATTTATCATTACAGAAACCTTATTTGGAAGTAATGATGAAGTGAATCGTAAAGTGGTGGCACTTAAGGCTACAATTGTTTTTGATTGAGGCATCTTCCCCACCTCTCTCTAAGCCATATTTTTTTCATTGCTTTAAATAACCGAACTGTTCTTGATTAAACAAAAGGCAAGACTGTTTTTCAGTTATTAAATGATTTGTGATACCACTATAAATGAATAGCAAGAGGATTATGACTTTGTGTAAAGACATATAGCCTTGTCTTGATTGAAATAACATGAATCTGTCAGTTTATTAAGGAAAAAAACCCAAAAGGATGAACTTTCCAGATTAGTAGCATTACAGTGAACTGTGCTCCTAATTACAGAATTGTCTCTGTCCATACACCTTGTTAAATTAGAAATTCACTTTCACTCAACCACAGGTTCAAGTTATTCTTCATTACAAAATTTCATACAACCCATGCTTGCCTCTAAATTTTTCTAACTTAAAGCTTTTTAAATTGTTCTGCGCCTTTATTAAACTTAATTTTGAAAGATTCAGAGTAGTCAGAAAATGACAAGCATTCGCATTACTATACACTAGAACTTTACAAAAGACTACAAATCATCTGAAAGGTACCTACTTTTGTACACACTGAAAACGGTTTTGTGACAGAGCATTGCTAATAAACACAATTGCTCTACAAATTAGTAATGCACTCCTTCAGATCACAACGCTGAAAATTCAAAAGGAGCTCCTTCTACTTGCCATTATTAACAAGATATCCTGAGTCAGTAAGTGTTCTGGCTCAGAACTAAGATTAATTTTCCAATTTAATTACGTACTTGGAATTTTTGCTGTATTTATTGTTTGAAATGACTGCCACGTTACCTCTCTTGACTTTGCAAGAAGCCACAAGTAGAGTTGTTTTGGGGAGAAAAAAAATAAAAAGCTAGTTCTGCCCCATAGGAAACTGTGGTGATGACATGTCTACTTCGGACTCCCAAAATTCATTTCTGAAAAATGCAAACCACTTGACACAAATGAAATACTTTAATACTTCAAAATATCAAAATACTTCTTTTATTTATTATAATCTCCAGAGGAATCTGTTGTTCATTTTCCCATTTTATTCTATGATTTGACAAGCTCCATCCCATGTGCCACCACCTTGTGAAAAAAAGGTGAAAAAAAGACATCGTATCATGGGAAACACAGTCCAGACACAAAATCCAGACCATAAAGAAGAACCAGCAATTTATAGAAGTTCAGGCAGACCCAGATCAATGGTCAGATAACCTCTAACTGCAGCATTTCAGATTACAATTGAACACAGATTTCATTTTGAACTGATTCACCATGCCATAAAAAAGGTTTTTAAAACTACGTGGCGGGAAAACAATCTTCTTATGGAAAACCTCAATTTGATAAAAACTGTATTTTAAAACAAAAACCATAGCAGGACATAATGAAACTATTAGACTAATTTCCATCTGTATACAACACTTACTATAGCAGGCTGTTTCACATGAATGAGAGAAATAGTGAGAAACGTAACCAAACGAAAACAAATATTCTGGGGTAAAAAAAAAGGCAGTTAAAGAACAAACCTAACCATTCTAATTTTTCATAACTGAAGTACAGCATCTTTCCTAGAAGGAGTAGATGCAGGATTGTTTTAATGCACTGGACTAACTTACTATCAACTAGGACTCCTTCCTATATGCCATTACTCTGACTTTACAACTTAACAAATTTATGCTAGAAAAATAAAATGTCTTATTAAAACCTGTGAATATTCATGTCTGCTTCATTGATCAGCAAATAACTGTATTTTATTCTCAAATTTTTATCTATGTCAGGAACAGGGCTACTACTTTTGTTAGAGATCTGAATACTCAGTGTCACCAATGCAATGTTTGGGAGCAAGTCTTTTATCTATTCTATTACACTGAACGACAGTTGCATGCTCAGTTATTTAAATGAATCTCCCAACTGTTAAGACATTACAAATTATTAATTATTCGGAAAAAATCCTCTTTTAATACTGAATTATAAGTAAGTGGCCCTTCATTTGCTGTATCCAACTCCTTTGGCATCTATAGGAGGTCTGGTATTAAATAAGGTTTTCCTCTAAACTTTTTTGTAGGAACTCTTCATTAAGCTTTTATGGTCTCCCGCTTGCTTCGACAAACAGCTCCAGAATTTTTAAATATAGGAGGTTTTGAGGAACAATGTTATTTATAGAGAAATCTTGGTAAAAGGCATTTTTACTAGACATAAAAACTGAAAATCATCATTCATTGACTCAGTAGTTTTTGAAACAAATGGAATAATTTTCTTGTTATATCATTACAGTCCTGACCTAACAAAGAACCTATTTAAGTTGTAATTTTTGTTACATAAAGCAATTATTTTGGGTCTTGCAGTCAAGGTTGGTTGTTTTTATGTTTGACTGTCGAAATAGATGGCCACTGACTTCACTCATTAGAAACCTTCTGGGTGCATCCATGCCTTAACCAAGTGCACTGGAAAGAAATAGAGAGTAAAGCAGTGCAGCACAAAACTTCCTTATGAGTCTTATAATATGTAATGGTGAACAACCAAGTGAAAAAATAATTAATTCCACTTTGGGATCTACACAAGGAGGGTTTGTGTGTTTCTTAAACATATGCTACATACCTTTTATCAGCTCATAAATATTCATGTCCATAAGTTCACATATCAGTGGAAGGGAGCCAGCATTTTTATCACTGAAGAAACAAATATAAGGAGACTTTAAGCTAGAAATAAAATTTAGATGTTGATTTGTACACAGCATAGAAAAAAAGTACTTAGTTTAACCAGTATTAAAATGGACATTTTCATTTTTAATTGATACATTCTCATAAAAGTTTTTCAACTTAGGGTCTTAGGTATCATAGGTTTAGTTTATACTATCCAAAGTGTCTGTTGCAAAAGTTAACCGATTTACTCTGTGAAGTTATTTGAACGCAAGTTTTCTGTGCATATCACACTGTTCAGTATCAAGCAATTTCCAGTAAATTAACTGATACCATCTTACAATAAAAGATATGAAAGCCTATATATGAAAATACTTTCTAGTTAGGTCACCAGTAGCGTTCTATTGCATGGAAAGGAGTATCTGATTGGAATCTGTGTTTTGCTGACAACAGCAATTTTAAGTATTATCATGATATGATAATATATCTGAGACTACTTTCCATTTCACTGCTCTGCAGAGGCAGATGTCTGTAGGTCTTCTTCCCTTTTTTTTTTTTTTTTTTCCCAGATAATTGCATTAAAGTACATCCCCTCTGCAATGTTCCATTAACCCAGACAGCTAAAGGTTGAGGGTACAATCTGCAATTCAGTTCACAGACAGACTGTGAAAGAGCTAGGCGAGCTGGCTGGCCATCTGGATTACACTTCGTTAACAACACAGCAGCTGAAGCTGAGAATTCCAGAAAGCTAAGCTGCTGACACGATTACTGGCTTTCCATATATTTGTAGAAAATGGGCCTGTCAATAACAGTATAGTACCAGAGCTTTGAGCAGAGGAATAAGACAGCCTGAAGAGCAAGAAAAAATATTTTAGAGCACTCAACAAGTTTTGCGTCAAGTATTTGACTAATGAAGTCTGCTGTTGCATAGTGATGAACTGTAACGCACAGTAATGTAATAAATGCTGTCATAAAACCTCATCTCTTCGTGAGGCAGAACATGTCCCCAGAAGACACTTACGTGCCTAATGAGGCTAAGGAACTTCATCACTGCCTGATCTCTTTCCAAATTCATAGCTCAGCTGCTGCCTAATTCAGAGATCTAAACTTCTATTGTTAGCAAAGGGGTGTCTGTAAGGTTGCCTACAAAATGATACTGCCACACAGTTTTCCTGGATCCCTAGTTCAAACCGACAAGTCAAACCAAGATCCTTGAAGTACCAGAGCCTATTCCAGCAGATAAGCTCTGAGTGTGCCTAACCAAAATACTGTCTCCAGCAGACATGATGTTGTGTGGTTAAAACACTCATTGGGTATGGGACGTGGGTTGAAATCACCAGCAAGCATATTATGATATGAAGCTTAGCTATGCTTAAAATATATCTAGTCTGTAATTTTAATACTGACGTTGAAATATTTTGGTCTGCTGCAAAAGAACCAGAGAAAATGAGATCTACGTTGGATTTTCTTAACAAAAAAGGCATGAAGGCATCAGGATTGGACAAATTTTTTTTTTTCTTTCAGTTGGAATAAAAAGCTGGTTAAATGCCTACAGGTTGCCTCTCTAGACCCCAAAGTTACTGGATATCATTCAAATAAATAAGGAAGAAAGAAACGAATGCACCATACTTACAAAACAACTTCGTGTAACATAAGGATATTAGGATGTGGTCTCAGCCTCCTTAGCGCTTGTATTTCTCTCAGATTATTCACCTGTTCCACACTAAAGTTGAATTAAAAAGAAAAGAGGAGGACTGACTTGCAATCAGGGACTGGATTATAATTGTCTTTCTTCCCTGCCATGAGACTGCGTCCTGACAGACTCTCAGAACCCATACCACTTTAGTTTGTAATTGAACTTTCAAATGCAGGATGTGATAAATTGTTTGCTTGCTTTGTTTATTCATAGAGCAAATCAGTTATCAGGAGAATGGCTTTATTCCTCCTTGCAGTCTGGAGCAGCTGGACTTACCCAAACAAGATAAGTAGTAATTTATTGTGCTCCAGACATCAGTTACCATGCCAAAGAGCTATCTGGGAGGCATTTTGTGTTGCATAACAGTATGTATGTTACTGTTTATTCTGCACTGGTGTAGTATACATTTCAGCTCCTGCTCAGCATGATGCTGAAAGTAACAATCTAGACTTGCCAAATTTAACATTTAAAATTAAGTTTTGATGCTAACCTCTTACATGAACAATAGACAATATTCAACTATTGTTTCATTACTGTTGACCTCCTAGACTTTAATAAACTACTTGCTACAGAAACTCTGGGGAGGAAGCAGAAGCAAAGAGCTTTGCACACTATTTAATGGATCAGAACAGGACACGTACACCTTTTCACAGTCACACTTAAAGCTATAAATATTTTCCAATTTGAAACTGGGAGAAATACCTTGTATGGGCAGGTTCTGTTTAAAATACTGTTATCTGTTGCTAAAAGAGTTTATTTCATCAAAAGAATTTGTCAGTCAATTTATCAAAGTGTTAAAGGCCTAAAAGATGTTTTAAACGTGCTACATAAAAAGAAGAGTTGTTATGCCCTGTGTTATGCCCTATCACTGACTTGTATACCATCTGCCCTTGATGTAGTTAAACAGTTAGTTTAAATACTCTTCTGATCACAAACTGGACAATTTGGTCACTTGTAGGTAATTTATACATAGACCAACAGTTCTCTAACAACACAACAGAGAATCAGAAGCCACATTTGAGTTTGAGATTTTTTTTTTAACATACAGTAATTTTTTCAGAGCTCCACTTTTCCTTAGTCTTCGAAGCTCTGAGTTACACTATGAAATCTCACCTAAGAGCAAAATGTCCCGTTTTACTTCATATGTACAAATGTGTCACTCCCACTGATTTCACTAGGAAATTAATATATTTAACTGAGAATACAAAGTCAGTGACCCAAAAAGCATTGTTTGGCACATATATTTGCAGGCGAATGTAAAATCTATGTCTACTTCCACACAGCCCTCTCTATTTTCGTAACTGATAAAAAGCACCTATTTTGTGACCAAGTAACATCTTGCTGATGAATGCAAGTAAATAAAAATGCAAATATGAAGTAGAACTAATGTTATACATGGACTAAGGATAAATACAGTGTTTTTAATTTGCATTAAAACAGTATTTAACTAAGACCGAAAAAAGTATTGTCCAGGAGGAGGACTGACACATTTCCTCCTCCTGTGATTATTTACAGCAAAAAGAAAACCAGCACAGTATATTCAGTCCATTTGGAAAGGCAGAAATCAACTATATAGCCCTCATACTTCTTTTTTTCACTTTCAACCCAGTGGCCAAGCAGCATTTAATACAGTGGATGGCATCAATTAAAGTACTCAAGGAAATAACCCCAATGCCAAATGGGAAGGGCCTACATAATCAGCAGCAGAGATCCCTTTCTCTACTATATACACAAACCTTTTTAATACATGTGTGTTCAAAAACTTCACTTAGTCTTAATTTCACATTTCCCCACTGAATTTAAATAAGATTTTCTGTAGTCCTATGATTAATTACGCATACCTTTCAAAATGTTGCTTCATGTGTGTACATGCATAGTACTTTCCATCCCTAAGACTCAGTGTCTTCAGAACATCAGAAAATGTTCCCTCTCCTATCTTACCAACTGGTTTATATTCTAGAAACAAAAATATACCGTTTCAGTACGTTTAAAATAGAAATTGTTATCAAGACTGCATATCAAGCCATACTTGATTTATTAAATTGTGACTAATGGAAAAATTTTAAATAAAAGTGTTTTTTACATGTAATATATATACACATACCTTAGACAATAAACTACTACCTCCTTTCTCAGAGACACGATGCTGCTGCATGCAGCACTTCATACCTCTAATGTGCTGCAGCACATTAGAAACTCGTATCTAAACTTATTCTTTGCTTCTTTCACCATCCCTGCCCCCCTTTATTTACATTATACTGAAAACATAAAATTATCTTGAAAAGCAAGTGCATCTTGTCATTGTTCCAACATGTTTTTTTCAGTTGTTTGGGGGTGGGGGTGGGGGTGTTTGTTTTGGGTTATTTTTTTGTTTGTTTGTTTTGAAGTGGACCAAACACAAGGATGTGAAAATCAGTCAATTCTAGTTCTGCAGAACTTGAAGAGACGAAGCAGATAAAGCTTTCTTCATAACCATTATGTTATTTATATTAATTTCTGAGTCTTTTCCTAATTTCTTTCGGAATTGACATTTCTCCTCCTTCATTCTCCTTCAGCTTTGTGATTAACTGTTCCTTACCAATCCCACTGCCTGGTTCCCTTCACCCACTTGTCCTCCTGTTTCCCTTTATTTTTAGCACCTACAGATTCTATCCTTGATAATTCTTCCAGTAATTTCATCTGAGCAAAACCCAATTCTGGTTAGCTTTATGTTGCTCTTTCTTAAATAATAAGACTATGTCAAAAGCAAGATCCAAACCCAGTCATTTTGATGGAGGTGGAGCAGGAAACCTCTTTTATCATATTCAACCCTTTATGGGAGTCAGAATAACCGCAGCAGTCTTAAGCTATGTCAATAGCAGTAAATTCAATGAGGTGTAGTTGCCTGTACTAGTTACTGTGACAACCGTCTCTGGCATGGATTTGGCCTGTGACAACCACCACTCTCCTAGGCACCTTCCCAGCCTGATGTGAGGACTCCTTCTAAGGTCATTCCTCTGGCTGTTTCTGTCCTACCGCTTTGTTTTGGAAGGTAAGTGAATTTACTAGCATAGATGTGGGCCATTTCATGCCAGTCGCTCTTTGTGTCCAAGACGATTTCCAGATATGTTTAATTTACAAGGATAAATACAGCCTCACAGTGGAAAAAGCCTGCCAAGAAATTTTGCGGAGGGAAAAGTTCCTTAGGCAGGGACATTCTAATGCTGTCTTACAACTAGCAATCAATTTGTGTTGTTTTCATCAATTTTCTCCTCCCCAACTTTCACACTTACACCTGTTAGAAAAAAAAAAAAAAGTCTTTCCTTGTGATTTAAATGCTTATATTTTAATTAAACTTTTCCCTTGCAAATCGCTCTTTCTCCAATACAGTAGCAGTGCTTCTGTGAGAATTGTCAGTTGCTCTTCTCATTTTTATCACCTGCTGCTTATGATTTCTCATCATTATTCATCATGCTGGATCATAAACTAACTAATTAGGCCATCAAAATTTGAAAAATAGGAAAAAGCAGTGTAATTTAAAATCAATGACACCATCAAATGCACTTATACAGACCATTTAACTATAGAACTATTTTAAAAGCAGAAACAAAATTTGAAAATCATTAAAGGTAAAGGAGGCAATTTCTAACAGAGACTCCAAAATAGGGGGGAAACCATGAGACCGTTTAATTCAGATGGCTGTTATTTGATAATTGGTCAATTAGTGCTTTAAGCAAGGTGATCCATAGCTTTTGGTGTTCACTAAGCAATGTGACTGAGCAAATAACGTACTTTGTCAGCAAAAAACACTCTGCACTGTGCTTTCTACCCCTGCCTTAAGTTTTCATTTCCTATCTAAATAGCTAAATATAAGATGGACATAGTAAATTCAAAATACTTAAACCCCACTCTTACAGAATTCCGAAGAAAAAGTGTCAACGGATTTTGTTGGTAGCAACTGATAATCTCCAATTTGTTAGATACACACTGGCTACCTTGTATATTCATATAATGTCAGAGTCAGTCCCTGAGGCAAAAAATACCCAAGGCAGATATAAAAAAAACAGTTATTTGTTAACTTACTCTTTGATTCTAATAAATGTAGGTAATTGATTCTCTGGCACACAAAAAAAAAATAATCAAATCATATGATCTGAAAACAAGATATGAATATCTATGGTTTACCAGCCATAGGTGTTAATGAACCAAGGTACTTAAGCAGAGAAACACAGGGGAAAGCATTATTGTACAAATTTATTGAAAATATTTTTAGATATATAAAGAAGACAAATAATATATGTTTATATAATTTGTTTTTGTTTATATTTTCTTCTATACATGTATTTTTCTCCTACAAGAAGTCCAAATGACAGTGGAGGGCTCAAAATAATTTGATTTTTTAAAAATTTTAAACTGAAGAGTTCTATTAGCATAAGAAGAGCTAATTCTTTACACACTTTAAAACATTCTTACAGCACTAAAGATTTTTTTCATTTCAGCATGTAAGGTTTGTTATTTTAATTTTTTTACAATAGAATGCTATACATACAAAATAAAAAACTCACACATAACAAACAACTGAGGCTTTAACCTGGCACTTGAGAGAGCTGTCCAGTGAAAAGAATGACAGCAAATACCTGATTAATGTCAACTGATTGAATAAAGTGCAGAATCAGGGGTGAAAATTGCATTATTTGATACGTCTCTTTGATGCATGAAATCAATGTGTAAACTCTCAACAAAACAGATCACTGAAGATAAGACATCTTTTTTCCTAGGGCGAAAATAAGAACGATCATGTGACAAGTTAGTTATCATTTAATGAGAAGCTGAGAGGAACTCGGACATTGTAAGAATAACAACATAAAAGTTTATATAGAATAAGAAGAAATAAAATTTAGACTTCAAATGTACTAACAATTTAACACAAATTTGAATTTGCATCCACAAGCCAAAATTTCTGGAGATTATTAAAAATCCACTTCAGCACCACATAACTGATCCTTCAAGTGATCAGGTGGCAGAAGAAAACAACCAAAGCAACAGACTTCAAACACACACTGAAAGAGAACAGTCAGGTCAAAGCATGTCAATTTTAAACTGTGAAACTTACTACAGCTACAAAACAAAACTAATTACCAGTTAGTTTGCCTGAATTTGTGGTACTCAAAGATGAAGAACAACAGAAATGTTTAAAAATTTTACCAGCATGTTAAGACTGAGAGCTTTGAGGATGAAATTAAATAAAGTATTTTAATTACACTTGCACATAACATTAAAGAATAAAGACGACCTAATCACCAGTTAGCAATTCTTTCATGGCATCTGTAACAAGCTAGATATTACCTAACCTCTTCCTTCCTTCTCCTCTGTTTCGGCACACACAGATGTTCAGGCTTAGAATGGTTAGCGGAAAGGCAGATAAAGGTTAGGAAAACTGAATGAAATTCCATACAAATCAGCAAAATCAAGTACAAAAGATATGGCAGAAGTTATCTGTAAGAGTAAGTTGTAGCAATCTGAACTAGTCAAACACCAAAGAAGTGGCCATGAGAATGGCAGAGAGGTAATCATTCAACAGAAGGACAGTTTAATGTGCAAGAGGCTACAGGACTCAGGAAATTAAGAACAATGTAAACTGAAATTATGGGCAAGTGATGGATTTCAAAGACTACACCCGTATTACTGCAGCTAGAAAGCACAGAAAAAAAAAATCAATCATCATTTGGAATTGAAGAATCCAATGCAAAATGACACAAAAGATAGCACTACAATAATCAAAACAGGATATTATAAAAACCTAAAGCAGATATTTTGTTGTGAAGATGTCAAGATGAAAAGGCCATGACACTTAAATAGGACATTGATGCATGTAGGAAGAGAGAAATAACAAAAAAAAAACCCGAAGAAAGCAACAATAAGTTCAGCTTCAGCCAGCCACAAGGCCATGGCACGCAATTATTGCATTCAGAAACATACCAAATGTGTAGGATGTGACACAGGATGATTTGTAGAAGGATACCAAGTAATGGAAAGAAAAGCTTGCAGACAAAGAATGAGAAAACTTAGCAATTTCTGAGAAAGTACTTAGAACAGAAGACAGACAGGCTACTGCTTCACAGGAGTAGGAGAAAGATTTATTAGCACCCTGTTGAAAAGGAGGACTGGCATGCAGAGCGTTTAGCATTTAGATGTGCGGTGTCAGTAGGGAGATATAGGAGCTGGCAGCGAGCTACAGTGGCGGCGGTTTCCAGGGACTACAAAAACACCTACGACCAGCTCAGCCCGGGTCCTCCCCGCGCGGCCCGGGTCCTCCCCGCGCGGCCCGGGTCCTCCCCGCGCGGCCCGGGTCCTCCCCGCGCGGCCCGGGTCCTCCCCGCGCGGCCCGGGTCCCCGGTGACAGGCGGCCTCTTTCAGAGGCGCCCGGGCCCACGCCACCCCTGAGAAACAGCCCCCTGCCCGCGGCCTACCACACCGAGCAGGGCCCGCTGCTTTCCCCCGCACCCCCTTACTGTTCATCCTGCGCTCGCCTGCAGGTCTCGGGGTGAGCGAGAGAGCAGCCGGGCCCCCTCCCGACAGCCGAGCACTTCCCGGCCCAGCCCTCAGCGCGCCATGTTGTATTCCTGTCACCCTGGCAACCGCGCAGGCTCCGGCTCCCCGCCCCAGGGCCCCGGCCACGCCCCCCGCGGCAGTACGTCACGCCCTGCCACGCAGGCGCAGTGCGGCCGGCGGGGGAGGCGGCGCACGCGCAGTGGGCAGCAGTCCCGGGCGGCCGCCATCATTGCCCCGGCGCTGGCTCAGCGAGAGCGCCGCGCTGGGTCTGGGCAGCGCTGCGAGGAGCTCAAGTTGATCTCCGGTGATCTCCTGATCCCCAGCGGTTTCCCTGCGGCACTGCAGGCGTGAGTTACGCGGGATTTATTTCTGGCTTGGTGGGGGCAGTGCCTGTCTCCAGTTCCCAGCTCGCACGAGGAGCAAATGGAGAAGGGCGAGGATCCGGACGACGGCCCTGCGCCCTGTGAACCGCCTTCTCCTCACCGAGCTGTAGTGAGCCGGTCTCCAGAAACACCTGCGTTTTGGAGAGGTGTCCCCGTCCTACCCCCTTCGCGGTGTTTGCCTTTTGCTAAACGGACGTGATGTATTTTAACGTAGGCTTCAAGGCTGAGAAGAAAAGTTGTCTTTTAAGTGCTGCCTGTATAGACACAAACAAATTAGGAAGAAGTCATTTGTTCATGCAAACTAAGATTCTAACGGTGCAGTAAACAGCCTGAAGAGTGAATGCTTTAAAATAAGTGCCTGAAATAAATATTTTGTTTAATTAAATGAAACTGGAATCCTATCCTAGAAAAAACGGGGGAAGTATTAGCCTGTTGACTGAGAGGTGAAGTCGCCTCGTGAACGTGTCCCTGTGGTTGTTCCCTTCCCGGGCGCGGTGTCTCTATAGGCGAGTTTTTTTTTTGTTTTTGGCCGAACTGATCGGTTAAGCGCGTGTTCCACTTGTGCGGGGCCGGAGGGCGAGGGGAGTTCCTCGGTGCGGTTGGGATAGGGGCAGCGGGGCGCTATGCATCCCCGGCGGTGCGAGTGGTTCCCGGCTGGCCGGTTAGCTCAGTTGGTTAGAGCGTGGTGCTAATAACGCCAAGGTCGCGGGTTCGATCCCCGTACGGGCCAGGAAGGAGGTTACCTTTTTCCCCGCTTTGTCCCGGCGGCGACCGTCCCGCGCGCCGCCCGCGTTTCTGCCGAGACACGCGTGTTAGCGTTGCACAAGGACACGGCCGCGGGGAAGGGGGCTCGTGGCGCTCGAGTCAGGCAGAGCGTGGGTTCCTATTTCTGCGAGGGCGGCGGCCGGGCCGGCCGGACTGCAGCCTGCTCGGGTCACTCCCTCGGGAGCGTTTTCTTCCGTGAGGGTTCCACTTCACGCGTGGCACACGCTCACTTGTCGCCTGCTTGTTGGTCTTACTCCCCGCGGGCGTGCGAAACCCCACCGAGGAAGAGTGAGGGGCGCAGTGCGTGCTTAGCCGTAAGGGAGGGACCCCGAACTCGCGGTCGCTCCCTGCCGCCGGTTTCCGTCACCCG
>VZSZ01006450.1:123850-144690 GCA_013398815.1 Ibidorhyncha struthersii | reverse complement strand
GGAGCCCGGCCCGGGGCCGCCGCCCTGCCGCGGCCGGGGGTGCCCGCCGCCCCGGGACGTTGTCCCGCTGCCGCTGCAGGCCTGCGGGGCCGCCCCGCCGCTGGCCAGCATCATGCACAACGCCGCCCAGCAGCTGCAGAGCGTGGCCCAGCAGGTCGCCCTGCAGCAGGGCAAATCCATGGCGGCCGCCCGGCTCCTCCCGCAGAAGGTAAGCGAGGAGGGGGCTGGGGAGGGAGGGAGGCTGCGGCGCCCGTTTGGTGATGATCCACCGCCCAGGGCAGGTCTCGCGGCTTTTATTTTTTTGCCTTCCTCCTCAGTCACACCTGTCCTTGGGTGTAGACTGGAGTCTCGCAGCTGAAAGGCACAACTTTCAACGTGGTTTAGAAAAATCCACGTTTGAATGTAGACACTAGCCGCTGTGGCCGGTGTTTCGGTCCGATTACACGTGCAGCTCAAACAACTCAGAGGAGCTGTTTCATAGTGGTTAAGTGGTGATGCATAGGTAGATAACGTGTGTCCCTCTTGCAGAAGGTGACAGTACCCGGGTTTTCAGCCCACGTTCTGGGGCGCGGGGGATGTCGAGTGTTTGGTTTGAGCTGAGGCAGAAATTTGGATGAGCAGGGGAGACTATAAAGGAGATGAAAAGTAACACATACCTCCTCTTAATCATTGTCACAAAGTCTTTTTTGAGCTGGGCGCTTATTACAGTATGTCCTGGATCTGGTATTTGGCCTGTGTCATTTAGCAGACTGTAGTACTCCCGCGTTTGGTTTGCTGAAGGTTATGAACCTGCCTAGGTGATGGCATTGACTCTGCTATTCCGGAACAGGGCTGCTAGTGGGAAACAAAGCTGTGACATTGCCTAAGAGCAAACTTTATATGCTTTAGTTGAACAGCAGTCACATCAGTAAAGATGCAGGAAAGCCCATAGCTTGAAGGAAGGGAATCTGTGCTTTGATGTTAAATCTGTGCTTTGATGCATTAAAATGAAAAACTAATGATGTGCTTTAGTTTCTTCATGCTTTGCTTTAAGGGCATGTGTGTATCATCTTGATAAGTATTGTCTTTATTTATAAATACTGTATTTGTGTAATCTCAACTCTTCCTTTTTTCCACAAAAGCAGCTGGAAGCCATTTGTGTGCAAGTTCAGCCAGGACAGATGAAGGAAACTGAAAGGCCGATGCCATCATTGGCACCAATCCAGTCCAAAACTATAACGCTGAGTCAGCCGGTTGGTAGAAATTCTAGCGTACCAGGACTTGGCATTATTAATCCCCAGATAATTAGGATACAGCCTGTTACAGGAACTGAGCAGCAGCTATTCCTGCATAGTTCTTCCGAGTCTCCAGTTCAGTTGCTTATGCAGAGACCTTTAACATCTCATGGATCAGTGTCTGTGAACAAGATTCCCACATCTAAGATGCTAAATGGACAGAAAGCTACCTGTGCCACAGTATCTGCTACAAGGTCTCCAAATATTACCATGGTTGCAGCCAATTCAGCAAATACTCTGATACCATGCCTTGAAAAAAAACAGAAAGATGACAAGTTAAAAAAATCCTTGAACGTGAAAACTCGTTCCGGACGGATTTCACGCCCTCCCAAATACAAAGCTAAAGATTATAAATTCATTAAAATGGAGGATTTGGCTGATGGTCATCAGTCTGATTCTGATGACTACTCTGAGCTGAGTATAGAAGATGATGAAGAAGGAAAGGTGAAGGGAAAGGATGCATTATTCAGTTCTTCAAATTATAATCTGAAACCCAAAATGTTTAAATGTCAGATTTGTGAAAAATCCTATATAGGAAAAGGAGGATTAGCAAGGCATTATAAACTAAACCCAGGCCATGGACAGCTGGAGTCTTCACCTCAAAAAATACCTTTAAATAAGCCTAATGGAAGTATATTTGTGGACGATGCCTGTGGAATAAGAGAGGAAATGATGAGTCCAGCACATTTGGATTCAATTGCTGTCACTTTAAATAATGAAAATGCACTAGCTACCAATTTGGAAGAAACTGTTGATGCAAAGGCTGGAGAACAGGTAAAGCATGTTACTTAGAAAAGCTGACAGTTCTGTGGAAAGTAGAATGGCGGTTTTGTAGCCGCATAGTCTTGTACTGCTCAGAAATATCCACCAATATACTAAATTAAACCAATTGCCCATTGAAGTGCTTTAAAAACCAAATTATTGTCTCTTGCAGTGTTGCAGGAATAGTATTCTTGCACAGGCACATAAAATAAAATGTTCACTGAGTGTTCATTTGTTACTGGTTTTCAGACTGAAAAAACCTTGTCTGCATAAATAGCATTCTTTGCATTCAGATATGACTGCTGTGTTCAGTTACAGCCTTTAGCATGACAGATAGCAAGACATCATCTGCTCTATCAATTTCTGTTACTGAAGTAGCGTCATCACAGAAAAATCTCCTATTTGAAATCCAACAGTGGACCGCAGCTTTTCCTAGAGCAGGTTTTCAAAGTGTGGCTTAGCTACCCCTGCAGACTAAACGCTTTGTTGAATCTTGAGTCTCTGGGTTGGAAGCTACTTTAGCTGCATATTTTTTTTCTGTGATGTTTTAAGCTGGTCACTTCAAAGTAAAGTTTCTCTTTTAATATTAAAATGACTCTTAACATCTTGCAGCAAGAGCTGATACAGCTGGTGTCGGAAAAAATACTAATTTAGATGTAGCAACGCCACATTTGTGACTTTTATTTGTAAATGTGAAGTTGTTCTCAGAAACCTGAAAATTTAGAGCTTGAGATGCCAATGCAGCAAACAAACCTCCTCCATCCTCTACACTCTTCTATCATCTTTGGAAAAAGAGAATTGCAGAATACAGAAGTCTGCTCTCTGTATTATTATATAGTTGTCACTTCCCTGTGCAGCACTTATTTTACTCAGGATGATGGGAATTTAGAAAAATTTTAGTCAGTCCCATACGCAATACTACTACTGAATGCTAGGTTGCTATTGTACCCGCTGCTTTTAATGAGCAAATATGGATTCTACAAAATTGCATTTTAATTTACTGATGTGTTATGGGTTTTGGCCAGGTAAATACTTTCTAGAAAGAGTAGCAGGGTTATTAAAACTGGTACATTGATATAGACAGGAAGGCAAACAAGATCCCCACACTCAATCTAGTCTTATGTCATATTTAGAACTAATTTAGTAATTTAATCCCTGGATAGAACTGACATAAATTTGCCTTTTTTAGTTTTCCTAATCACTAGAATAGTAGGGAGGTACTGAACTTTGGGATCAAAATGTACTGATTATGAAAATAAGCCTGATACACCTCAGTACTATTGTAAACTCCTCTCTTTAAAGATACTGGGACATTATTAGAAATTCTGGCTTGGAAGGGAAGAGAAGATGTGTTTAGTAAGAAATTGCTGCTTTGATCGGTAAAAAAATTTTGCGCTGAAATCACAATGATAATTTAAAAACAGTAAAGGTACTTTGAGTTTGCTGTGTGGTCTTAGAAGCTGCTTGTTTGCTATGTTCTTAGGGAAGACTAAGGATTTTGAAACGTGGAAACTGGGCAATGTATTTTGATTTTTATTTACTGAGCTTGTCACTGTTCATGGCTCTTCAGAGTTTTTGTCTTTCACATAACGTCTTCATGCTTTGACATAGTTACAATGAAACCCAGCTTTTTCTTTGGGTATGTTTTACAGCTAATTAAGATTTATTTCTACAAGCTCTTTATTTGAAGAGCACATATTTTACTTCAAAAATATTAAACATATTTAACTGACATAAATCAGCTCCTTAATTATATTCCCTTAATCTCTATTTTGTATGACATTTTGTGGATCAAAAATGTTAACTTTGCAAATAATAGCATATATGTGTTGCAGAAGTAGCAGTCTTACTAATGTGTTGGATTTATTCCACAACTTTCTTTGCAGTTATGCTTGTATCCAGCATTGCATTTATTTAATATGCTATTTATTGTTTGCATAGATGAAGAACTTAATTATAAAATTGTCTTCCTCAAAACACTGTTTAAAGTGGCGAATAAGTACTTTTCTCTTTCTTTTAATTAAGACTTGTAAGTCTGCAGAAAGCAGACGCTTGTTGGCAGAACAACAAAATGAAACCAGTTCAGGACACCGAGGACCCAGAACACCAAAAGGACCTGGAAGACCCAGACGACCAAAGAGACGTGGTAGACCAAGGATGGGTGGAAGATCTAGGTGTTCTGGAAGGCTTAGCAGACCTGGTCAGTCCCCTTCAAAGTCACTTAGTAGTGTGTCAGCAGAGCACAATGTATTCAGAAGAAAAGCTAGGTTAAAAGAGGTATGGTTCTCTTCTGCAATTACTTCACAAGTATCTCCTCCCTGCCCTCTTTTTTTTTTTAATCGCTTATTTTCAAGGAATCATTTTCAAAAAGCTTTTTTTTCTTTTTTACATCTTTGTGTACTGACAAGATGAAAGCCTAAGATGTCTTCTAAGAAGAAAACATTAAGTTATCTTTTAAGGAAAAAATACTTCTAGCAGAACACTGGACAAAGGAAAAATGGGAACTCAGTCTGGAAAGGGACTTTTGACATGTAGATATACTCTTGCTACCATTTTTCTGGAGAAGGAAAGCTACTAGCTACTATTATGTATCTCCTCCAACACAGTAAAAATAAACAAACCCAACTGAAGTTGGGCAACATCGAAAAAGAAAAGAAAAAGAAACCAAAACACACAAAGAAGCTCTTTGGGAGGATAAAATGAGGATTAAAATCTATGCTACTAACACAGTTTTTTGTCTGTTTCTGGTGTGTTGTGGAAGATCCTTTATGGCTACTAAATCTACTGATGTTGCTTTTCTTTCTATGAATTGGCAACATTGTGGGGACTGAGTTTTGGCTGTATATGGGTAGTAACTGTTTTGAGGTTTTCTAATTTGTCTCCTTTTTTGGTGTTATGTTTGCATCTATTCTCAGAGCTGCTTAAACATATAGTGTATCTTTCAAAAAAAGTACTGATATTTTATGTTCTGAATGTGGGATGCATAACCTCTGTAGGCTGCTCTGCTCTAATAAACTCATTCTGGCTTTTGACAGTTAATACAACAATGTGATAATGAAGACTTAATGGAGCTGGCTCTCCCACGTCTTACAAAGCTTGTTACAGTATATGAATTTCTGTTGATGAAGGTGAGTTTTTATGTAAAAAAATGTTACATTATTTCAGGGAGACTTCCATTAGTATACATAAAAAGATTCCTTTAGAGATGTATCTGAATTTCCTAAGTTAGAACTGTGCAGTCTTACACAGCACTTCAGTCTTACACGGGTAAAACTCTGGTAGGTCTCTTGATTGGAAGTCTTGCTTTTTGCTGCCTGGTTCAGTGGCGTTTTTGAATATTCCGTAGTATTTTGACTTGAATGTTTCTATTTTAAAATGTTGAACAAAACAAACTTGACAGATTTTAATTTCTTTCTTTTTTTTTTTTTTTAAAGTATAGTGAGGGGGAAACAAACCCTTTTTTTTCCCCTCTTATTTCTAGGTTGAAAAAGGGTATCCGGCCAAAGCTTACTTCCCAGATGTGTATAGGGAATTTGAAGATTTGCATAATATGGTAAAGAAAATGGCGTATGATCACCTCAGTAATTCTGATTTGCTGGGTTGCCAGCAGTCTGTTGAAATAAAAGATGCTAAGGTAATAATACACTCTATTTGGAACTGATTTTTTTGTTTTGTTTATTTTAGATGCTTTGTGTTTTTATTTTTGTATTATAAGCTTTGGCATGATGGTAAAGTTACTTGAAGGAAACGTGTTTTTTGATGAGCAAAAATAGACATTGTTGTAAAAAGTCCAACAACTAACCAAAGAGAAGAAGAAAACCGTAGTGAAACTACACTTCTAGTTTATGGCAGTAGATACAACTAGAAATATTAAAAAAAAATACAATTCTAGCAGCGCTGATATCAGCCTTGCATCTCTAGTGTAGTATTAAGCTGCATGTTACTGCAAGTTGTATTAATGGCTAATAAAAATACATCTTGATGTTTGATTAGGAAGTAGGAGTCTATATTTAAAATGAGTGGCCTTGATTTAAAGGGATAAATGGTTTCATTGCAAAATGAGGACAAACTGAATGCATCTATGCAGTTCACAGTTGTACTAACAAATATGAAAGGTAGCGAATACATTAATAAAACTGCAAACTATTATTTCAGTGACTGTTCAGTTTCATTGTTTATGCAGCTGTATCTAGAAAGACAATGTTGGTTTGGTTTTCTGGTGGTAGTTGTTTTTGTTTGAGTTTTTATGTGGATCTGTTTATCCTTGTGGATCCTTACCAATCCGTGTTCCCCTTGCTCAGAATAAAACAGCTCTTTGTACATAGCATATTTAGGTTTTCCCTTCTCTGTTTCCAGTAGTGAAAACACTATTTTGTATACTACCTCCAAAAAAATTTCTAAACAATGTGCTCATTAAGGTACATCAGCACTGAACTTGCAACTACTATGAGAGGGGAGCATAATGGAAAACTCAGAGTAGGGATGGTAGAGATAAGATTTTGGTTCTTATAATAATCCTGGTTTAAAAAATGAAGTCCTGTATGGACTGTTAGCGGTGTTAATATTTATTTTTCACTGTACATACTAAAAAAACTTTCTAGAATTACTGTGTGCTCATTTGACTATTTTGTACTTAATGCTGATGTTTCTCTTTGGAGAAATTAAGTTGCACCAAGTAAAGGAATGCTGTTGGTACTGGCAGTCCCAGAATGGAACCTCTTTCTTGCTTCTCTTCAGTGTTAATGTGCATTCTTAATACAGNCAAAAAAAAAAAACCAACCCAAACCAAAACCCCCCAAAATACCAAAACCAAACAAATCAACCCAGCCTTGAGGAGTTGTATAATAGCACACCTACATAAGGATGAAGCACAGGAATGGAATGGGAGGGGGGGAAATCCTGAACTATTAAGAGATACTCTTGAACAGGAAGACTTACATGTTTTTTAAATAATAGAGAGCCTCGACAGTGTTCTTTATTAAACTCTGCTCCTAGTAACTGTCTCTGGGTTCTATATATAACTATTGTACTCCTAATTCTTTCGAGTTTGCCTGTTAATATTCACCTTCAAATGAAGGTCACGTTCTATATTAATACGGAGGCTAGCAGAAAACATGGGAGTCTGAATACTTCATTGAGCTGTGGTGATTGATTGTCAGATTAGACCCCATGTAGTTCTAGTTCACTTTCCAGAAAACAAATCAGTATTTCAGCATTTAGGTATTCAGATTGGAGAGACTAACTTGTACTTTCTTTTTTTTTTTTCCTATAACTGTCTTTAAAGGTTGCTGAATCACTAGGAATTACAGAAATACTCACTGGAGAACGAAAGACGCAAGTTGTAGGCTCTTGTTCACAATGTAGAAATAAAATGGTTAGTGAGCAAGTGCCTGTGGAGATACTGGGACAAAAACGGTTAGCTGAGGTATGGAATACATTTGTGAAAATTAAAAATGAAACTAAGACAAATTAAAACTTGTTAAAACAGATAATTGTTCCTTACAAAATCATACTAGTATTATCTGACATGTGTTAAAGTAAGGCTTTCATGGTGTTTGGAGTTTAGAAATACAAAGAAGTAGTCTCTACTGTGGTATCACAGCAGAGCATATGAACTAGTGCGCTAAAGATGTACTTTGGGAAGACACTTGGTAGCATTCCGGACAGAATCTGAAAGGCTTACAGGTAATCTCATGATGCAAGGGAGAAAGAATGTTGTTGAGGCACTACTAAATGGGGGCCCCACAGTGAGAAGGTTCTTCAGATGCTCATAATTTGTGTTGGAGTAAACGGGCTAACCTACAGCAGGCTCAGGCGTTGGAGAAGTGGTTGCTCTGCTAATTGGTGGTTGGTAGAGGTGTATGAAAACAGTTCCTTTCTTTCTAACAAGTCAGTTGATGAGATTTAGTCTGTTTACAGCTGTAGCAGGGAGCTGTGTTTCCACTTCTTGAAAGTCACATCTCTATGGTCTGTCCCCTTAACTATTCTACTTTTTATTTAATCCAGAGTTGTTTCTGGTGGTGGATAAATAAGGCTAGTGACTTTCCATTTTCTGCCTGTGGTTAAATTTAAAGAGCTGGTCAATCTTTCTTCATTAACCAAACAATGCTGGGCAGGCTGTTTGCAGCCCTTTACTGAAGCTGGAGAGAGAGCTTATAGCAAGTTTCATGCCGTACAGCTAATCACAAAGGCTCAGAGAGAAGCTTTGATGTTGAAGCAAAGGCAGATTGTTTCAGCTAAATATCAAAAGTAATCAGTGGCATTTTGGCGAAGTGTGATGGCTGGGTTTAAATCCTTACCATTTAGGAAGACCTTTAGTGTAAAATCCTGTATTCAAGGAGTATCAGTTCACTGCCATGTAGTCCCCACAGTTAGTTTGTGATCTTTTCCAATATTGTCAGCTGTTACAGTGGCAGCCACTTAATTATCTCTTGTATTGACAGAGCTCAGGGGTGGAACTGTTGCCATCAGCCAAAAGGACCAAGTTAGAAGACGTAATGGAGAATGTGAATAATGCTTATGCCAGTCAAGATGAAGTGAAAGAAAAGAGTGGGAATTTGTGTACACTCTTTGAAAAAGATGGTAACCTCTTCAGATTTTCCAACTGTGTTCTGTTCATGGAGGAGCTGAACAAATCTCTTTGTTCTTCACGCTACTGTGGTTTTTGTCTTAAAGTTTCATTTCTTAACTTGTTTCCCAGGTCCTTCAAAATCAGCTGTTCAACTGCAAAAGCCTCATGGAGGGGAAAAAAAGTTATGGGAGATGCAGACCACAGCAGTAGCTCAATTCTGAATGTGTGATAATCCAGTTATTGCTACTACTGCAGTACTGTGAGAGTAGTGCTGTCCTCTACTGTGTGCTTCCTGTCAGTCCTGTCCCTTATAGCAGAGATGGTCCATGACCTTTGTGTCAGCAGTGGGAGAGCAGAGGAAGAGGAAGCAGCGTGTGTGTCCTTCCTCTTTGCCCCAGCAGGCTGCAGTAGCAGAACCATCAGAGCTTTTTTGATCCCAAGGGAGGGGGAGAGCTGGTGCCAGCTGTCCTTTATCCCAGGGGAGATGCAGGACCTGGAGATTGGAATTGAGGCAACATTTTGCACCACAGTCTTTGGGTGGTTGCCTTTCTTTTTATCCCTTCTTTGTCTTTATCCCCCCTGCCCCTCAGGATTGGCAGGGTGACAGTGGATTAGAAAGAAAAGTGAGATGGGTCCCCACCTGTAATCTTCCAAAACTCCACAGGTCTTCTATGCAAAAGTGTTGCAGTAATTTGAGGCATTATGATCACGGTAGTGAAAGATTCCAGCCCTTACCCATTCCTATTAAGATGTGTATATCAGTACTGTCCTCTTGCTTTGTACATGTCTCTCTTTGCTGTTGCTGTAAGCTGCTTTGCTTTTGCCCTTTGCACCTGTTTCTGTCAATGGTTGGTTCTTTTGTTTTCCCCCTTAGTTTATTTTTCTTTCTCTGAAAGGCTCTCTACATGACCATGCTTATTTCTTGTTGTATTACGATTTTCTTCTGGGTTGTGTGTTTTTAAAATTTTGTTTCACTTTCACCTGCTGATAGGGCTTTTGCTAGTCTACAGCACAAAAAGTTAAAAATGGTCCCCTCTGCAGTGTTAGGCCTCCTTTGTTGTGCAGTGATATCTCTCATAACAAAAAAAAAAAAACCAACAACCTACTTGTTCCTTTTGATCTTCAATAATAAAAACTGACAGCTCATGCTACTGCAGCTTAGGGTTTGACCTGGCTCTTAGTCCAGGTCAAATAACTGGTAAAACTCGCTAAATGTCTAGTGTTTTTTTACCTTTTCTGTCACAAGACAAAAGCACTCCTGGGGCTGTTAGCACAGCTAATTAGATATGTAGTAGCTTGATGACATGTCTGAGTCCTGTTGATAATCAAGCTTATCCTGAAATTTTACCAAGTTTAAATGCTTCTGTCAATTTACTAATGGTAATGGGGATGAGCAGCAGACAATTTTGTGCCTGTTATATTCTTTACCTTTTAATGTTACTGGCTGCATACCAGGTGGAAAAAATTGAGTTTGACCAATTTGGCCCAGGTTGTTTTCAGGATTAACAGAAAAATGCTGCTTCTAATGTAAGGTCCCTTGGTATGGAAATATTCAATAATATTTCACCATCCAGAAATTCCTTAAGTATTTTTATACCAGCTTTCTCACTTTCTCAAAGTGCTGTGAAATTCTTGTAAGGTGCTTCAGGTTTGCTAATTTGGGGGAAGAAGGCAGGGAAGTGGTCTAGCTTTTCCTCCAAAATTATTGCTGAAAAATATTTTTTTTTGGACTTGCAATATTAGATTGCCCAACAAAACTGTATTTCACCTTTTCAGGTTTTAATCCCTTAAATGGAGAAATCCTGCTTTCAGAAGATAGGCATATCACTTGCTGTACAACTGGAAGTACATTACCAACAGCAGAGGAAGATAATTCACTTGTTGATTCAGGAGTTAGAATCAGCGCTGAAAATTCAGGTACCTTGTCCCAAACTGTGAAAATGAGGATGGAGTGTTCCCAGCCTGTAAACATACAGGGACCAGATACGGCAGGTGATGTGTCTCTGCTACATACTGAAGTCGTATTGCCTGTTGAAGCAGATGGCTCACCTGAAGTAGTTCAAGTGCACTTGGTGAGTGAGAATACAGCAGGTGGACTGTCAGCTCCTGAACTTTGCAACTCCGTGTTGGAGAATGCAGTGGGCAGTCAGAGCACTAACTTAGCAACGAATGAAGAAAATGGTCACAATCAAAAATACCAGAAAGTGCAAGAAGAAAACTGTAATTTTGCAGTTAAAGAACATTCTGAACAACTTCATAATGCTGGTATCACGGATGAGATGCAGGAGCTTGAAAAAGTTTTTTCAGCAAACGTTGTGCCAATAAACTACGCACACAGTGCTCAGACTGAGTCGCACCAGAACCCTGTCCAGGAAGCCTCCCTGTCTGCTCATGTGAACCATGAAGACTCTTTTAAAAACGTGAATGAATTCTCTTGTGGGACAGAAGAACAGCATGAGCTGGCGAATACAGTTACTGTAGATGAAACTGTAGCCTTTGAGATTACCGATGAGAGCCATGATTTTTTGTCTCAGGGACATGAACAGATTTTTATTCAGACTTCAGATGGGCTCATCCTGTCCCATCCAGATGCTGCTGTTTTGTCTCAGGCAGAAGGCATCGTTATTGTAACTGATTCCAATGGTACTACAATGCACATTCGCACACCTGAGGGGATACCTTTGGAAACCGTGGAAGCACTACTGGCAATGGAAGCAGATGGCCAAAGTGAAGATATTTTGCTCTCGCAAAGTGAATTGGAGCCATAAATTAGAAAACTGTACATGCTTTCTTCTGGAAAAGACAGACTCTATCAAATGTATATTTTTCTAATGTGAATATTGAAATAATTGAAATTTAACTTATTTGTAAACTGTTTCTATGCCCTGTACTTTTTATAACTTATGTTTATATAAATCTAGCAGCATTGCAACCAAAAATTCTAGAATTAACATTGTTCTATTTGCTTTATATATTGGGGATGGGTGGAAAGTGGGAATCTGTCAACCCTAAAACTGTTGCACTATTTCTTTTTGTTACATATTTCCTTTTCTCTCTAGCCATCTAAAAATGCAGTAAGTTGTACTGCTGTTCAGCAGTGATGTGCTGTGTACTGGCAAGCTGTATATGGGTAAAATAAAAAATATATTAAAAATGTGCATTTTCTGTGCCCTTGAGATTACAAAACACTTTGTTATTGCACTCTCTTAAAGCTACCTTGAATATTCATTAGCTTCTAGACTTGATGTGCATAAATTGGCCTGGAAAAATGGGCAGTCTTAAATATAATCCACACTTGTGCGTTCCTGGAACAATGTGATGGCCTAGCTGATCCTTACTTAAATAAGCATCCACTGAGTTAGGGACAAAAATAGCCTCAAACGAGATCTGATTTGTACTGAACTGTTGGAAATGTATTTCAGTATGCTTGTGTAATGTTCAGCCACAGCTTTAAAAATTGCTGTTACTTAGGCAGAAACGGAGAGGTGTGTAAGTAGTGATCTGATTTTCCCTAATGAGAAACCAAATTCCTTTTTTTACTTCAGTCCACAATGGTCTATTTTTGTTAGACTTGTATTGCACTTTTTTCTTTCTTTTCCTTTATCAGTTCTAAGCTTTGACCTTCCTAGTAACTCCACACTGCCCTGTACTATTCAATGATAATAAAAAGGTATCCCTGACTATAATCCCTATTTTTCTATGCAGACAGAAAACTTACCAAATTACTTGTTTACTGATACCTTGTATTTTTGTCATACTTTCAGGATGTTGCTTGGATGATAATATTTTTGTGGAGACCTGCATAGCAGCTTCTTGATCAAGGCACTGTTTTTTCTTTCAGGAAGCTTAGCAGGTGCAAAAGAACACCCTTAAATGACCAGTATCTTTATTTTGTTCATGAGCTATTGTAGACATTACTGAGAACTAGTACCATACCTTTAAAATGTGTGTCACCTCATTGCTAAATACATGAGGCTTCTGAGATTACTGGGCAAATCAGCTAAAAGACCTGTAATATGCAGGAAAACTGTTGTTATGTACAAACACTGATTTTTCATGGCCTTGTTACTGAGCAAAAATTTACACTAAAATTGAATCTAAACAAGAGAGGACAACTTAATAAAACAATCTGCTCTACTATATCCCTTTAACATAGCTGGGTATGGTTTTTGTTTTGATTTTTTTTGTTTTTTTTTTCTTGGTTGCCTGAATAGAAGTTAATTTGATTACCCAAAACACTGCCTTTTATGTGTGGATCTGAAAGATATCATCATGTATTAGTGAGCTCCTGTCTGGTGGTTGGGTTTATGGTGTAGTTTTTGTCTGGGTTTTTTTCCCCTCTGTTTTTTTTTTTAGGAGGTGGGAATGGTCACAGGATACCTTATAAGTGAAGATACCATACAAAGCAAGGTTCTGCTGGTCCTTTGAAGTCTTTGATTGCAGTGAGCAATTCTTTATTACACTCTTCTGTACTGAGTGTCTAATAACTACATCTGAGGGCTTCAAATATAACAATCAACTGCTTGGAGCTATAATGGCAAAACATCTCTGCAATGATTTTGCAGTAATCTTCCTGTGTCTGATAGCAGTCAACGAGCAAGGGCATCTGTGAATATGAAGATTCCTTTCTGAAGATCTTATTTCCTCTAAGAAACAAGAACAAACCACAATTTCCACCTGTGCAGAAAATGACAATTTGCTTCAATTCTGCCTTCCCTATTGATTTGCACATGCTGGGAAATACAATACACCTACTCTCATCTTAAAAGAACAATTCTATAAGTGAACCAACCTTTTCTCCTTGGAAAATATTTTTCTAGTATGAAGGTGTTTCCATAGTGACAAAGGTCTGGCCCTACTCAGATAAATTAAGGTAGCTGTTAAAATAGGTGGAACGCTTGCACCGAAAAATAATAAAACCCAACAAAGCTATTGATAACTGATTGCATTCTCCTTGAGCTACAGCAGAATTTCTTTTTAGATGCTAGAAATCTCGGGTAAGAATAGAACACTATTAAGCTTCTGGAACAACCTAATTGTTGCACAGAGCAGCGTGTCGAGAAAACTTTTCCGGTTCATGTCTGTCAGTTCCATTATTGCAGGAAAGGCATGTATTTCCCTTACCAGGCTTACAGGGTTTCAGCTTGGAACTTGTTAAGTAAGTGACCCTACTTTTCCCATCAGAAATCTGTTCCAGAGTCTCTCACTGTTTTAACTAGATTTTTCTAGTGTCAAACCACAGCCGTTATGGTAATTTCATAGCAGCATGCATTTCATTTTACTGTCTTTTAGTTCAAATAATTGTTTCAAGGCTAATCAAGGGTAAACATCTGTCAGGGCACAACAACGAGGCAACAGCACTTAGAAACACTACAATTGTGTGAAATGGGACATCTAAGTCAACAGTTTATATAGGACCAGGTCATACAGGCAATCAGTAAGTGGGAAGAATTTATATTATTTATCATAATGAAGTAAGCAGAAGGCCTAAATTCACTACACATTAGGGATTCAACTAATGATGATACAGCTGCACAGTTTCAACCTTGTAATACACTTTTCTGTATTCTCTGCAATAGCAGATAACAGTTACTAAGGCTGGGTAAGCGTAGCAGCTTCTCCACACTACCCAGGTCTGACATGCGGGTATGCCACTGGGGTTATTAGGTCTTTAGGAGTGAAAGCAAATAAGGCTATTGAATTCCACTTCAGTGTTTAGCTTTTGCATTAAGCGTTTCTCCTGAGTGCACTCTCTACTCTCTTTTCCAAGAAAGAAGCATAAAAAAGAAAAGAATTTGAGCCACCAATTCTTGTAATGTAAACTGCTAACCAAAAATAGAGCAGGGGCACACCTCTATACCAAAACCACTTGCCATCAGAAACTGTAATCCAAGGAAAAACTCACTGAGCCCTGTGACAGGAAGTAAACGATATGGGATAACGACATGACTGAAGCAGGTCTTGTTTTTATTCAACAGATGCTTTCATCAAACATCTCTAAAAGAAAAAAGTTACGACAAATTAAAGAGACAAGACCTTTCCATATAATGACTGTGGAAGGGTGAGTTCTACTAAACCTTCCCTGTATGCTAGTTCAGGCATGGATCACTCTTCAAGGGTGATGTACCTAACTACATTACAATCAAAACCAAACCAGAATTTACACCAGTGTCTGCGACAGCGTTTCAGAACCACATACCAAACTATGTGGATCCTTCTGTATCCTGCCTTTTGTGCTTTCCTTTCCCCCATTTATAAAGCAAGTACAAAAGCACTAGCCCTGTTAAGTCTGAAAGAAAAAAAAAAAAAACATGAAAGATGAAGTGTTGAATTTCTATGCTGAAAGGGACAATGGAGGTATTTTAGACTGTCAAGACTTGGAAAGTAGCTAAATTCTTTGCTGTAGGTGTCTATGTGCCTTGAATTTCCGCCAGACCACCAAGTAGTGCTTACCTCTTTCTGGTTACAGGGGACTTAGCCTCCTACCTATAGCCACTCTATTGCACAAGTGGATAAAGCAACCAAAACCAGATTGTTCCATGCAGAAAAAGGAGTATCAGCTGAGACAAAACAATAACAACAAATAGAGAAAAATATTTTTAATAAATGTTACACAAAATCAACTTACTTAGTAAGCCTTGCCATTTGCCATTTCAGTTTCATGTAAGCATCATGAGAAGCCAGCCATGTAACATTTGAAATTCTAGCACTGTCTATGTCCTGTTTCCAGCAGCATGGCTTCAAGTAGTAGTTTGCTGCTGTTCTCAATGTAAGGCTGGTATAACCATGACGATAAATAGACCATCATCAGATCCTGGTCAGCAGAATGAGCAATTTCTTGTACAATTGTTTGCTTGAGTTGTAGTTCCTTCTTGTACATTTCAGAGAGCTTCAGAGAAACCTCATCTGAAATGGATTGAAAAACCAAGCACGTTGACCACAGCATTTCAGCAATTCTCTAGAAGTTAAATTATATTTGTAATACGTTGATCATTAAAAAACACCTACCTTACATAAACTATTCCCCATATTTAGACATCTTGTTTTTTACAGCATTAATAACGTTTTTACACTAAACACTAAACAATTTCCTCAGCTTTTGGATGTATTATATACACTTGTGATTTTGACATGAATCCCCTTTTAATTCTAGAATAAGCAGTGGTATTGATTCTCAGGACCCACTGTAAAATTAGTAATTACAGCTATTATTTCAAATAACTGAAATTTGATTTTATAGCTTGGTAATGCTATCTTGAAATATAAGCTTCACATTTTAGAGTCACTGTTGATTTTAGCTAATCTAAAGGATGTCCTCACATGCTGTCAGGCACTTCAGCAATGCATGAACACCAGTAAGTGATACAATAGTGAAAAGTAACAGTAAAACTAAACAACAGACCAAAACTGAAGTGTGTAATATAAAAACACTAATAACTGTTACTAGTTATGTTAGTCATACTGGTAGGGGGGTTAAAACATATTTATGTAATATTAATTGTTTGACTTTCTAAGAAATAACCACACAAATCATCTTCAAAGAGAGATTGATCTTGTGTGTCTAACTTAGCCTGAACTATCGCTACCTTCAGGAGGATTTAGTCTTCCACGGAGTACAGAGCATCACTAAATGATTCAGTCACAACAAGCGTTTTGACAGCAGTTGTCTTTGTCATTCCTACCCTTTTAAGCTGGCAGAAACTAATACATAAAATTCCCACAGACTTGTGGTAGTGAAGTAGGGAGCAGGGCTTCACAAAGGTATGACACTCACTTTACGCAGGCAGCAGCTGGTTTGCATGCAATCAGGCTTCTCTTGGATTCAAAGAGTTTCAAAACTGCGGTAATACGAGTTGGGAGGCAGTACCTATTGCCATCAAGTGAATGCTAAAAGGATTGATATTAACAGTAGACAGTAACCGAACATTTCTTTACTTGTCTTGACTGACATTGAGATCAGAGGAATTTTTCTTTGGCTGCTTGAGAATTAACTGAGGCATAGCTTGTTCTTTGCATTCAAGGATTTCATTTCAGTGTCAAGTAACAAGTCAAGTCAGTTAAGCCTACGGCTTAACACTACCAAGTTGCAAACATGTCTCTCTCCACAAAGGAGGTGGCTGTTGCAGCTTGGACACTTTAAGCTGCTGACAAGCTTAGTTTTATGCTGGAATTGTTGCATGTCAGGCAACGCTTGGCAATTCATACAAGCAGTCATCAGCAGTAACCCTAAGCCAAGTGGTGCACTCATGTGTCTATTGATTAGTCAATTATAAAGGAGACAGATACACTCTCTCTCTCTCTCAGGCAAGACATCCAGATAAAAGGGTTTATTTTCCAGTCCTAAATTAGATGACATCAACGACACAATGCAATTAGCTAAGATAATAAATATTTTACTTACAGAAGTATGGTGTGGGCCATGTATGAAAGAAGGGTGCTGTGCAGTTCCCAGCTCCATGGTGGAATGTTTCCAAATCACAGATTGCTTTGGTAGTTGAAGTAAGCTTTTCCATTTTCAGTTGTATTTTTGTCTGAAAATGACAAAAATGTAATGTTAATGCATATCTCAGGAACATTACGGTACTATAATCTTAAACACTTTTTTTAAACACACTATTTCTGAAGACTATTTAGTCTTAACATTTCTCACTTTTTTTAACTCCAGGCAGGAATCAAAGCTGGAATTTATATAGAGTTAATATGAAATACCCTAAATTTTTGAACACTGCAGATATGACTTACTGACTCTGATTGTGCATAATTCTTTTGTTTCCCCCATGTAGAAATTAATATTAAAGCATGCATTCATTTTTTCACTTCTCTCTGGGGTTTTCCTATAGCAATTTACCACTGGGGAAAAACACGAGACTGTCTTCGAACAAGTGTGGCACAAGCCCTGTAAACATGTTTTCTTACATTACCATGTGAAGATGACTTAAATTTGATTTCAAAAGATCAGCAGCAGGTGAGAAAAGCAGCTCAAGCTATGACTGACAATATATCTAGGCTGATACAATGGCTTGCTTCAAAAAAACAGGTCATTCCATCCACTTCCTTCATGTTCACCTGACTTCGTGCATTACTGATGGGGACTGATATTTACAACAAAATGGAGCTTGCGTGCAGTATCTTTAAGTCAAGAAACTAAAATACAGATATTTCTATAAACTCGTAAGCTGGTACAAACTCATACGGAATGAAAAACAAAATATGTCTGTAGTAGCTATGTTTAGTCTCCAATCTAACACAGGCTGCTTAGACTCCTGTTACTCAGGAGTAATAAAAAATTGCACCAACACACTTGGTAGTCTGAATATGAAACTACGTCATGGAAAAAAAAAAACTCAACAAATTACTACTACTTTTTCCCACAGAGCAAAATTTGAGGAAAATCTAGTTGCTTTCCTGCTTATTCTAAATCCTGGACTGGTATCCTGTCTCTATAGAAAAGTAGATCTATCATCTTTTTAATGGACCTCCACTATGGCAGAAGGCTGCAAAAGTTATTTTTAATAAGAACTTTAAATTACAGTATCAGGCAAAAAAAAATACTTTTTGTTTCCTGTCAAACTGACAGGTGACATTCATTTCCAGCAGTGTACCCAGGAAAAAAGGTGGGTTACATAATAATTATCTTACTCTACTCTCTAGAGAAGGAGTTCTGCACAGAAAATGCAGGTAGGCAGACTAAAAATATAACTGCATTACGTCTGATCAAAGATAGCTGCAAAGATATGATGGCAGGTAAAGCACTGTTTTATGATTTGTTGTTTGTTTTGTTCTAAACAGAGGGAATATTCAGGATGAGAAAACAGAAAACAGGGACAGTTTTAGAATGCATTTTTTGTATGACCCATTTTCAGATCACTTTATAAAGGGAGGAGTAGAATTATAAGCAGAAGGCAGATGTAAAACAAACTTTCAAATTCACCAATTAAGCAAATAAATGGTACATACTGAATTTATAACCGTTTAGGTTTGAAGCCAAAGAACCATGAATAAAAATCCCAATTTTCTGCTTACAACAAATACTTGAGGACATTTCCTTATGTCATACTTGAACACATTGGAATTGATTCATATTAACTAAGATTGAAAAATGAGCATTACCATACGCTTTAAGGTTTCAAGTAATTCTGCACAGCAATTGTCCAGTTCTTCATTGTATTTTGGAGTTGGCTTTTCAGATTCTGTGGCACTGTTATCACATGCTATCTCCAGTTTGTTGTCTTGAAATCTAAGATAGAAACATAAGGCAGAGGAAACAACTGCATGTAAGTTTACTTGAGCTGTGCAGATTTAAAATCCATGGAGTCTGATCCTACAAAATCTCTCTCTCACAGGCTGTTCATGAGAATTCCTACCTAAAAATAGCAAGAGATGTTGCCAGCCATGTGAGCAATTGGGGCTGGTACTGTAATCTTCAGAGGAACAGAATTACTCAAGCACGTGCTTGAAAAAACAGTTGCAGGTGTTAAGATAACACCTCTTCCCATTTTACTTCACCCCTGTGTGGGAGGTTACTCTCTCATAACGGACAAGGCATGCCCAGGCTTCAGCTGCTCCAGCTGACAATCTGGTGTCTCACCACAAACTCACCTTCATGCACAATTTAGGCCAAGACATGAACAACTGTGAACCCAGAGCAGCTAATGTGCAGATACCTATCCTGTCTTGCTGACTTTCCCACAGAAGCTGTAAACTTAGACAGGGGAGAGGGAGTTGCTAGAGAGCGAAAGCAACATCTGACACTATTACAGCAAAATATTCCTGAGTTTGTACCTCTCAGAACTGTGTCAGACAAACCCTGTTCAGCTGTCAGGACTCTAGAGAAATGCCTTCTCAAAACCCTGTTAGTTATAGGTTCTTCTTTATGGCATAAAGATAATAGCTCTACCAAAGCTATCTTGGTTTCTTTTTCTTTAAATCATCACTATTGTAACTTTTTTGTCTATCTAAATCACTGATTCTTTCTTCAAATCTGCTGAACCTTTCACTTTAGTGAAATCTGGTAATATTGGCCTCGGTGTAAATATGCAAGAGAGTAAGGGAACTCATACGGGCTGAGATCTATAGGATTAAGAGTCTAACTTTCTACATTACATAAGCATTTTAAATACGCTATGCTTGACTATATATAATAAATATCTTCCATTTCTTCAAAATACCATTACTTTATGAGATTATTTTAATCTTTATGAGAAATTTATTATTTGAATGTAAATAGTTTCTGTAACCAAAAAGTGCAACTACTGACTTTGATCTGAGCTAGCTTATCCACTCTGACATGTTCTTCTCCATCTCCAAAAATAACTTTCAAGTGAAGAAAACAGATTAATTTCTCAATAAAGGCAATCTTTATGCTGTCTTTACTTGTATGTTATTAGCATACTTACTGCTCACTGATCTTCATGTTAACTATTTTATTTGCCGTAGTAAATCCATTATCATTCAGTTTCTCCCATTTCATCATTAAATTATGCCAGTCTGCCGCATTATCTTTAATTTTTCTTGCACTGACAGATAAAACAGGTCTTCTTGGAGTACCATCAGCAGGACTTTTTGCTATATGAGAAAATAAAGAAATTCAAGCTATTTAAAGCATACAGAAACAAATCAGTGTGCTGTCCAGCAGCTGTTTCTGCGAATTATTTCCTTGCTTTACTGCTGAATATTGAATAAAGTAAAATGGAATTTGCATTAGCTGTCTTCAGTCGTGAAATCTAATTCTTCACCTATCAGCTTTGCTACTATTCACAAGAAAATAATGTCATTAAAAAGCGCAAGTGCGTTCTGAGACGTGATATTGTTAACATGGACAGGAGTGGCTTTGCAGTACTGACAGTCTTCTGCCACTGCAGGGTTGTCAAAAACACTAACACAGTGTGTGATGGTAAGAAATCACAATTACTGTACGCACGCAGTGCTCATCCCACCAACACCTGAATTAATTCACGTCCACACGTGAGCTTACAGTGTTTGGGAGAAAGCTGGGCCCTAATGAAGCCGGCGGGGGCTTTACCCCTGGGCCTAAAGCCCACATTTCACCATGTGTCCTTAGAGGGACCACACAGCCACGGGCTGGCAGGATACCACAGACACCTTATTAATTTACGTAGGAAGGGGCAAGGGCCTGGGCCTGGGCCAGCGCCCGGCCTCTGGCTGCTCCCCAGACCGGGCCCAGGCCCAGCCCCGGCTCCCCGCCGCCCCTCACTCCCGCCCGGGGAGAGCAG
>VZSZ01006450.1:88565-123355 GCA_013398815.1 Ibidorhyncha struthersii | reverse complement strand
CTGCGGAGCGGCTGGAGGGGCTTCGCCGCCCCCCCCCGGCCCGGCCCGGCCCGGCTGGGGCTCCGGGTCTGGGTGTTAAATCCGCCATAAGCTGAGGTAAAGCCCGCGGGAAGGCGAGGCGGTGTTGCCGGCTGTCCGTCCGGGAGCCCGCGGCTGTGTTCTTCCTCCCCTGTCAGGAGCCACAACCCCTCAAGTGCTAGAAACCAGCGTATTAGGGAGGAACGGTTTAAAGTATCTGCTAGAATGTTGAAAGCCGTTTAAGGAAGGAAGGTGTCCTGGAGAAACTGGGTGTCCCAAGACCATGAGAGTAAAGCCTGGTGTCGCTGCCCCCCTTGGCGTACCTCCACGGGCAGTGACCCCAGGTGCTCCTTTTTCGGTCCTTTCCGTCTCTGTCGCCTAGGTTTGTGGTTTTGTGGTCGCTTTTATTTTTTTTTTTTCTTTCTCTCTTTCAAAGGAAACTCCTCTGAGCCAAAAATGTGTCGTGTAAAGCGACGCGGGTGTTCAGGTAATCACGCCCTGTGTGCTGGCTTGGTCCTCTGCCCGCAGAGGGGATGCGGGAAGGCAGAGCTCCTGCTCTCCCCGGGGTGTGCGGTTGCGTTCTCTCCTCTGCCTGGCAGATGCTTGCTGTGAAAAGCCCTGGAGATGTGGCAGTCGGGTAGCCTGCGCCTTCGGGTGAAAACGTGAGAAGTATTAGAAAATAAAACTGTTTTTAGTTGGCAGGATCTATCTTAGATCAGAGGCTGTTGTGTTTAGCTGTGGTCATATATGTGAGTTTGTCCATACTCTGAATTGCTTAAAGTTAAGTTTTTATGCCAAAGACTAAAAAAAACAGAGCTGTTGTCCCTCCTGTACAGACAGGACTCGGGCTCAGAGAAATGCAGTGACAGCTTTCGTCTCCTGCAGTCAATCTGTGTCATACCCTGGCACTGAACCTTCTACCACTGCCTATCTGTTTAACGATGGGATTATCTCTTGCTTTAGTTGCCTCTGTTAGGCAGCATTGAGCCTCATTCCTGTTTCTGAGACCAGAGAAAATTAAAAAACAACTTGTTTTTCAAAACATGGCCTTGAATGCAATATCTGAAAGTTAGTTGTGAACTTTGTGAGTTGAGAAAGAAGAACTCCCTTTGTCTGGTCATTGTTTTTGATGTGCAACATAAGGTATTTTTCTTTACTTATCTCTGCTGCAGGATAGCTGCTTAGCACAAGCTGATTTGTCCTTTACAGCTGTTACGTACTTCAGAGTAAGTGTGGCTGACACAGTGAACATGTGCGTCCAATTCCAAAATCTGTCTGAGAAAATAGATTATATCCACTGTTTGCCTTTAATTAATGAAGTAGGAAAACCAGGTGACATATAATCCTAAAGCTGTTAATAAAGAGAAAGAGACTGTACATGCTGTGATTAGGGCGATGTTGAAGACTTTAGGTGCAAAAGCACAGAATTGTGGTGTTTGCACTGAGTTTTTTAATATATAGGCCACATTGCAATTCTCTAGTCCTTTACACATTTGTTTTGTGTAGATAAAATTACTTAATGAGCAGTATTTTTAGTCAAGTGATGATTTGAGCTTTCAGTTATATGTTTTCACGCAAGCAGTGCAAGTGTTTTGTTAGTCTGTAAGCCACTCAAGATGAAACTAATTTGTATATGATGGCAAGAAATTATAGTTTATTAATACATTTTTTTGGTTGTACAGGGTGAATGGATTAGAGAACAAAATTTAATTTTATTTTTTTACAACTTTGCCATCAGAGAACATTGAAATAAGATTGCATATAAATTTTATGAAGAGTGAGAACCCTAACCTGACAGCAGATTTTTTTTAATTTAACTTGGTTAAATTCCTCCCAGTGTTTCGTATGGGTGGGAACCCTGTCAAACTCTCCCTTTTTTTTCTCTTTGTAAATCAAGTGTAAACTTACAAAACATGCATCAGGTTGCAGATAGGGTTGTTGTAGAGGGAAGAGTAATAGTCCTTTTCTGGGTAATAAAACTTTACATAATTCCATCGTTTATAAGGAATTATTATGTTTTTAACAGTTTAGTTGAGCTAGAAGGATAAGCGATGGAAACGAAGAGAGAGGATGAATTTTGAGGTCTTGCAAAGCCCTTTGGCAGCTGAGGAGTGTGAGTTGGTTCTAGCTATGAGAGTAGCTTGGGATGATGACAGATGTGAATTGTAGGAGTGACAAAGGGGACTTAAAACCCAAAATATGTGAAATTCATGAGGTAGTAGCTGGGGAGTGGTGGAAGTTGAGATCAGACAGAAGAAGATTTGTACATGAGACTCAGAACAAAGAATGGATTTTATTTTATTACAAGAAAGAAAGGAAAAAAAAAAAAAAGACCAGCAGCTAGTAAAATTACTAAACTGGCAAAGTGTGTTTAGAACAGCAAACAAGAGACTTTAGCAGTGGGTTCTCTTTTTATTTAGTTGATTGTAGAGAGAAGATAGTAAATGCCGAAGGAAAGAGCAGGAGACCTAAAATATAAGATAGGAAATAGATGGTGTGTGAAAATATTGCAAAAGACTGGTAATACACTGAAGTTATCTGTTAACTTAGTAAACATCTCTGAAAGGAACTCTTAATTCAAAAATAGTTTTGACACATTAATCAGCTAATTCTTGTGATATTTTATGAAATAGGTGTCATGACAGGTAGTAAACACTGGAGGAGAGTGGAATTAATTTCTAAGCTATAGCAAGCATTAAAATTTATCCCAATTAAGAATACCTAATAACTGCTGCCAGCAATTTTTGTAACACAGATAAAATATGGGTCCAGTAACCAATCTTTATTCCTGTGGTCTTGTCTAACGTGGGCTTGAATGGGTAATGTCATGGAAGTAATCCGTGTGGATTTAGTGCAATTGTATGTTGACAGCAAGTGTTGCAGGGCCCAAAGCCAGTGTGCTGAATGTCCTTGCACAATAACTAAAATAGTTTGAAAACTGAGACGTCAGATCTTTTTGCAGTTATGGAGATATTAATCTACAGCAGCTATATTTTTTCTAATTTAGTTGATATACACCGTAAGCAATGTGTGAAGCTGCCAAACAAATACCATTTTCCATACTTAGAGAAATAAAAACTAGACACATGTTGGGGTTTGGGCTGAACTGGCCACTGGGCGACCAACAGATGCTCCCCCCCACCTCTCTTCAAATTGAGAGGTAGGGGGGAGAGAGAGAAGAGTTTAGAAGGAACTAAACTACTTTAATGAAATATTAATAATAAAATAATGAAATATATATAAAACCAATCCAAGCTCCCAGGATGATGATCACATCACCAGCAAGCACTGGGGAAGTCCCAGACTGGACTCAGTGATGGACGGGAACTGGATCTAGATTCAGGATCAGGATCAAAGGCAGACAAACAGACAGAATCCTCTTCAGACACTGGCCATTGAAGAAAGAGAGCTGACCCTTTGATCCCTCAGCTCTTATACCGAGCATGAGGCAGATGGGATGGAATACCCTGTTGGTCAGTTTTCGGTCACCTGTCCTGTCCCCTTCTCCCCACAGGTGGGACTCCTGTGCTTTTCTGCTTCCAACCCTCCAATGGGGCACATAACAAAATTAGCTGCCCTTGGGTGTTATAGCAATAAGTATAAGCAAGAGCCTCTCTGCATACCATTCCTGGGCATCACCTATAAACATTGGTCTTATCACTCTGAGAGCAAACAGCATCCGCACAATATGCTGTTAATTTCAGTAGTTTGAAGAAGCCCAGCTAAAAAGTAAAGTTACTGAACAAAATTGGTCCTGTTTTACCTCAATCCAGGACAACACAATAGGACGTATCACACAAATTGCAGTAGGAATACCTTACAGAATAATTTTGAGCATTTAGAAGTGTTTCTAACTTCAATTGCCTTATTTCTGGTTTTCATTTCTCTAAGGAAATTATAACTGCTCAAGCTAAAGAAAATCTTCAATGTTACAGGCTTAAAAAAATGTAGAAAACTCTTCTTTATAGAAATCTAAAATCCTTGTCTTAGAAAACTACGGGTATTTTTGGTGATTCTAAACCATTCTGTTAATCGGACTTGCTCACGGCAAAATAAAATTCAAGGAGTGAAGGTTTATTTCCTTTTTCCTGTTCTGAAGTGCCCAAACCACAATATGAAGTCATCCATGAGAAGAATAGCTACTGCTGCAAGATGTTCTTGTCAAGACTGTCACACCATGATGAGAAAAATTACTGAATTTAATTAAATTTTTAAAATATTTTTACATACATCATGGTCATATCAGCTTTTTCTGAAGATCCCAGTACATTATTACTATGATAAGCTCTGACTACATTTTTTTCTTGAAGAAGGCAAACAGAATCTTATTTTCCATTATTCTTAAAAGACACCAGAATTGTCCCCTAAATATATGTACAGTGTCACTCATCAACATGAAGTTATTTGCTTAACCATAAAGGGAAACGTGGGCATATGGTACTTTTTTCTGTTTGCCTCTTATCTTTCTAAATTCAGTTGCTACATGGATATCTTCCTGTGTCTGTCAAACTGGGATTTCTTTCATTTTTGCATTGCCCCTTCCTTCCCACACTATTCTTATTTTTTTTGTTATTATTTGATAATATAGCAGATGTAGCTCTGAATTGTTTCTCAGCCATGTTTTTGTTGAGGTGTGGGGCATTAAGGAGTTGAGTGTAAGTACTTGTTTGACACTTTGGTCTTATTGTGCTAACACAGTGAATATCCCATACTTTCAGCACTGGGAGGACGGAGGGTGGGGTTTGCTGATAGGTGAAGAAATATCCCATGTGAATTGTTCAGTGTCAGAGCCCTTATGGTTCTTTCACTAACCGAATGAGAAGAAATACTGCATTTGAACTCAACTTTGATGAGCTCACAGCTGCAAGAAAAAGTGGTTATCCTATATTTTGTGGTTACCTTACATGCTTAGATGTGGGCTGAACCTAAAAATAAGCTTATTCTTAAGAAAAACATTCTGCTAAAAAGAATATACATTTACTAGAAGAGTTTAACTTGTTTTTTTCTTCATACAAAACAAAACCTGAGATTTTCTGCATCCCTACTTGCTAAATGGTGGCTTTCTGTTAACCATTTACTCTTTCCAAGAAGTTAATGACATGTCTTTTGCTTTTGTCTTTCAGATTTCCTTATGTCATCAAGTAAATGTGTTTATTTCAGCCTTAAAATTGTTGATGCCAGTGCTTGCTATGGCATCTGTGGCTTCACCGGTTATATTTAAGGAGTTTTGTCCCTTATATTATCTTCTCAATGCCATTCCTACAAAGGTCCAAAAAGGCTTTCGCTCTATTGTGGTATACCTCACAGCACTTGATACCAATGGAGACTACATTGCTGTGGGGAGCAGCATTGGAATGCTTTATCTGTACTGCAGACACTTAAACCAGATGAAAAAATATAATTTTGAGGTAAATGCTAACTTTTACTCTTGTATCTTCTAATGAAGTTGAGTTGCTCAGAATTGAGCTGCTGTTTGTCTCTCATTAACTTTTTGAGTTTTATGTATGGTTTGTTTCAACAGGGGAAGTGTGAATCTATTACTTTTGTAAAGCTGTTGAGTTGTTTCGATGATCTAGTTGCTGTTGGTACAGCCTCAGGTCGGGTTGCAGTTTTTCAGCTTGTGTCTTCGTTACCTGGAAGAAACAAACAGGTAAATCTTTGCATTTGGCTAAACTTCTGTGGGGTTTAGTATGGTGAATCTCAGTAGTGTTACCGTGATTGTTTATAATGGTGAAAACCAGAGAATTTTGCCTGATGAAATATCTGTGAATGTTTTAGGCTTCATATGTTAAGCTTATAAAAGCAATAATCTTAAAGCATGCTTTTCATTACAAAATATATATTTAATCACAAATGCTCGTGAGAAGTTCCTCATTTGTAATAACTGTCTAAGCTGTTCGGTGGTGGGTTTTTTGATTGTTTGTTTAGATTTTTTGGTGCTAAATAAACATTAGAATGGCCTGCGCTTTTGTACTCGATCTCTAATTTATCAGTCAGGGTCACTGAATAGGCTTTGTGTCTCCATTTTCTCTTCCCCTCCTTGTAATGTTTTGGTATTGTTTCACAGCTTCGGAGATTTGATGTTGCTGGTATCCACAAAAGTAGCATTACAGCTTTAGCTTGGAGTCCCAATGGAATGAAATTATTCTCTGGAGATGACAAAGGGAAGATTGTCTACTCTGCCCTAGACCTAGACCAGGTGAGCGTAGAGACCTTAATTGCCATTTACAGTTTTCTGAAAGAATGCTTGTGTGTTTAAGTATTTAGCTGCTAATTAATTGCTTAGTATAATGTATTTAGTTGAACTGCTTCATTGGTTTGCATACACTTGGCCAAGTGTGCACACATCCAGCAAGACAACCATTGGGTATCCTTCACGACTGCCTTACCTTTTTCAAAAAATGATATATATAAAATAAAAAAGTGGTGATCCTTCTCATTTTATCACATTTCTGTCTGAAATAATTATCGTATCTTCCTTCAGCTTTCAGGCAGTACTTTATCTTTTGTTTGGAAAGGGTACTTTTGAATGATGTGACATTGCTGATTCACTATATTGATGAAGTACTTTTTTCAGAATTGTACAGCATCCCAGTGTAGAGTGTAGAATGAAAGTAATGTTTGGGTTCTACTGGGTGACTAGCATGTTACCAATAAATGGATTTTTTCTAATGCCTTGTTAATTAATACAGACCTGGGACATCAACAAAATAAGTAGTAACTTGAGCTTCCATGTGGGAGAAAAGTTTAAACAACAGCCGTCCTGATTTACCTATGACTCTCCCTCATGTGATTTGACAAAAAGGTTCAACATCTCCAAATTTGACGAGTGTCTTGGCATTGTATGACCTGGCAGTGGAGAAGAAGGAAGCAAACATGTCCTAGAGTTTCTGTTGATTTCAAATGAAATGTGTTAGCTAATATTCCAAGGGAAATTGAATTTCATGGTGTGCCACTGTGGTACACACAATCTAACTCCTCTCTTGTCTGCATAAAGGAACTCCACATTCATTAAGTGAACTTCATGCAACAGTAGTTCAAAAGCATTTGTTTTCCCTTTCTTGGGCTTATTCATTGCTTTGAAGTGTTAGTTATTACCTTATCTGTTTAGAAAGGTTGACTCTTGCTAATCCCATGTATCTTTAAAAGGGTATTTGCAACTCCAGCCTTGTATTGGAAGAGCCATCTTCGATTGTCCAGCTGGATTACAACCAGAAAGTGCTGCTCGTCTCTACTTTACAACGGACTCTACTTTTTTACACAGAAGAGAAATCTGTCCAGCAAGTTGGAACGCAGCCCAGAAAAAAGTAACCCTCATAAAATCTTGATGCAGGCACATCTATTAATTCTAGCTTTTCAGAGTGGATTACAGAAAGAGCGATCTAAGCAGTGAAATTAATACAACACAGCAGTCTATTCATAAAAAGTTACAGTAGCTGTGTGTGCTCAAACATGAAATGACAATTCTACCTACTTAGAAAGTACCTGCTTGCAAATATGTCATGATCATATTTTCGGGGCACTATTATGCAAAAATATTTTAGATGTTTTCTCATTGTTTAAACTGAAATTGCTGCCAGACTACCTCTGCAGACCCGCTTGGTGTACTGTGACTTGGTGTGAGCAAGCATTGTGATCAGGCCGATCTAATGGGTGATGTAATAAGCAAGTCAGCATCCCAGTTTTTCTTATACACTTCAGCGTATTAAAAGGGAAAATGTATAGCAAGCACTTAAAGTTGACCAAAGACTAGGAACTTCTTGTATGACTTTCTGGCATCTTATGTTGTGTAATCTCTCTCGGATATGAAGGAAGAGGGAACCCTTAGAACAGCATGACTGACTGTATCTAGAAGTAGAGGAAATTCACCCTATAAAGGTTTATAATGTATCCTTCAGGGATATGAATAGTAAGAGGAATACCAAGGACCATCTTATGTGTGAGGGGTGTTCTTGAGTGATTGTAATGGTATTTTTACACGTGAGCAATTGAGATTTTAACAGTTGAGGTCTGTTCTGTGTTTCTTGCAAGTAGAGGTGGTTGGTTTCTTCACATTAGTTTGTAGTGTCTTGCTTGTTTTTTATTAATTCTGGGAGAATGATGACTGCATAGTAGGGTTTTTCTGAGATGGACAAAGAGTACCGTTAAGGCTGTGAAGCTTATTAGGAGGAGTTGTTTAACTTGCCTAATAGATGTAGTGTCTTGACATCTAAAGCTGAGGAAAAAACCTGTTGTTATTTGGAAGCACTGTTCTTGTCTTACTGTAACCAAATTTTTACTTCAGATGGACTACTTTAATAAAACACTTCTTAATTTGCAGTTGTAAATTTTTGCCCTTAGTTTTAAAAATTGTTTCTAAGTTGAGTATATAGCTTTTAAAATAAATTCTTCATTTGCATTTTAGCACTGGCAAATATGGAGCATGTTTTATACCTGGCCTATGCAAACAGAGTGACCTGACACTATTTGCTGCCAGACCTGGGGTTCGTCTCTGGAAGTCTGATGTTCACGGAACTGTTCAGGCCACATTCATATTGAAAGATGTATTTGCTGGAGGAATAAAAACTTTTGAACTGTATCCTCGTTTGGAACCACCTGACAGAAGAAGTTACAGCTCCCCAGAGAAACACCTTGGGCTTGTTTCGTGCTTTTTCCGAGAAGGATGGGTGCTGACCTGGAATGAATACAGCATCTACTTACTGGACACTGTGAACCAGGTAGATAAATCTTGTGGGTCCATAGTTGGTTTCTTACTCGTTTTTGTTCATGCTATGCCGTGAGATTATCTTTGCGTTATCCATTACACTTGTGTGATTTAAATCCATATTTAAACCTAACAAAGAAGACTTTATTCTCTCCCTCTTCGACTTGTCATTGCAATGATATACTCACAAACTAGCTCACAATATTATATTTAAAAATTAAATATATTTAAACTGTCAATCCAGGTGTTAACATCGTAATAATTCTGATACTTAGCAAAGCATATATAAATCTAAAATCTAGTAATTAATGCAAAAAGTTTTAGGCCTATAAAGTGTGCCTGGAACTATTTATGCTTTCCCTTCTACTACTGTTGGTGTCTGCAAAAAATCAGGTATTACATTTTATTTGGTATAGAGTGAGCTGTTAGCTGTTTAGTCGTCTTAAAAGTGCGTATGAAAGTGAATACAAGCTAGTATCTTTTTTTCTAAATGGTATTAAACATTTGTACTGTGGCTCTTTTGTGCTTCCAAATTTTATATTGTTTAAGTTGTTGTTATGTTGTTGCTGCTAGTTTGGACAGAGAAAATGAATAGATCTGTGGAATAAAAATTAGTATAAAAATGAGCTACATCATGAGTTCAGGGTGCTTTCCTGTTTCTTTCTTCTATTTTCTTTCTCTTTGATAAGATAATATCTCTATTCTGTAACTATATGTGTTGATTAAATTCCAGTGAACACTTTTGAGAGCACCATCTTGTCCAAACAGTGTGTTAATCTGATGCCAATTATTTCTTTCTGTGTTGACTCTTTATAGGCTTTGATTGGTGGCTTGGAAGGATATGGTGATATTGTGTCTGTGTCCTGTACCAACAATGAGATTTTTCTCTTAAAGGGAGATAGAGACATAATAAGAATTTCAAGTAGACCTGAAGGAGTGTCGTCAATAGGTTTGTATAGATTAGCAAACTTTAGTATGTACCTCATGGAACATGGCACCTATCATACATTTTTAATATTAAACAAACCCTCAAACCAAACCCCACAGAAAAACCTTCAGGTTATTGCAAAAACCTACCAGGTTCTGTAGAGTTACTTATCTGTTTCTACAGATTATATTTAGACATCTGATCTATGTGTTCTTCTGAACTTCTGTTTAGGCTGCAGTGAGAATGGGGGCATTAAGAAATTAATTATGGTTCCTTTTTTTTTTGAGAGCGAATCAGCATTATCCTAGCCAGGCATCTCCAATCTGTGCATTTGAGACCTTATTCTAAACGATTATGCTGAAGCAATCTGGATTCCTGATCACGGTTGTCTCTTTACTGATGAATCCCGATTATCTGGGTTGGAGATACCTGAATATGTTGATTCTGTGCCACCTGTCACTGCCCACATGCCCAGCCTTCCCAGCAATGAAAAAGAAAGAACTGGCAAAACCCCCAAAGAATACTCACTAAAATTCCAAAAAGAATTTGAGAACTCTCTTTTAAAGGGATTAACGATAATTCCTTAATGATGGTGCTGGCCGATTTCTCAATCATAAAGATTGTAAACACCATTATGCAGTATATTACATTCACAGAAGGACTACTTATGCATTTAAAATACTCCATCTTAGCTTTGTATTAGCAAAATGCTAGTAAATATGCTATGAAGTCTCAGTGAATGCTAGAGAACTTAACTTTCTTATCACTGCATATTAGTGATAGCTTTAGTCATTTCAGCAGTTCTTTACTTGCAAACTTCTAGGATGTTATTATTATTTTAATCTTAACTTCCAAGTATAGTTTGAAAGGATCCTTCTTGAAGTATATTTTCTTCTAATTACCCCAGTGGTTTGTCTGGTAAATCTTCCTTGATTTTTTTCAAGACACTGAATGCACTGAATGAATGAAGAAGTTGAAGATACAGGGTGGCACCTCAGTGTGTGATACAGTTGGGTCTTCCAAGCTAAAGACTTGTATCATTCTTCATACATAAACATAAATTCAGAATTTCTCTAATAGACATTTTATACAGGCTTTGGGGGATTGATTTTACTAAAATGATTTAATATAGATTTACTTACATGAAGTTTACACTATGTGCATGCATATTTATATTTGAAATGTTGCAAAATTAGAATATTTTTCCATTGCATAAAGCTTCTTTTCTTACAATACTTAAAAAGAACTATGCCCCTACTCACTTGACACACTAGTGTTTATACTTTTTTTTTTTTTTTTGGTCAGTTTCAGATGTGAATTTGAAATTGCCAAATCCTTTAACAGATACGAGTCCTAAATTGCTGACCCCATTATCAGTGGTTGCATCTGTCTCATCTAGCCCTTCAGTGGAAACAGATAAAAAAATGGTTACTTCCCCTTCAGTTGTTGGTGATAAAAACGACTCTTACTCTCTAGTGAAAGATGATGTGGAAACTCCAACGCTGTCAGAGAGAAGTTTTGATAGAGTGGGAGACTTGAGCAATGAAACACGGAAAAGGGGCTGCTCTGTAGTAAGTGAATCAAGAAGCAGGAGCAGTTCAGTAAATTCTGTGGACAGTGGCTCTAGCTTTATGATGTGTGCAGAGCAAATTTCAGAAGCTCAGAGAGAAGGTCAGCTTTCTTCGCAACGGTTCAGCACAATCAGCTCTGAAGATTTTGATCAAGAACTCATTGTAAAGCCAATTAAAGTGAAAAAGAAAAAAAAGAAGAAACAAGGTAAGTCTAGCAGAACTTACCCTGCCACTGCTCATTATCAGAACATGTTACTTTTGATGTTTCACACGAGGGAGTCTGTGTCTTTGAGATGCTTTGTTTATATTGTATTGTCATGTGCTTGAGATATTTGAGTGGTTGTGATGGGCCATTTATCTTTGAGATGAAAGCCTGTTTTGAAAGTGATAAATTGATTTAGTATTTTTAGATCTTTTTTTTTCATTCTTTTAACTTTGTTTTGCTTTATGTACACATGCTTAAGGTTCTAATGTATGTGTTAACGGTAACATGTAGTGGTCTCTGCTTCCAGTTTTATGTTGGAATTGTGTAATACCTATTCATCCTATTCAGAATATTTGACAGTGTCTTTCTGAGCCATGCTTTTTAGTTTGTTAAAATAGTGCAAGTACTTGATTATTTTAACTGTTTACTATATTGGTGTTACAACTTTAAAATGTTTTGCTATTAAGACTTTTTTGGCTTTATATGTATCATTTAGTGTTGAAGTTGAAAAAAACAGTATGTCGAAATTTAGATTTAACTATTCTTCCCCCAATGATAAAAATGTTTTAATTTCTTACTTTGCATTGAAATTTAATAGATGTTATTAATATTATCCCCCCCCCTTTTTCTTTTTTTGTTTTGTGAGAACAGAAGGTGGGACCAGGAAAAACCACAGCTCTCTAGAAGGTACACCAGTTTATGAGCGTCAGCTTTCTGGTGATAGTCCACATTCACTGAATGCAGACTCCTTTTCCATGACTTCCAGCCTAATGAGTGGCAGCATTGATCATTTGAGCACTGGATCTCCAGATCAGGAAAGCATGTTCAGTGTGGAATCCCATACGATCTTGCAAGAAGATAATGGTTCAGAAACCTTCAGTGTCCTCCAGTCTCCTGAGTCTGCAACCATACTAATTAATGAAGAAAATGGAGATATGGTTGATGTACAAAAACTTCTGAACAGTGACAGTGGCATGGGTACTTCTGCTGTTACAGATACTTTGACATCTGTCTCTCCTGTAATCCTCACAGAAGGCTTGACAAGCAGTGTTGATGGTGAATATAATGGTGGTGTGGTTTCTGCAAGCAATGAATGCTGTCTTGGAAAGCTGAGCCAAGAGGAGGAGCAGGATTTTCCTATGTTGTGTAAAATAGATGAAAATTTAGATAAAATGAAGCTGCAGGATACTGAAAAATCTTTTGAAGAGCCAGACCTTACAGACCAAATGTTACTGGACTGTGACAGTGTACTTGGTGTTCAGGCATCACTGACACCAAATGAAAGTGATGAAACTGGTAGGGAAGACCAACAGCAACTCTCTCTAATACACAGTGCTCTGTCAGATCCTTCTGTGCTCCACTCTGACATTTCCAACGATGTTTATTCAGATAACAGTTCCATTTCTGGATGGAATTTTGAAAGTGCAATCAAAGCTAAATCTAGTACTAGCACTGCTGAATGGGTAACAGACACTCGTGAAAGTAAGACTGAGAAATCTGCCTCAAGTGATGAAGAGGATATTTATGGACATGGATTACCATATTCATCTTCGGAGACTAGCATGCCTGAAGTTGCTGCTGGGCCTGGTTCCCAGGATGTGGCCAAGATAAGCCTAGATGAAATGGTTCTGTCAAAAACTGATCAGGTATATGTTTTCAGTTTAGTTAAAATATTTAATTGCAGCATTTCAAAAGGAACATTCATGTAATTACTATGCTTTACTTCTTTAGGACAGCAGTTTTTTTCTTACTTGATTCAAGTAAACAAGTAAAGCATAAAGCCAAACAGCAGTATGTGTTGCAACTCTTCTGCAATGTCATGTATCAGGCTTCAGAATGGTTGATGTGTGCTTACAATGTGAAGAAGCTGCACTGGCTGTGTTATTCACAGCTCAACAAAAATGCTGTTATAAGCCCATCCATTAAAGAGTGAACAATAAAACCAAGTCACGCTCAAAGGCTGCTGCTTTTTTGGATCTTCAGTAGCCCAAATTCTGCATGATGCTGTTTCCAACTTTAGGTGACTTAATGGTGAATTAATGCTGATTATCTCACATGGATGGCCCCCTCTTAAGGATCATTTTACCTGTAAATACTCAGTATAAGCATTAGTCTTTCTTTGTGCCCTAGACAGCATAAAACATAAACATATTTAAAACATATTTATTATTAAAACATATTTAAAATGTTGACATTTTTCCTTTTTCTGTTACCCCGCTTTCCTTCATTGTTATTTTATGGGTGAACATTTCCAGAAATAGTAATTCTCATATAGACTATGGAAGTACTAAAATTAATCGTAAAATCTGCAAAATTGCTAAAATCACTGGGAGTTTTAGCAGAAGTCTTAAGGAGGAAATAGTTATTCTAGACTGGGTGTTTTGTTTCTCTTTAAATCTGTAACAGCCTTGTATTGAGATCAAACAAATATTTTTTGATGAAGGTTGGCTTACAAGTTGATGGTATTGTATTTAGTAACAACTGCAGCCCAAAGTGTAGAAGACTTTTAGTTTCAGGTTATGATATTCTTACACTCTGGAATGTTTAGAAAAGCTCCATAAATGCTTACATTATAGGCCATGTATGCAGTGCTTGGGTTCACCTCACACAAACTATCAAAATTTAAGATAGCAGTCTGTAAAACAAATTCCTGGAATACATGGCTCCTGTACCATACGGAGAGTATTGGAGTTGGATATTTAGCTGTCTGCACTCCAGCTATCTTGGTCCCTTTGCTCATCGCTTCATAGACAATAAATAATATCCTGGACTACAGACAGACCTTACATTTTTATGTTTTCCTTTTTGCATCCGCCATTTACTTGAAATATGTGTTCTTTAATTAAGAGAAGAGTTTCACTTTTTGGAGGTAGATGACAGTGTGAAAGTTGGGTTTTTTGCTAAAACTTTTGTTCTAGCAGTCTTATTCCACAGTACATCCTATCTTAAAGAACACTGACAGATGTAGGTTTATTTTACACAAGGCAAATTTATTCATTGATTAAGGTACTTAAGAACTGTAAGTTTAGCTTTTTTTAATCAAAATATGGGAGCTGCTGTGCTTATATGGACAGCCATCTTCTTGTGCAGTTTGAAGACACCTGACACTGTTCTGACTCTCCAGTTTTTAGTTTGCAGAGAGCTGGATGGGATATTCTGGCCCTGGTTATGGCATCCTGAGCCTGGTTGTCTCGGAAAAATACATTTGGTGCCTGGACTACAGAGGCAGCCTGTACTGCAGCGCCCTGCCCACTGCTGGCCTGCGGTGGCAGAAGTTCGAAGATGGTGTCCAGCAGGTGGCAGTTTCCCCCTCAGGTCGGTTGGCTTCTGCTCCCCTGCAACCTTCAAAATGTGAAACTTCCACAAGACTCGTGCATTTTCTTTGCATTCTTATTAATACAGCACTTCTAGAAACTTGGCTGTTTGGGGCTTGTTTCATGTAAAAGTAGTGTGTTGTTTTGGTTTTTCTTTTTTAAAATAAGTCATATTGGGTGATACAACTGCATCTTCACTACCTCTGCGTAACATGTTCTAGTTTAAGTGGCTGCCTTTCTAACAGGTTCACATTGCATTTTGGGAAGTTTTCAACATGTGGCTGCCTCATTAAAGTGAACCTTAGAAGCAGCAGTTCAGTGGTAGGCAGAGATAAATGAAGAGGTCCTTGTCTATACAAAACCTTGGGTTTTGATACAGAACTGCTTATGATTCCCAAATTTAAAATTCTCTTTGTTGTAAGTGTAGAATTGGTTTTGTGTATGGGTTTGCTTGTTGATTTGACTTTTTTATATACTAAAGAAAAAAAAAATTTAATTTTTGGTGCATTTACATATGAGTTTGTTCTGGATGGTTGGGAATGAGGATTATGTTGGATTAAAATTAAATGGGTTTTGGTTATAAACTTGCGTCACTTTTGGCCTTCCAGATTGTTCCAGGACTGGTGCGAAAATACAAGTTTCTCAGCCATTCTTTACTTAGTCTTCTGTCTTGCCACTACTTTTCTTCCCCTGTCATCTCTAAAAGCACATGCCAATCTTCCCTTTTCTCTGTAGGGGAAGATTTGCTATGTATTTTAAGAAGAAAGATACTCTCTTTGATCTGTAGCTGAGCTTTGTTACGGACAAAAAAATTTAAGAGTAGTTGTACTAGGTGAGATCATAGGTTTATCCAGCTGAGTATCTTGTCCTTAACAGTGGCCAAAAGCAGATGTCTGCAGAAAAGTGAAAGGAACAGGCCAACATGTATGACATTTGCCCTTGGTAGTTTCAGACTGCAGTTCTTGGTGGCTCAGATTTCCTGGGCAAAAGGTTGTTTCTCTGCATTTGTTATCCCTCAATTCCAGGAACTCACCCAGTTTTTCATTGAATCCATACAAATTTCTAGCACCCATGGGAAACTGTGGATGTGTTAACACAAAAGCATGTTAACCACAAATGTCAAAATGGAATCAAATGCTCCTTTGTGGAATTATTCAAAGGAAGTTCGTATGGCAATGTATTGCTCTGGTAGGAACCAGCATGGATGCCAATCAGCAGCTAAGTTTGGGGTTCCGTTTGGTTTTCTTTTTCTGAGCTATCCTTTCTAATTTGAGAGAGGGAAAAAGTTCTCAAGGTAGATTTGTGCACTTGCATTTCTGAGTTTTGTCTGCTCTTGATGTGCTATGTAACGAGTGGGTAATAGCACTGCCCACTGCGGTGTGGGACAGCACACCTCTTCAGGTGTTTGTCGCTCATGACTGGTCCACAAAAGTTATGATTTACTACTAGTATTTGTAAAAGGGAAAAGTATTACAATTAACCCCTTTTCTTTTTATGTACTGAGGATGTACCAAACTAGTACAGAAGAAAGCCACAAACTTCAGTCTCTTAATGGTGCGCTTATTTGGCCCTGACATAGAACTTTTGTTTATTAGTTTTCAGTGTATAAATAAGGAGAAGTGACATGCATTTGAACATTTTAAAAATCCCACATACTGTAATGGTAGATGCATTTCAGGGATTCTTAGAGAAGTTGGCTACTGTTCTGGTCTTGCTTTTTTAAAAAAAAAAAAAAACATTTTTAAATCTTGCATTTTTGTTTAATGCCTCTGGTTTGTCTTTCCCCTCAGGTTAGCTTAGGTGTAGGTAGGACAAATCAGCTGTGTCTGCTACAGTAATCGCCAAGTGATACTATGTTCTCTCTTAACTCCTCATACAGGAGCTCTTCTCTGGAAGATTGAACAGAAGACTAACAAAGCATTTGCTTGTGGAAAAGTAACTATAAAAGGAAAACGGCACTGGTACGAGGCTTTACCCCAGGCTGTGTTTGTAGCTTTAAGTGATGACACTGCCTGGATTATCAGAACAAATGGAGATCTGTATCTGCAAACAGGTACCTGAATTAATTGCAGGCTCTTTGATTTTTTGCAGGCTAAGATTATTAGAGTTCAAGCCTATGTAATAATCACAATTTGTTTTAAACTTCTATCCACACCCAGTGCATAGGGAAACCTTTTTATCTTGAGAAATGGTTGGAAACACTTGTGAGATTCTGTGTAGGACGCTGGAAAGCCAATTCTTAGCCACTTATTTTTTGTGCCATGAGGATTACATACAGTGTAGAGAATTTATGACATGGGAACAACATGGAATGGATGCAGATAAATGAAAAAGGACTGCAGAAAATATTAAAGTGTATCCTTGCCTTGAAAATCATATGGTGCACTGAAACAACTGAGCCTTAAGTGGGTTTTCTTTTCTTGCTTTAAGGATTTTAACAAAATTTTAAGGATTTTGAAAGGTGATGAGATAGTGTGTGGCTGTTCAGAAGAAATTCAGGTACAGAGGGCAGAGTAGGGGAAAGTAGAAGCTGTTTGTTTTAAAAAACGCAGATCTGTTGAAGGTAAGAGTTACCACTTGATAATGAAAGGAAGGTATTCAGAGACAGAAGATCATAAAGTGCTTTGGAAGTACAGGGAAATGGTATGTATTTTATGTGATAGAAAAAGCAAAGCCAGTGGAGGAATGGGATGGGCTGTGGAGCAGCAATCTTTACAACTGCCTTCTCACTGGATGTGAATGCGAATCAGAAAAAGGGACAGTGCAGTAGCAACTTTGAAGTGATGGCCGTAGTTTTATCTGCTTCAGTGAATAGAAGAGGATGCATTTGGAAGGTAATATGAAGATAATCTTCAGGCAAAATACAAGGAGCTAGGATGAAGCTCTAAGTTTTAGAGTTAAAGGAGAAGAGTATCAAGGATTCTGGCATGCAGATTTTGCACAGAGAGCTGAGTTGGTAAGGAAAAATTACAAATAACATGATGAAGGAGTTACTGGAGAAGTGAAAGGAGGACTGGGTAAGGAGGAAACAGTAAGGCACACTAAAGCAGGACAATATTTCAGAGTGGCTATCAGAATTCTTATTTATCTCCCATTTAATTCTGGTACTGTCCTAATTTTTTCTGTAGATTTAATTGCTGTAGCACAATATAGAAATTCTTCATGATGAAAAAAACTTTAAATATACAAAATTGTTTCAAAGAGTCTCTACTTTTAAATTACTTTCTTTTAGTTAAGTTTAGTAGTTACAGCGAAATCAAGTGCCTGCCCAAGGTCACATGCATATTGCCAACAAGCATGGATAGTAGTAATAAAGAGTGAACTTTTGATGACAATCACACAGGGCTCTGTGGAGGTTTGAATCATTTTTTTTCTTCCCTGTGAGAGATTAGTTTCATTATATTAGCTTACATTCTGCTGTTCTTAGGTTTCTAAATTTCTCTTTGATGCCAAAAATAAATTCTCACTATATCTGTCTTGTTAATGTGAAGCAACCACTGATAGTTGTTTCTCCAATATCCTGTCTAACTTCTATAACAAAAGTGTACGTTCAGAGGTTTGGAAATGAGCATTCTTCGTCTTATTTTAGAATATCATACAGATAAGTCGGTTCATACTTGCTTCGGCAGCATGAGAAGATTAAGCAAAGCTTTGTCTCAAAGTGTTTTCACGTGCAGCCATGCAAATCAAGCTTCAGTGTAACTGTGAAGAAGACATGTTCCTCTAGATTATACGTATAAATGTGCGCAAACTACTTGTAAAGCTACCTGAACCTCTCTCCTTTCAGTACTATATGCTGTGGCATGCTCTTTTGTAATAGCTTTGCTGCCACTATTCAGATCAGGTTGACTCTCTCCCTGGCATGTTTTGGGCAAAATTTCTTTCATTACTGCCTTTTTCTTTGGCGCTTCTGTCAAGTCTAATACGTCTTATGAGTGGAGATTCCTGATAGTGACACTAGAGGGAGAACAGGAACAGAAATGACAGGACAGGACTTGTGTGCTCTGCATGATGTTGAAGGGGATACACAGTGTTTTATTTCTTAAAATATATATTCAGCTATATCAGAGGAAATAATAGTTTATAGAAAGAACAGTCAATAAAGGAAATAATGATCAAATGAAAAGTGTTAGCCTGTCAGGGATATTTCCCTCATTTTCTTTTGTTGGGTAGCTTTGTTGCTTCTTTTAGTTGCAAAAAGCCAAAGTTTGTAAAGCAGTCCTCCTTTTTTGATTTTTAGGCCTGAGTGTGGATCGTCCTTGTGCCCGAGCAGTAAAGGTTGACTGCCCTTATCCACTGTCGCAGGTTACATCCAGAAATAATGTTGTGTGGGCACTGAGTGAGCAGCGGGCTCTGCTATACCGGGAGGGAGTACGCAGCTTTTGTCCTGAAGGAGAACAATGGAAGAGTGATATTGTCAGGTGGGACAGCATCATAACCAGAATGACACAAATAATTGTTTTCAGTGCTGGAACTCCTTGATGTTTGAAAAAAATGTTACCTGAACTCCTGTGTATACATAGATATGTGTGTGTGTTTATAGATGTCCTTTAGTCTTTGTCTGGCCATATTCAGAGTAACTGGTGTTTTTTTTTCTGTCTGATGAGTGACTGCTATATGATGAAAGAAATTGCCATAAACAGAAGTGGTAACACAGTTAAAGCGAGTTTAAGAAAGTGAGAACAATTTTTAAAAGATCTTTATAACGTCTGTTAATATGACTTTTTAAATTAAATACTCTTTCTTTAATCTTTGCCATAATGGCTTTAATGGGCTGTCCAGATGTTTGAGTGATTTTTTTTCTGAGAGTAAATCTCAGTGTTTTCTTGGTCATCCACACAGCTGGACAATACTTTTCTACTTCCCAGGCACAGACTTTTATAAATAGTCTGGGTAACTGGTCTTTATTTTTGTAGTTGAGCCTACACTTGTGGTAGTTAGTCTGTGATAAAGTTAAGCACTGAGCTTTGCTAAGCTTAGTGCTTAGCACACAGCTAGCTTTGAGAATCTGGAATATAGTCTTTCTTGTGACATCAGCCTGAAGCAGGTATAGGAAGAAATTCCAGTTCTTGTCATCATATGATTTTATATTCTACTGAATATCCTATTGTGAAGCTTTAACTTGTGTTACCTCCCAACCTGGTATTTGGCTCTTAAAAAATCTAAGGAAATATTCAGTGTCTTGTTCAAATCTAAAATTTGCATGTACTTTGATTAGTTTAATGAAAATATCTGCTTGACCTGTGCCTTAGGTACACTTAATGTTCTTAGGCTTTGTATTAAAATTGCAGAAAGCAATCTGTATTTGTTCTTAAATTGTTGAGAAAGGTTTTCTGAAAGAAATAGCATTGTTGGCTACCTTTTAAATGTCTGATATGATCACCTGATCCTGTTGACTTTTTGAGCTTCAAAATTGTTTGCTTATACAGGAAACTTACAGTCCTAAACTCAACTTTTATCTTTGCCATATAGTTAGGCTGAGTTTTCTATTTATGGTCCCTGAACTGCTAGTATTGTTCTCAGGATAGGTCAAGGAAGTTGGAGGAGATACATTTATGAAACTGCTTTATCAAAAACTTAAAGAACACAGCTCTTTATTTCTTATTTACTGAACAAAATAATTATTGTTTAGTTTTATTGTTATGTATCCAAGTTTCAAATCTTGAGTGATCTTTGAAGGACTCATTTTTTGTGGTTGAATGTTTTTTACTTATACAAACTAATAAAATTTGAATTACTGAATAACTGCTCAAATGTGTTTTTGAGCTTGGCCACACTGAGTTCGATCATTTTGAACCGCTGTTAGCATTGTAACAGCTTCCTTAAAATACTGCAAGCATAAATTTGAAGTAAGGTTTTTAATATTTTTTACTTGTTTGCATTTCCAGTGAAATGCAAGCTTTGGAACCAGTGTGCATAACCCTTGGAGATCAGCAGACATTATGGGCTTTGGATATCCATGGAAACCTGTGGTTCAGAACTGGTATAGTTTCAAAGAAACCACAAGGAGATGATAACCATTGGTGGCAAGTAGGCATTTTTTTATTTTGCTTTCAGTTTAGTCTTTTACCTTGTGTTTATTATTTGCATTGTTTTCCATGAGATTCTAAGATAAAATTAAATTAATTCTTTGTTATATTATAGCACTCTTTATTTAATATATTAAAACCACAGTGTGGCTATGGCTGAAATCTCTTTTCATGTCTGCTATAAAAAAAGGGGGGGAAACCCCCTCATCCCGTGGTCATTCAGAGCAGCATCACAGCAGTTTTCAAGAACACAAGAAAGGTTCTACCAGGTTATATCAATGGTGCATGTAGCTTGGTATCGTAACAGGGGCATTAGGACAAGCTGTTGAGGCAGAGTGTTCAAGTCTGGCTGCTGAATGCAGTCTCTTCTCTTGTCTTCCAGCACCCACCCTTTTCCTTAGCTAGATGAAATAAATAGTAAGTAACCTTGCAAAAATGCTTTTATTACGCGTTTTTCCATTCAGTTGAGGTTTCTTCAAACCATGTGGTGCTGCTTGCTTCAGTTGCATATCATGTGGGTAAAAAAAAAAAAAAAGTTACCGCAAGTACTCCCTGGTATTGATGTAGAATTCCCCTCTCTTTGTTTTCCTCAGCTTTTCTTATTTTCCCCAGAGACAGGTGTGGGGAAGAAGGGGTTACAAAAACAGTTATACAAAAAATTCGTTTGTCTACATGTCTACCTAAGTTAAAAGAATTTCAGTTTGTGTGCATATATAATCTCCTCTTGTGTATGGGTGTTATGAATAGCTTAGCTTTGAGGTTATTGGCAAACCGCTTTTCTTTTTTGTGCTCTTAAGCATTTCCTTCCTTTCTAGTAGTATCCCAGAGTCTTGCCAACCTAGTTGCCCATAACAGAACTTGAGCAATTGCTTATTTAGACCTCCTCCTGCCTTACAAGTTAAAATGCCCATGAGATTGTTGTAAAGGAGTATTACATACAAGTTTTTGCAATGTGATTTAAATTGGTATGCAAGTTTCTCTCTTCCTTTGGGAAACTGAAAATTCACCTCTTAAGTTGGCAGAGTTCAAAATCTTTTTAGGGGGAGAGAAGAGTCATCCCAAAACAAACAGCTTTCTTAAAATGGAGAATTCAAAATATACTGGTTTTATTTTTCCCTTCCTACACTTCGAAGGTTTCTAAACTCTTGGTAGATATCCTGTACATAAAGCGCACACCCACACAAAAAAGCTTCTGATTAAAGATTCCACAGTTCACCCAAAAGCTTAACTAATTATCAAGAGTGCTTTTTTTTTTTTTCCAGGTAAGCATCACTGATTATGTAGTATTTGACCAGTGCAGCCTGTTCCAGACGATAATCCAGGCAACTCATACAGTGGCAACAGCAGCTCAGGCACCTGTGGAGAAAGTGGCTGATAAACTTCGAATGGCATTTTGGTCACAGCAGCTTCAGTGCCAACCCAGCCTCCTTGGAGTTAATGGCAGCGGAGTCTGGATCTCTTCAGGCAAAAATGAATTCCATGTGGCAAAGGGAAACTTGATAGGTTGGTGTGCTTTTACATCTAATATTTTTAAGTTAAGAAAAATAAACGGGAGAAAGTAGCTAATGACAGTTCTGTCACCACAAAAATTATCTATGGTGAGTTAGGGAAGCTTTAACAAACAATTCCATGTATAAAAACTAAATAAAAAGATTCCTTAGCATTTGGTCTTAAATACTTTACTGTTTAAAGGGAACTATTTTCATGGAAAACTCTTTCTGCACAAAGGAACTGTGCATAAGTTACTCCTTTTAGTACTTTGTCTCTTCTCTGGGGTGAGAAGGCAATCTTAGGGTATTGTACCTGTTACATCTAGCACAACGGAGTCTGCTTCATGATCAGTGTGATTATGCAAAACAGTAATGTTATGGTTTTACAGTGATAATAGAGGAATTGGTTTATTTATTTTTCTTGCTATATTTCTCAAAATAGAATTTTGGTTTAGTACATTTCTTTGGTCGGGTAAACACTAAGAATAGACGTAGAATATTGTCTGTTAAACCTCATCACCAAATTGGTCTCCTGATGAAGACCATTAGTCTTCTCCCTTCTCCTCCTTTTCTGCATTCCCAATTTTCTGTGTGTGCGTACATGTGTGTACGTATGTATGAGGAGGAGGTTTTCTTCCCCCCTGCCCCAACAGTTTTCTTGAAAGACTTATGTTGAAAACCTTGTCTAGATGATATTTAATAATTGATTGCAATAGAATTTCTTTAAAATGGTAACATAACAGATTTTAATAGAACATTAAGTTTGGCACTAATACTACTATGTTCTTTCTTTCAAGGCACGTACTGGAATAATATTGTGCCTCGTGGTACTGCTTCTGCCACAAAATGGATTTTGGTGTTGGCTTCCACAGCTTCATCTAAGGAAGGTTAGTGAATCAACAGTGCAGGCATGTAATATCTGAATTTTAAATAGAGTGGAATTGATGGTGTAAGTAATTAAATATCCTGAATTACTTCAGATTTTGGGTGCCCTTTCTGTATGCAGGGAATCTAAATATTTGAAGTAAGGTGGAAATACATCTGTAAAACTATTGGAGATTAAAAAAAAAAAGCTTATCATTCACTCTGCCACTTTTGGTATGGAGTGGCATCCAACAGAGAAACCAAGTAGTCCTTTAGGAGCAGTAACTTCCTAAATTGCTGCAGCATGAATTGCCAGAATTTGTAATATGAAATCTTGGAGCATGCTTTGCTTTTTGCCTATGCTAACCAAGTACTTCTCCTGTCAGTGCAGTTATTGCAGCAAAATTGCACGTTTTATTGGTAAAAGTGCAACCGCACTAGGTAATTCAACTGCTAGTTACAATTAGTTAGCAATTGCATTATCGAAGTACACTGGCTTTATTGGCAAAAATGTGTGATTTAGAGCTGAAAAAGAATGCTGTTTTTCAACAGCAATTATCAAGGATAAAGAATAAAGGGAAGTGGTAGTGCACTGTTGTGTCTGTCTTCTATTAGTTTCTTCAAATCAGATGTTTCTTCCAATGAGATCACTTACTGCTTACTTGATTTGAGAAAGGGAGCATTTAGGTGCCTAAATAAGGGCTTAGGATGCGTATTTGTACTTCAAAATCTTACCCTATGAACATAGCCAAGAAGCTTTAGTTTTGTCTTCAAGCGTACCGATCATTATTTCAGAAGTAGATGTGTAAGCTTTCTAAGAGTGGATTAGGAATGATTTTAATAACAGAAATGTCACTTCCATAGGAAGCTTTCTGTGGCTGTGCCAAAGCAACAAGGATCTGTTTTGTGTCAGTGATCAGAATCCTCAATTTCGTCCTTCTACGGTGCAGCTGCCACCGGAGGCTGAAATGGTGCACTACTCTGCCTGCCAGGATGCCATCTGGGGTTTGGATAGTCTTGGGCAGATATTTATCAGAACACTTTCATCCAGCTGTCCAACAGGGATGCACTGGACAAAACTGGATCTCTCTCAACTAGGTATGGCGTTTTTATTGAGTAGACTATCTATTAACTCACTTAGCGGACAGTCAATATCTTCCTTCAGAAATATCTTTTGGTTTACTGATACGGAATATTACATTTACTGGTTTAAATAGTACCTTATGATAATGGGCCTCACAGCAGAGGACTGTAAAACATCAGGAGCAACTGTGGCTTTCAAACAATGTTTCATTTAGCCTTTTGCTAGAGACAGTGTGTTTACTGTTTGCAGGATACTTTATATGTCTACACGCTTCTTAGTTTGTCAGTCTGAGACAACTCAGCCTAGCAGCGTTGTGCAGGTGTATCGGTAGCTTTAACCAGTGTAGTTCTTGTACTGCAGTGTAACCATAATTGTGTGGTCCTGGGCAGTTCCATACACAAGGCCTGGAATATTGTGGTTAAATGAGTTAACAGGAGCCTGTCAAGGAAAAATTATGCTCATCCGTAAGTGATGCAGTGGGTCTCTCATGTTCAGGTTTATATTGATGTAATGTTTCAGCATAATGTTAAGAATGTGCTGCTGGTTAACTGTTCTTTTTATTTAGTTAGGCGTAAGACCAAGGTGGTTGACCATGTTTTGATCACTCAAATATCCTCCCAGTTTGGTTCTGGGGTAATCAGGCCACTTGTCAGCTTCATCAGTAATATTACAATTAGATTTATTTCTTTGATAGTCTGACTGTTAGAATATTCTTACCTTTGTGCTAACCTGCATTCCCGTTTCAAGAGAAGATAAAAGAAACCGAGACTTTGCACCATTCTCACACCATTTTAAAAATAATTCAAATGTGTTGCGATTTTTCTGTTTCTAATGGCAGTATTCATGACTGGTCTGAGAAGAGACAAGCAATTTTAAATTCAGGGTTAAGGAAAGGCAGACACAGCTGGCAGACTTTAAGCCTCATGTACAATTTTAGTATACAATTTGTAATACTTCATGAAGAACTCTTTAAAATGTGTCTTTTAAAATTGATTTGTTTGCCAGTTATACACCAGGTTTTCCAGACCTGAAGAATTGATTCCAAATCACTAATTGTACCATAGATTAAGCACTGCTTGATGCCTTTTACCTTTACTGACCTACAGGATAGGTTTGTCCACACTCTCCTCCTCATGTTGCTTAGTAGATTTTGAAACTTTTCTCATGATACCACTGCTTTCCAACAGTTTAGATAATTAATAACTGTTTGATTGAAAAATAACTTCTTGCTATTGCCTGAAAACCTCAAAGCATTCGTAGAGGAAATCAGTGTAATTTGTGCTAGCTGACTGTAATATCTGGCTTGTGAACTTCAGCAGGTCAGAAGTTCAGCCTTTATATTCAGCTATTCCTGTTAGCTTTGTGGCATGCTGTGGTGGTATTGCAGAAACTGGGATCAGGAAATACTTCAGACACTCCACTTTACCTGTCACTGTGGGTTAATACTTAAGTGTGAAAATGTTTTAGGCATTTTTCCTCCAATTAAATGCATATGGTAGATTACTGCTGATAAGAGTGCATATTCATGGTTATGATATGAGCCTTTATTTGCTCTACTAAGGGTGAAGAAAATGGAGAGCTATTGTTATTGATCAAGTGTATGTTTTAAGTTTACTCCTGAAACATTAGGACTGTAATGCAGGGGGTGGGGGGGCAAGTTGCTGTAAAATGCAATTCAGAATTCTGTATGAAAGTGATGGAGTTGCCAGCATTAATGTTGAAATATTCGTATTATGTCGGTAGTATCTTCCTGTTACCTTTACACTATGAACTGGGAATAGTATCCAGTAAATTATTTTGATTAGAATTCCACTGTCAGTATCAAGGTTTCTAAACACAGTAGAATGACCTTTAGGTTTCAACAATAAACAATGCCTCTGAATCATGCTACTTTCTCTAAATGATAGATGAATGTGGTTAGCCTGACCTTCTCCTAAGATAAAAACAGTAAGTGGGAGGAGGGAGAAACCCCAAAACATTTACATAAGGACTGCATTTTTGAATATCAAATTGTACTGTAGACGTAAATAATATCAGCTATGCTGAGTAGGTGATATGTGATTCCATGTTTGAGTGCTCTGATGCTTGTTTGGATCAGAACATTTCAGCAGCTGAGGCATCATGTGACAAAGCCATTACTTCGAGTCATACTTTATGTTAGAAGGAATAATGAAGTTTTAAGTAAGATTTTGACTTTGTAGCTGAATTGTTGAGCCCCTGCCTGCAAAAGAAAGTTGTTCTAGATATTGTTTTCCCAAGCACTAGACATTTTTATGTATGGTTTTATCATCTGTTTTTAATATGAAGCTGTATGATTAATCTCACCCCAAAATTTCCTTTAATTAATTTGAATTCCTAGGATTCAGAAAGTTAAATAATTTTGATTCGTGAGAAGATCTGTTTGCTATTACAGATAACTAAAAGGTAAAGTGTAGTCCCATTGTTTCTTGTTGTTTCCTGCAGTGAGCCTTAATGACAGGGAATATTGCTTTCTGCAGAAATAAATGCTTTAAACTTGCACTGTGGGATAAAATTGCACGTCCCTCTTTAAGGAATGCTGTATCTGATGCACTTTACAAGGTTTGTTGCCAGATTTCACATCACTGAAGAGAGACTGTTACCAAGAATGGGATATCCCAAACAGCGCTGGCATGTTCAATCAACCAGCAAGGCCTATTTTTAGAGTCTTTAGTTTGGAGTCTGACCAGAGCATTCCTTCTCTTTCTGTCGAACATGTTTTCCATTGTGTTGTCCCAGCACTGGGAGAAAAAAAAAATAATCAAATGTTACGTATATTACATTGCATGGCTATTTTAAAATGAATTTGAAAGAGTAAGAGTTCCAGTTGACAGTTAACTAGCAGCTCTTTTTAGTCTAAAATATCAGGTATGCTTCTCTACTATCTTTGCAAATTTTTAGTAGCAAGATTGATGGGTGCAATTGGGTATGCAAAAAAAACCCCATCCCAAAATTTAAAAACATGCTTATTTGGCAGCATTTTCATTGTGCTGACTTACAGAGTTAAAATACTGCTGCACTTTTGAGATAGGTGTAATAAATATGTACACTGTTGAATACAAATCCATTTGAAAATCAACTCCTTTATTTACAGATGTGACACTGGTATGTTAACACTGAATTGCATAATCCATATGCTTTCATATTTTTAAAGTGCTGGTAGCATTAGGAATGTTCTTTGCTGAATGTATTAGCAGTTCAACACCTTTAACAGTCTACAAGAACAGCCAGCTACAGAGAAAAGTTCACATTAGGTCATGTGAAAGTTTGTCTAGGCACTGATAACATTTGTCGTGGAATGTTTCCCTGCTTGAATTTGGTTATTTTGCTATCATATTTTTAGTGTGCTTTAGAAATTGCAGTATCCTACGACTAAAACATTTATTTTTAGATTTAAAAGATAAACACCTCACATGCATTACCTGTTGTTTTTATTCGTTGTATCCAGTGATTTTTTTTTCTCTTGCAAGTTGTATTAACTTTTAATCATTTTTATGTGACTGTGTTTAAGACTAGTTTAATACAATAAGTCTAAATAAAAGTTCTCATTATTAGCTGAATTTGAAAGGAAAATGCCAGGTTGCTAATAGTTTCTTTCATATTAGGTGCTGTAAAGCTGATCAGCTTGACCTGTGGAAATCAGCATGTTTGGGCCTGTGACAGCAGTGGTGGCATTTATTTCCGTGTGGGGACTCAACCTCTTAACCCAAGTTTGATGCTTCCTGCATGGATAATGATTGAGCCACCTATACAGGTAAAATGTTGATTACAGTTCTTTGTAACCCAGTGGTTTAGCTCTATGCATGTGGAAAAGAGAAGTTTTAACACTCATGGAAGACAGTAGAGCCAGATTTTAAATGTGTAGCTTAAAACTTTGTCCCACGTGTTTGAATTCTACAGGATTTCTCTCTTTCTTGGGGAAAAAAAAACCAAACCAAAACAAAAAAAAAAAAAAACCAGAGTCTGTATAATGTACTCTGAATATGCTGCCTTATCACCATAGGTCATCCCAAATTCATCTAAATTCTGTAATTCATCATTACAAATCAAATAACTTTAATTTTTTTTTTCTCCAAAATGGAAGGGTTTGTTTCGCTTTCTAGACTTAATAAAAGTTTACTTTTCTTGTAACACAGCAGCTTTATAGGCATGTAGTAGAGGCTGGACTGGCAAATAGCACAAAGCAGAGGGTGTGGGAAGGCTCTGCTCAAGTGGCATCGTGCTGAAGTGCCTGCCTTCCTCTCCCTTTATCCTCACCCTTATGAATCTGGGATGCTTGCCAGGGTGCTACGCCTGGATTTAGGGACTTTCCTTATCATCCAGTGGTTAGTAAGCGTGCAGTACAATTGCAGCTCTTCTCCTTTGTTCCCAGAACGGGCAAATTTTGCATCCTTTCTGCCTGTCAGCTGGGAGGATGAGAGTGGAAAGAAGCCTCCTGAAGTACTGTGGGAGCATCTTTTCTGAATATAGAGAATAGACAAAATATGTTTCTCCAGTGTCTGGTTTCTTTTTTAATCTCCTCTTAAACCTCAGTGCTTGCTTTCGTTGCTGCTTTCTAATACGTTGCAAATTAAACCATGAAATGAGAGTAATTTCTGTGTCGTGAGTTGGGACTGCTGTAACAGAGCTGGCCTCTGACTACTGATTTCGTTCTTTGCTCCTTGGCACGAAATCACTTGAACTGTCTGCTGATCTAGCATAGTAGCACTGGATGTGTTTGCATACTTGATTTACATTTTATAATGTTACAGAATTTCTCTTGAAGATTTTGAAATGTGTGGTACTTTTTAAAGGACATATTAAGAAATAAAAGTAAATCTGAGGCAGTGGAGTTGCGATAGTTTATTTGGTTTTTACATCATTCACTTTTAGTTCTGCTTATCTCTTATCAGCCAATTACTAGTGCCTTTTGTGAATCTCAGGGTGTAACAGCATAGAAGAGCAGGGAAATGAAACTGCAGATTTGCATCCCGTCAGTTAGCACAGAACTTGTTGGACTTGTTCTTCTGTGCTAGGGATGTGGTCAGTCAGGTCTGGAGAAATGGCACCTTGTTTTGCAGAATTGCAGAACAGACTGATAAATAAGTACCAGTATCACTTGCAACAAGGGCTAGATACACTGCTCATTCTTCGTGTGCTGCAAGTGCATCTTTCTGATGTAATCTGTAAGAAAGAATTTTTTCCTTCAAATGGGGTAGGGGCAGCAGGAAGAGGAGACTGAGGGTATCGGTGATGATGTCTTCTATAAGGGTAGTATTCTTAAAAAAGGGGGAAACGCATTCCAGGATGTGTTCCACTTCAGCTGAGTTTGCCAAGAGACAAAGAATTAAACTTGTGTGGTATCTTCTTAGCAAAGATTTGCCTATCCAGGAAACTGGCCCAAAAAGCTGTTTCTCTACGCCGATACTATTTGTCTGTACTAAGTGCACTCTCTACTCCTCCACTGAATCAGATTAAATTACTCAATACAAAGGTGTTTACAAGAAACTGGGATTTGTCGTGACTTAGTATTTAGCAGTGACTTCCTTATGTAGAAAGTCTTAAAGTGGACAAGGCTGAAAATCAAATTATTTCCTATTAGCTAATTGAGGAAGCTGGATGATGTTGCCTTCCAAAATGATAACCACCTGATACCCAGAGCAGTGTCATTCTCTTTCCTGTTATCTTGCCAACACCTGACATTGCAAATTTAATGAGTCAATATGAAAGGGCAAAAATTCAAACATTGCTTGCGGAGAAGATGGAAACTCGTGGGTTACAAGCTTGTTTTGAGACAATTCCAGCACGTTAAAACAAGTCGTTAAAGTACTGAAGAAGCAGCCATTCATGCTTTTACAAAGGCTTAATGCAAAATAAGAAAATAGGTGAACTTTACAATTATTTACAAATGCTAGCTTAGTGTTGGGGTAACAATGTAACAGATGATGTCTGAGAAGTGGACTGTTCAGTGAACATTATCTGCTTATTATCGCCTTACTGTTACCTCTCCCTTAATTGACTTTGACACGGTTCATGCTGCATCACTGTATCTTCAGAACAACAGAAGTATTTTAAGAAGTATTTGTGAATACAGTCATTTTCTGTTTGAAGAAGGAAATCAAGATTGCCTTTCACTTGCTTTAAGTACAGGAACATTCTCAAATAACGTAATTTAAAACCAACTATGGATATTTCATTCCCTAGTAAATGTCAGAGCCAATCTGACTTGCCATATCCCAGATCTCATGATTCATGAGCAGCTACAGTCTCTGCTTTTATGGTGTCACTTTTTGTTAAAGGAGGGCTGCAATTGCACAGCATCCATCTTTGCACAACTTCACAAAGGTATTCAGAAACAATAGTTTTGAAGAGCTTTTACTCATGCTAAAATCAGGGAATATAATTTAAGTTCAGTCTTTGCTCTGTGATGCTGTATGGTTGGATTTTAATCTAGGCTAAAACCATCCTCATTTGTTACTCTTCCCTTTGTAACTCCCTACTGCAGTATCTCTTGAGATGAAAAATAACATTTTATGTTTTCTGCCCTCCCTTTTCTTTATTTTACACAACACTTCAGAAGTGGTTGATAACATCATTACAGTATCTTGAGCAGTAGTAGTTCATATGCAGATGTTTTCTGTGCTTCATCCATTCTGTTCTGCAGTCTTAGAAGTCAAAATAATTACGTAGTCAAGCAGCTTTTTGGAAGCTGCTTTAAGGAGATTGACAAAGCTGATCAGAATTCTTTGATGAAATTATTTTAGTCCAGGAAATAGAAAGTGTTTTTCATTCTGCTGTTAATATACAGGATAAAACTATTACCTGCTGTAGCATGCCTCAATATACACTAAATTTAATTAAAAATAAATGAACAGGAAATACAATATTATTTAGGTAGGTACTATTGAGTATGTTTCTACATATCTCTGCATGTATACTAATGAAGACTTAATGCTTTGCAGGTTTCTGGCCTAAAAAAAATAATAACTAAAAATCAAATATAAAAATAATATAGTCAATAAGACTAATTTGGGTGATTATGGAGTAGAAGTTGATAAAAAGTTAAAAAATCATCAAATTGCTTTGAAAGGTCCCCAGAAGTTGAATGTTTGTTTGAAAAGAATTCTCTCAACATTTCAGCTTTGATTTTTGGCACCTTCTAAAAAAATATGCACAGACAAAATCTGATCTTGAGAAACGCTCGCTTCCTGCAAGTATGACTTAACATAAAAACTGTCCTTAAGAACCACCTTCTGAGGTTTCTATCAGATAAGCAGAACTTTATTTAATAAAATTAAGGGGAATAAAGCTCAGGAGAAGTATTTGTAATGAGTGACCAATCGTGTATTCCCTGTAAAGAATCAATCTTACTCTAAAAATAGATTAAACATTTTATTAATTGCCATTTGCTTCATTGCTATTCTTTGGTCTTTTATAACCAAATTTCATAGAGAATAGGGTTGAAAAAGCAGTTTAATAAAACTGAGAGGTTTATGTGCATTTCCACATAGTTTTTTCAAACTGTGGAGTAAAAGGGGTTTATTTAAGATATTTGCTGTGTGGCTACCATATATCCTTTGTAGTTTCTAGGTTCTCAGCAGAAGAGTACCACTTTAACTTAAACTTAGTTGGCCATAAAATGATCTCTTGTAGTATGTGCATTTCAAGTCAGAGAAACTTTTACTGCTTCTCCCATAAACAACCTAGTAATTGTCTCTTTATATTTTAAGCTTGATATCACAGATAAGAGAGTCGAAATTCTTACTGATCTAGGAGGAGCTTTTTTTTTTCTCGCACATGTGCAAAAAAAAAAAAAAATCAAAGCTGTTCACACTTTCACTGTCATTCGAAAATTGTTAAAACTACAAAGCAAATGGTAGTTAAGAATATCATTTGAAATTTAGGAAATTTCTCTGTAATTCTACAAAATCACTATACGCGAGATTTCATTTCTTTTCAATACCTTCCTTTGTCTTAATCTACCCTTGGTGTAAGGAGGTTGACTGTGCCTGACAGATGAGTGGTGATGTGCTAGAAATAGTTGTCATGATCTTTGTTTCCTTTCCTCTCTTTAAATAAAATTTTGCTTATCTTACAGAATGCTTAGTGCAAGTCTGGAGACTTTCTCCCTCTGTCATCTGCCTTGCCTTTGCATTTTTCAGTGAGGTTTCCATTATTATTAAGGCCAGTTTTGTGTTAAGGAGCAAGCGGTGAGCACTCCTCAAGATCAGATTTTGCTATTAGGTCTTTTTTGGTAGGTGCCAAAATCAAAGCTGAAATGTAGGAAGGGTTTGTTTGAAATGATCTTCAAGGATTGGATGTTTGGAGGGGGGGGTGGGGGTATTTTTCTGTTGAAAATGCATTATAACTTTTACTTCCATGCTACTTTGGAAAGTACTTGCCATGGAAAACTTCTTTCTGATGCATCTAATCCACATGACTGTTCTTTTCAAGTCTGGTTGTTTTCACTAGCACAGACTAGCTTGTACTACCTAGCTGTTGCACAACTATCTTTCTGAGTTGCTATGAGTTCTACTTTGGACTGCTAAGACGAGATGCAGAGGAAGTATCTTTTATTAGACCAATTCTGCTAAGGTTGGAGAAGTAATATGCTCATTAAACCTTCTGGTTATCTATAGACCAGACTAGCTAGTCTGTTGTTCTGTATATCTGTACTCATGTGAGGCCTTCTGAAGACATTAATAGGAAGACGATTTTCCCAGAGGACTGCACTTTTCAAGATAATGTAGAGAAAAACTGTTTTGCTGTAGTTACAGTAGCTGTATTGAGGTGGGTTGCAAATAAGTATAGGAGATCAAAGCTCATACAGCAGTGTTATTTTGTTTAGCTGATTTAGAACGCCATAATGTTTAAGTTCAACTGTGTGCTATTCTTCACAGGCATGCCTTTCTTAAGAAATCATAAGTTGCATAAAAGGTGCTTTAGATACTGAAAACATTCAATTCCAGCTTTTATACTAAAGTTGCCTCATACTGATTCCATTGCTCAGTTCAGTCCTTATTATCTTCCTTTTTGTTGCTAGTTAAGGAAAATGCTGTCAAATATTTCACTGTATTTTTCTGCTTTGGAGTTTTAGCCTTCTATTTGTTTTAAGGCATTGCTATCACCACACTCAGAAAAGCAGGCATGTAGCCTGTCACATTAGATAGCAATTATTATCAGCACCAGAAGCTTCAGATCACAAAAAATGCACAAAATGAGATACACCCAGAAAACAGAGTAGTCGATCCTTCTGTATCCTTTGGAAGTATGATCTCAAGGTGGTATATTTGTGTTTTGACAAGACTAGCTTACACTGAAACCAAAAATTGTGGGAAGGAGAACCGTCCGTTTTCATACTTTCATTTGTTCAGTACTAGAAACATCCTCACATCTGCACTTTTCCGTTGTGCCCATATTTTGGTTAGCTAACACAGAATTCTATATTTATTTATTTTTCAGAGTGATTAAGAAAGGTATTTAACATTCAGTTGGGTAAATAAAGTAACTACAATTATCATTGTTGAGTTTTGAGAGTTTTTCAGAATTGTTCTATTTAAAAATAAAAACATTAACTGTGTAAAAATTCATGGGTAAAGGATATGCGTCTTGATTTAGCAAGCATGTGCCTTGGTTTCAGCAGAACTGTTCATGTGCTTGCTGGTAGTGACAGACTGAAGTATTTAATACATAGGAGTCCCTGAAAACTGATTTTGAGGCACAGTCATAAAAAAACTACTTGTGCTAGTATAAACTAAGAATTTTATTTTTTTTTTGTTTAGTTTCATTTTCATTAAAGCTACATCTGCATTTTCTGAATTCTGGTTAGAGTAGGTTTATTGTTGTTTTTTGTGTGACTGAACTTCAGCTTGCTTGATTTTTAAAGCTGGGGGGGCTGGAGATCCAGTTGACAGGTGTGTAATTGGGAGCGTAGCTTTGTGAAGTAAATTGGGGCAGCAAAGGTGGGCGCTAAGCTGAGAGCCTATGGTCAGTGAAGAGAACAGAACTTCAGTGAGCCAACAAGTCCACACTGAGTAAGGAGACACCCTGGGATAACTGGTGGGCACATCAGACCCTTTGACCTTGAATTAGGAGCTTGGGGGACCCTCCCTATGGTGTACTGCTGTCTCCCTATTTCTGATGATGTTCTAAGCAGAAAGGGTGCTGTTGACCTGTTTTTGCAAACCAGCCTAGCAATCAGTTGCCTTCCCGTGGAGCTGGAGGGCTGGGTTGTGGTGTATCTCTGGCTTGCATGACCCTTCCTACACAACCGCCACATAGTCTGGTCTGTAGGAAGACCCCGTCCACTGTACCCAATCTAAGAAGTAAGCAAGGCAGAGGAGGTTGGACTATATAGTCTGGCAAATGGATTATATGTCTGGGAAGCATCAACCTCATGTCTGATTCCTGACCCCTGGAGTACTATTGTTTTTATACAGTAGTTTCACACATTGCATAGCCTTGTATTTGGAGGCCACGCTTTACCTGCGACAGTACTTAGTCCAGAGCTTTAGCACTGGTCGAGTGCTACTAGATGAGTAGTAATTGTTGTATCCTGAGTGCATTTCCAGTGTTCCTGTGACTTA
>VZSZ01006450.1:61069-88535 GCA_013398815.1 Ibidorhyncha struthersii | reverse complement strand
GGGTTTTCTTTTACAGGTGTTTTGATGTTTTGTTTTTTTTTTTCCCTCTGATTATGTAAATGAATTGTAATACGTAAAGGTTATATGCATTTGTTCATAAAGCAGTGCAGTAATGAAATGGGGATTTCTGTTACTGTCAGAGGTGCGTGGCGTTTTCATCACAAATGTGTTAAATAATATGGACAAACATTAAAAAAGCAAAATGGTAGAAAAAGCAATAGTTTAATAACTGTTTAAAAATGGCAGAGCAAACCAGAGCTGAGGCTGAAGTTAAAAATGCATGGGTGTTTTACCTTATAAAAATGCTTTACTTTCCTTGGTAAGGCATTTAAGTCTCAAAACTAGAGAGGTGCATTTTACTGGCATAGTCTGCGTGAGAGGGTGTTTTACTGTTGCTCGTTAAAGGTGTGTTTAAAAATAAAACAAAACAAAAAAATGCTCTGGTTACTCAGACCTTTGCTTATACAAGGTTTTTATTACCTCGTGCTAAATTATGTTCTGTTTCATGGGAAGTTGTTGTATGTAGCGTTTGCTTAACATACATTTTTGTAAAAACTTAGTTGTTCTTGTCCTAATAGTTCAATTTTTCAGTATGTGATTAAAAATACCAGTAGTGGTAATTACAGACAGTTTATCATCTCCTACGCTACAGTTTATGATCTTAGGTGTAAGGCAGTGTGACAGCTGGGCAAACCTGAGTAGGCCTGTAGTTTCTATGGTCTTTAATGTGATTGCATTAAATTTTAAAATTTTTTTTAATTACTTGTAAGGAACAGTTGTACTAAATATTTTGAGAGTATTTTGTGGTTCTGTTGAGCTTTATCATGTTGAATAGTCACATGGGTTTAGTATGACCTTTTCTAGGATTTGATGCCATATGTTGTAGTCTTTCCTATGTTTCTGCAAGAAAAACCCTTGGAATAAAAAAATTATAGTTGACAAAGGAGAGGTCAAGGAGTTGACTCCTTGGCTTTGCCTTTTCTTCCTGATTGTGCTAGCCATAGGCTGGAGATATCCAGCTAAGGCCCTCATCTGTTTATTCACTAGAGGCAGAAAGTGGGGGAAGGGGCTATGTTGTTCTAAGGCTTGTGAGGAAAATAGTGCTCCAGTTTTTCAGTCAGTAAATAGTAATCTTTTTCTGACAATTCAATGGCAGTATTACTGAAGAACATGCGGCTTCCAGGAAGACTAAACATAGATTCATCTTTCCTGCTCTTGTATATTGGCTTGAACTTCTCTGCAGAGAAAAAAGGAGCACTTAATTTAGCAAGCTGTACTCCTCAAAGTCTGAATGCAAAACGTTCTCATCAATCCTGCTCTTATGTTGCTTGTACTTTCTTGGTGTCTCTAATGGTGAAAGCGCATTACAACTTTCATTCAAATGGAGCTGTGAAAATAATATGCAAATAGTCAGGCCTATACTGGGGGTTCTGTCTAAGTTGCAGTCTTTGTTATACTAGTTAATAGGGTCTGGATGTCTGTTAGCCATGAAAATAGTGAGATTAGTCTGATCTACAGATAACGCTCGACAGTGTGAGAAGTGTGTTTGATCTGAGCTTCTTACAGCCTGGACTGTACCAGCGGAAGGTGTTTATAATTTGTCTTTTGAAGATGAGGAGAACATTTGTGCTGCATGTAACCACCAACCTGTTATAAAAAAGACTGGGCTTGGACAGACTGAGAATGTTATGTTTAGTCTTTTTGGTCCTGGATATTTGCAACAGAACAGAGATAGTGGAGGTCTGCTGATACACTGACTCTCTGCTCCTGAAAAGTGACGTGGAAAATGTTCTGATGCCTTTTTTGTGTGTGCCTGTGTGTCTGTGTTTTGTCCTTTCCTCCTTGACAAGGAAGTTGAATCAGTGTATTTTAGGTTCAGCTGCGACCAAAGTAGTTACAATAAGACAAAACTGTTGAGTGGGGCAGTAACTGCATTAGTTTTTACTTTGGATTTTGTCAGATACTATTGTTGAAATGAAGTTCCTATGCTGAAGCTTATTTCTCTGTGGTTTGCAGAAAGAGAGGAAATTACTTGCACAGAATCATAAAGCTAATGGACAACTTTATAACTTAAATACATTTAGCACAAACACTGTCTCTTTACAATTCTTACAATTTGTTGGTTAAGTACTTCCTTCAAGTTTACTTCATTTTATCAGTGCTGTTTTCTCATCAGACCCATGGGTGCTAGCAAACTATTTTTTGTTGCTTTTATTTGTAGCAAACAGTAAAGGTATGCACAGCTCTTAGCATGTAGTTTTAAGTGTTGAAAAGTGCATGGTTGGTGTATGTTGCAGTCCATGGTTGTAGTGGGAAATCCTCAAAAGACAGAGAGTGACTGGGCTTTTTGTAGCTGAAGTACAAGACCAGCAGACAGGAGGATCTGCATTCTGTTCTTGGCTAAAACAGTCAGTCTCCTGAGATTTTTTTAAGTTTAGAAAATTTTGGCACCACAAGTAAAAGGAAAACAATGTTCCACTATTTTTTATCAGATAACACCAAGTCTGTTAATGCTCCATAACAAGTCGATCTCTCACAGTGATGAGTATTGTGGATAAACCTATAAACAGAGTTTGGTGTGTCAGTGTCTGAGGAGGAAGGCTGAGAGACTCCTCAGAATTCCAAACTCTTTGGTAAATTACAAATATGACATATTTTGCAGTTAGGGTATATAAATCTCATGAATGCTATTGGAAGTTAAACCAGCTGAGAAAAGGCTATGCTGAAATAATTCATTAGTTTTCATGGTTATCAGTCTCTGAAATGTTATCAGCAGATTTAAAAATTTGCACAGATATCTACTGCTATGAGAGAACTCTATTTAATCTTTAACTGCTGCTGTACAGATCTGTTTCTTGTTATATCGATTATAAAATACTTAAAGCATGCTTATGGTAATTACAGCTTAGTGAAAATGAGGGCTATCTGAGATCATGTCAGTATGATTGTTCCAAAAAATGGTACATTATATCAAGATAATTTTAAATTAATTTTATCCACCCTACTGCGGTAACCATGAGAACACGTTTTTGTTGTAGGTGGCTGCTTTCTGGGTTAAAAAAAAAANNNAAAATTGTTTTTGTTTTTGGTGGCTTCTTTCTGGGGTAAAAAAAAAAAAAAAAGGGGGGGGCAAAACCTCTGCAACAGGCTCTAGGAATTGTCTGTACTTGTTTCCCAATGTATTGACTGTTGTGCCAAAAGCTGCTGTATATTGTTGTATCACCAGCTGTCCTGTCAGGTGTGCCTTTTACTGTCTGTTTCACAGCAGAGAGCTGCAGTTGAGGGGGGTGTTTTCTGTTAAGAGCATTGGATGCTGCCATCAGTGTATTGCCTGGATCCTCTATAACGAGAGTGAGTAGGAGGGTTGTTTTATTGATGTGAGTTTATCAGAAAGAGCTAAGTAGCCTGAAAAAGGAAGAGAAGCCAAAAGTGAAATACCCAGAGAGGTAGGGAAACTTGAGGAGGAGACAGAAGCTCACTTAGAAAAACAGAGAATGAGAAGAATTTTTGGCCAAGCTTGTGAAGATGTTACTTTGAACTTGGTAATTTCCATTTGTTTCTTAGATATGTTGGTGCTGTGGAATAAAGAGGTAATTGCTTTCGTTATACTTGAACCTGCAGTGGTATCAGAAGCAATCTAGCTGAGTGTCATGCGTCTCCTTTCGTGCTACCCCTTGTGGTGTTTTATCTGCTTTTCTTAGCTTCCACTACCTATAAATGTGTAGTAATGCACAGGCTTAGGTACTGGGTGTAAGCACTCAGTAAGTCTTTCTGGATGGAAATACTTCTCCAGTTCTTTTTCAGGGAATTCTTTTCTAGACAAATGACAGAGGAAAAAAGGAATGTGATCCTGACATGGAAGAGTGGAGAACAAGGTGCACAAATCCCAAGAGTTCAGTAACAAGGATCACACCAAGCTGTTCGGCACAGTTTGTGAAGGACTGTAGTTGGAACATGAAGCGTATTGCAGAGGTGGAGCATAGACAGACACACTGGCAATTCGTGGTGTGAAGGAGATGGGGGAAAAGTGGCAGAAAGTCCTAAATCTGAGGAAGAGGTGACTGCGGTAGAAGAACATTGCAGGGAGAAGGAGATAAGTGGATTTTATAAAAAAAAAGGAAAGAAAAAAGGCAAAGGTCTTCTGTTATGTGCAGTAACTCAGTCTACACAAGCTATTAATTGCACAGCTCCCTTACTTGAAAACATGGGGCTACTAGAGCAGAAATATGGAGAGGGATGTGATGAAGCTGGAAGCAGCACAGTAGTGAGGCACACCCCATGACAGTGGTGTGGGGAGGTGTGCAAGATGAAGTAGGAAGGAGTTGGAGCTGAAGTTGCCATGGAAAGAAGCAAATAAAAATGGAGGAGAGAAACAGGAGCAGGGCCAGGAGTGAGGATAACTTCCAGTGAGGAGGCCGCAAGACCAGAGGGGAGAGTTGTGGGGGGTTTGGGGGTGTTTTGTTTTTGTTGTGGTTTAGGTGTATATTTTTGGGGGGGGGTGGTTTTTTTTTTTTCCTTGCAATACAGTAGTTTAGTTTATTTGTAATATGGCAGAATACCAATTTGAAAGTAGTTAGGCAGTTATATATTCTATGTAGTCAACACTGTTTAAGACAATTAGTGTTTTACTGTAAGTGTTCAAACTGCAGCCACTGTGAATTTACTGTGACCGGAGGTAAGCACTTCATCAAGCCTCTACTAGCCTCAAACTTCCAGTGGAGGGCAAGTACCTAATGAGAGCACAACCATGAGAAGATAGTCTGTCAAAGGCCTTAAAACCTGAATAGACAGGATTGATTTGGTGATCCAAGTCAAACTTGGTTATAGCTGTGTCAGACGCATTTTAGCACCAGAATTTTAATAGCAAAACCAAAGCAGGTAAGTGTTACGTACACAGAAGGCCCATCCGGGATTGGGTTGTGTGCTTATACGCACATGCTGATTATGCTTCTGTATTCCTAGGTTTATACATGCAAAGAGCTGCTTGCTTTTGTATTCATCGCACTGGAAATTCAGCTTATGCCTATGAGGCTAAAGCAAGAAACACAGTGCTTTCTTAGGTGATGACACATTGCAGGGCATCTTACTGTCTTCTTCAGTTACTTTATAAGGCTGATGTGGAGAAAAACTTTTTTCCTTGTTCTTATGTGTGTTTTATTTAACGTACATATTTTGCAGGATATTTGCGTTCACTAAATCTGTCAGCTGATATGTTTTGCTACAAAATCACCATCTTTGACATCCGTACAATGTTGTGGTCAGTAACACTGATTTTGATCAGCAGTTAAGAAGCGGATAGAGTAAGGACTTGCCTGGGAGCAGAAGAAGTGTGTTTCACTTGGGTTTGCCAACAGATAGTGTCGTGGATACTCTTCTGCATGTGTGGCTGCTCCAGTACTGCAGTGGTCTGCAGTGAGTTCCACAGTCATATCCTTGTAGAATGGAATACAGGGAAGAACACAGATGACCATTTCATTGCAAAGAGGAGATGTTCAGACTTTAAAAATGTACTGCTTGTATATGCTTAGAAATAAAGTGCAGATTTAATTATGTTAGGAAAACTTTCAGGAAGGCAAGAGGAAAATATTGCACTTTGTGCATTTCAGTGGAGGACTTCCGTCTTCAACTTGCAGTTGAAACTGTACCAGATTGGAGTAACAGTGGTTAAGCAAATACTAATATTATTAGACTTGTGTGCTGAACATTAAATATTAATCCTTTTATCAGTAACTTTGGTTGACATTCATTAATGTTCCTTTTCTATTTAGGAAGGGATCGACTTTTTGGAAAATTGCTAATTTTTCACAATGACAAATAAAATGTTAGTTAGATTTCTTCCTGTCTTTAGTATCTGGTGAATATTTTACTTCCTTTGTGTACTTCTGTGAACAAGTAATACAATAGTACAAAGATAAAACAGTACAAAGTTTAAATACTGTGCTTAATTTTTATAGCCAGTAGGAATCAACTTGGTCAGCATTCATTCAAGTCCAAATGATCAGATGTTGTGGGCAATTGATAGCAAATGGAATGTCCACGTACGAGTTGGAATTACAGATGAAATGCCTGTAGGCACTGACTGGGAACATGTACCAGGTAAAATTAATGCATCAGTTCCTTGTTCTTTCTGCCATTTTCTCAGTGTTGGGGGTTTTTTGTTGGTTTTTTTTTTTTCCCCCCTGTTGCTTTTAAATTGGATAGCAATGCTTAAATCAAATATTTTTCTCAGCAATCAAGCGTGCTTATTTATAAGAAACATAACAAAGTAGTTGATAAAGCTTATCTTTTAAAGAGGACCTTGTTTTTACTTAAAAACACTAAGTAGTTAACTGAAGAGAAATCTGATTTTTTTGGATGAATTTTCATTGTGTGTTATTTCAGGCTGCTACCACTGAATTAATAAATGGTACAGTTCCCTTCCAGTTAGAACTAAGGCAGTGTTCCTAAGCAATAGGAGACTACTGTGCTATGGCAAGTTTTGTATTTAAATGTGATACAACATGGGGTTCCTATCTAGATGTGGCTAACAAGAACTTAGTGCTATTTTGCACATCTTTCTATTAATCCTGCATGCTGGACGCATTCTAGATTAGGTAATTACATTTTTGCCTTGCCTGTAAATAAAACTAGATTTTAGTTATTTCTTTCTAAATAACTGTTTATTGATGCTGCCTGCTTTTTAAAGATTTTTCACTGCATAAATGCATGGCACTTAGTTGCAGATTACTTGCTTTCTTGTGAAGAGGAAGAAACAAGAAGTCCACAATGTCTATAATGTTAACCATTTTTAGACAAACTAAAGTTGTAACTGTTGGATTATTCCCCATATGGTAGTAAAATGCAGCAGAGGCTCCAAAAATATGTTTTGAAGATCCTCTAATTGTTGTTGCTTGTGGCTATGGCCACATAACAAAATGTATCCATAGTGTGATATCCTTATGGTTGATAGATGCAGTGAGTACAGAGTCTGCAATTAAAAAGTTTTTTTGTTCACCTGTGCTTCATATGCTGGAGGTGGCCTACTTTCTGATACTCTGCTTACACAGGGCCAGAAGCTCAGATTTGCATTGCATCTACTCTGTTCAATTCCCCTAAAGTCAGTGTAAGGAAATAGGTAGTCCTAAGTTGTCTTCTTGCCAATCCTTTTTTAGAAAGCCTCCTGGAAAACTAGGTATTTCTTTGTGCCTTTTATAATGGAGAGTTCTTCTCTAGATTAATATAAGAATATATAAAACCTGTTACAGTCTTGCCATCTTCTCTTCATAAACTTTTCTGCAAGTGTATTTAGTATATAAGAACGCTTCTGACTGTTCCCTCTTCGTGTCCAATTATCTTTAGGTTTGCAGGCTTGTCAGCTGGCTATAAGTACGAGGACCGTTTGGGCACGCTGTCCAAATGGAGATGTAGCTCGTCGATACGGCATTACTGACAAGAATCCAGCAGGAGACTACTGGAAGAAGATTCCTGGAAACGTCTCACGTTTAACAGGCAAGTTGGTTCTGTATGACAGTCCAAAACATTGTGATGTCTGCTTTTGACTTCTGCCTGATGGTGCTCAAGCTGACTATACGCAGGGAGAGCTGTGTGATCTGAATGCTTTGTTGACTGTGAGAGTTTCACCAAGGGTGCTTTTATCACATTAGTAAAAACCTTCTCTGGGTATAATTAGGAAAATGGATCCAAATATTATTTATTTCATGTTTATAATTGGAACCTTAATTAAAAGATGGATGATTTATGCTTTGCAGTGACCCCTCTAGATGAACTGTGGGCGATCAGTGCTTCAGGATCCCTTCTTCAGCGCCTCACTAAGACCTTTAGCCATTCCCATAGTTTGTCGAAAAGTAATGACACTTCGGTTCTGCTTCACCCTGATGATTTTGAAGATGAATGGGAAGTGATATGAAGAGTCTCAAGCTTGTGAAGCAGTGGGAAAAAAACAGAAGGACATATAGAATTTCTGTAATGTATGTACAGAATGTTGGATCTAAAAGCCACTCATATTGGACCTGTGTTATTAGCACTTTTGTACTGAAAAACTGACCTGTTAAATAGCCCCAAAGCTGTGAGTTCTGTTTGTTCCATTATCTTTTGGGAGACTCTTTAGGTGTGGCATACTGCAATTGTTATACCGTACTACTGTAGAAGCTCCTTTGGAAATATAACTCTTAAGTTAATCTTACTAGCAATGAAAGTGACTATTTCACAACAGCATGCACACTAATACATGTGTACTTATTTTGAGAAGGAATTCTGTTGCATTAAATATTTCTCTACAGCAGAAACATTAAGCATTTCTCAATTTCTTCTTGTACTTGGAACTCCAAACAGATGGGAACGCTCTCTGACTATTGTACATATATTTAGAATTATTTTCCCTTGCAGCATGGAAGAAAATATGGCAAAATATTTCTTAGTAAGATCTCAAAACATTGTGATTCCACAGCATTGGTATTGAAATGAACTTAGCTTGATCCATTGCCATATAAATATCTGCAAGGCTATACTAACCTTCCATTTCTAGAAATTTGGTTCATAATTTGGCTTCATTCACAAGGGAGAAGTTTGGATTACACCTAGTATCGGGGGGACTTTTCCCCATTTCACACAGCCATCAGGAAGCTGACAGATTTTGGGGGGTAAGTCCCACTTTGGAATAGGAAGAAGTTGCATGTTGGGTTTGTAGTACAAAGCAGGAATGTATAAGGCAGCTTTCATAATTCCTGTTGTGCTGTATTTGTGCCTCCAGCCAGTGCTTTAACATTTGGACTCAAATTGTTTTGAGTACCAAACTTAGATGTATTAAAAAGAAAAATGGTAATTGATAGAATTACCTATATATCCCATTAAAAATTGTGATATTGTGAGAAAATACTTGACAATATTCTCATTTTTAGCTATGTTAGCTAAATTTTGAAGTGTCTTATACTTAACAGATATTGCAGCAGAGGTATGTGATGAACTGGGAAGTAACCTAAGTTAATCATTGTAGTTTATTTTTCTTTAAACTAAATCTTCTTTGAAAGATACCTCATCTTTTTTAAGCAATAGAACTATAGATGAAAGAACTTCAGTACAGTATGTAGGCGGAGGAGTTATTTTGTGTTTGTTCTAAGCTTATAAATCATCAGAATGTTTTAAGCAGCTGCTAACCAATACTGTAAAAGAGCCAGCTTCAGAAAAGGCCAGGAGTTGAAAAGTGGGGATGTTTCTGTTTTGAGAACCTAATACATACGGAAAAGGATGTGTGTTCTTTTTAACCTCTGTTCTCTTTCAGAATAATTCATGTGTGTACTGCACTAAACTTGGAACAAACATGGTGCAAGGTGAGAATGTGAATCGGTGGTGAGAGAACCAAGTTATGTCACTTTTTTTTAGTAGCACTTGTGATATTGGCTGTCAGTTCTCCGTCTGATCTTTCAGTCTTACAGGGAGGACAGATTTGTTTCCCTTTTACAGATATGTTTGCTTCATTGCTATCTCATCCGTATATGGAGTTTACCCCAGAGGGTTTTTTTAGCCTGTCTGGCAGTGGATTGTGGTGGAATCAGCTTGTGAAGTAACCCAGTCTGTTTTATGCAAGCATAGCTTGGTATCTTGAGGACCCCAAAGAAGCTGAAATTCAGCTTAAAAGTATGTTGTGGCAGCTCCTGAGCCTATCGCTTTGGAGGAGGGACACGAGTACTTCTCTGTGCTCTGCCAAGCACCAGATGCTCAAGTACAATGGCATTATTTAATAGTGACACTTTTGTATTACATTTTTCAAAGTCATCTTAGTAATGGCTTGAGCTTGCTAGTTGTTTGTTTACTGTATAATACTGTACCTTGCTATGGTCATTAATATTAAATTGGTGTCAAGAGCTCTTCTCAGACTACTTTTTAGGGTAGTTTTAATGAAAGTAGGATGGGGTTTTTACTTTTATTTCTGTATTTAGGTTTTCGGTTTTGTTTGTGCTTTGAGACAAGTGCAATAAACTAGATTTTTAAGAAATAAGTTACTGTGGTAAGACTCATCTGTTGTATGATTCTCAAGAGAGTTCTCTGTGTCTGGAAATTGTCTTGATGCGGAAGACAGACATGCTTATGAAACCCCTCCCCTACTGTTACACCAGACAATATGGTAATGACAATGTAAGGACCTGGATATTATAAAGCTTATTTTGTGTATTTTTTTTTAATTGTGACAGGTGTGTCAAACCAGCAAAATGGTCACATACCAAGCAATGACAATTAAACACTCCTCATATTTGAATACAAAGCTTATTGTCTCCGTATTAAGATGGTCTTGTAATAGAAGTGAACAAGTTTCTTTCCTTACCTTCTAAATAAAAATTGCACTTGCACGTTAAATATCGTAGCTTTCAGTGAAGAATATGCATATGTGGTCACAGCTAGAAAATGTTCAAGCAGAAAATAGGTGATTGTACTATGTGCTGTAACTGCACCCCTCCTTGCATTTTAAAATATTTGAGCTCATCTGAAGGCTTAGTGTGTTTCTGGCCTTTAACTGTAACTGCTGCTGGGGCTTCAAGAGAGCGCCTTGGCTTCACTTCCCAGAGGGGACGACTGTTTCCTGACAGAGTTGCGACCTGGGTAACTTCACAAAAGAAAGCATAGCAATGATTAACAATCCTTCTGACAGTTAAACCCAGTTCCAGCCACAGGAATCCTGTTCAGATTCAGATGGCAATGCCCTTGCTAATTATTAAAGCTTTTATCTTGACAAACCGGTTCAGCTGCTTCAGGCTCCTGTGGGGAAATGGTAGTCTCCTTACAGCACAAGCCTGTTGCTGTTATGCAGGAGTGATCTTTATGTCGCAGTTTATGGAAATTCAGATGACTGTGATGGGTTGGTGTGAAACAGCCATCTTGGATATATAGGTAATTCTTGTTTTTCTTTGTCTCGCAGCAATAAAAAGGAATACACGATCATGTTAAACGGTACAAAGAAAATATGTCACTATCAAGTGTCAAAGACAATACCTTTGTTGCTTAAGTAAGATAGTAGAACAGTTGTTAGGAAACAGTGTTATCGCTAAGAAAATGATAATGATGAACATGTAATTATGGACTTGTGTGATTGTCTAAACATAGCTTTATTTATACAGGTACAAAGAGTCACATTTAGTCCAAACTCTTTGTACCTCTACAAAAAATGTTTTTAATGCGATGGACAAGAACCTCCCTTCTTCCCCACACGCACACGTGGACATCAGAAGGTCTGAATGCCATAGCTCCTCTATGTTACTTCTCAATAGATGAGTCCTGTCAAGTATCTCAAAGGCATTTGTGGGTTATTTCAGACTAGCGTGGCCTTCTGGCTCATCTTTTTGCTTCTCTCATACAACTGCCTTTAATGAGTGAGCTGTTGCTTGTTGTTTCTGCTAGGCTTCTGGATAGGTCTCAAGGAACAACCTCGAGACAACTTTCAGTAAATGCTGTTCTGAGTGTAAAGGGTTGAAATTCAAGTGCTGTACGTATGCCTATGGCTTTGCCTTGTTAATTAGCAATTAGAAAAGCATAAATCACATATGCAGATATGGAGATTTCCTTATTACCTTGGTGAAAAATCTGTTCTTCATTTTTTACATTAACTAGCCCTGTCCACATCCCATTCCTACCATCAGGAGAGATAAGATCTGGATTGAGGGTTTCTAGCTGTAAAATGTGATATGCAGGCTTTATTCCTCTTACAGCCTTCCTGAAAGTGAAAGTTGCATGTTGACAGTAGTAGTATGGTGGCAAGTAGCCAGCAAAGAAAGCTGATGTATCCCTTGCCAAACAAAGCAGATCACCGTGACTGGTTGATACTGAGTTATTGTAGTTAAAAATAACGAGACTCACATCAGTGGAACAGAAGAGAACTTGTAATATAGAGGACTAGATTTTAATTACTGGAAAATGAAAGCTGAGCTGCAGTCATTATCTTTTGTGAATTATTACAGCCAGAGCTCCATGGATAAAGATTAGAATATCTGGATAAATGAAATGATCTCCCTAGAGTGCTGAATGGCAATATCTAGGTTTATCACATAAATAGTTATGGATTTCTCATCACTTGAAATCCAGATAGGAAGTGAGGTTTTGGGGTCAGTGCAGGAAATGTAGATAATGCTGCAGCTAGTATCATACTGGAAGCTAGGTGAAGTTACCATTAGGATTCCTTTGGTCTTTGAGTTTATCTGACTTGAAATCTATTTGAATAGATCTGTCAAAGTTGTTATAATAGCTGTAAAGTTAAAATCCTGCTTGGTGCTAGTGGGGAAAAAAAAAACACTGTAGAAAAACTAAAGATCTGTTTGAGAAACTTTATGTTCTTATGGAATGTGGACTCTATATATACACACACACACACAAAATATATGTAAAAGCTTTGATTTCTGCTCTCTAAAAGCTAATACAAAATACCAAAAATACTAAATCCTCCAAACTGAAAAATGCCTTTTCTATCCTGGCCCTCAGAAATGACTAAAATATACTGATTTTCATAGCCTGTGATTCTGATACAGGCACCGAATAGTGCACAACTGAATAGCACTGAGTGGAGTGGTAGTTATGAATTAATCTTTCAAACATTATTCTGTCCAATATAGAAGAAACCAGTGACTTGTTTTTTCCTCTCTAATATACCTTTCTCATAACCTCAGCTGAGATTCATTTATGTCAGATAAAGGAAGGAGACTTCAATTTACAGCACTTGTGTTTTGATTCTCATATCCAGAGAAAATATACCGAGAGAAAGTTTACAGAATCGTTATAATGTCCTGTACTTACCATCCTGAATTTGCACAAGCTGACTGGATGCTTTATTTGTATTCAGTGGACCTGTAGTCTAATCAGTATAGTGAGCCTTTGCCAGGAGGAGCTCTCTATTGTTACGAGCGTGCATAGGTATCTTGTATATAGAATGGGGAAGTGGCATAGATATTATGGCTGTTAAAGCATGAAATAAGAATACTCCATAGGTGACTCCTTGCTGAAGTTGTTATGCTGCTGTATTTTGCCTAAGCGTGGGCTGGATGAATTTAGAAAAGCTCCCCTGGGTCAGGTGAAAGATCAAGCTAATTAGACCTCTGCCAGAAAAAAATAAAAGACTGGGAGGAAAGGTCCAGGGTAGCCCCCAGCAGACTGCCTGGTACATGTGCCTGGCTACGCAGTGGGGTATGTACGAAAAAGAATGAGTTTGCTTGAGCTGCTGGGGGAAAAGTGCAACTGCCATCAAGAAACCCCGCAATCCCTGGTTGTTATAGGGGACAGACCAGCCAGCTGAGCACGGGAAGTACAAAGTGAGTAGGGTAATTGCTAGGATGACTGAGATTTTACTTGCTCCGTTCCCACGCTTGTCTTGCTAAATCCGTTCTGTGCCTCAACAGATGGGTTATAGTCTGTTCCCTCCGTGAGCCGCACCCCGCGCTCCAAATTGGGAATAGCAAGCATGCGAAGCAGCGGATCTGCACTTCGTTCCATGGTGCTGGGGTGAAAGTCAGGCCTTCTGAGTTAGGGAGAATATGGTAAATGATCAGTGCAACACTTTGAAATAACAGGTTTAACACTGTTAATTGACTTTATAATTACTGTAATAATAATGCTGACCTTGTTAAATATTAACATTGATGCCGTAGGTACTTGTATAGGAGATCTATCGGGCTTCAGGTCTAATTAGCTGGTTACTTAAAATACTGTCAGCGTGGAGTGTGTGTTTAAAACAACAACAACAAAAATCCAAAATACGTGTTTGTCCGTACTAAGAATGGATAATTGGAGAGCTGAATCCTGTTGGTTTTAAGGCCTGATGACTTCTTTTCATACTGTTCTTTGCTTCGTGGAGAGATCTTTCTCCTGTCTTTCTGTGCACAGCTACATGATCACATGGTGCCCATGTAGAGCATTCCTGGGAGGAAAACACAGGACTGGGTAGAGGTAATTTGAGTGGTTTTTATGTCACCTTCTTTCCTTCCTCCTCATCTTGCCACTTCTAATTGCTCTAGGACAGGAGTTGAGGTCCAGGGAGGTAACGAAGCAGCTCCTTCTACTTAAGCTGTGGTATTTTATTAAAACCAAAGCTAAAGCCAGCAGGTTTTTGCATTCCCTTTAACCTTGTTGCTAGCCCTTTGCAGCGTGTTTTTCACCATTGCTGACTTCTTGCAATACGGTAACTTGATTTTCACAGAAAACTTTCAGGATGGAAGGTGGCAGATGGTTGGTTGTTTTTGTTTTTTCTTAATGGGCAGGAGATGCCATATCTTGCCAGATGAGTTTTCAAAGCATACCGAGCAAGGCGAGCTCAGCTTTCACGTAAAAAGCCATGCTTCATTCAGTCCCTAAATTTCGCAGTCGTACATCCAGTGATTTCTCAAAGCCAGTTTTAGGAGCAGGTTGGCATCTATCTTACTGTCAGGTTCAGGGACTGTAAGAAGAATATTGTCTTTGCAGAAGTGTACTGCTAAGAGCTAGACTTCAATGCCTTCCATAGCATGTTTGTTCTGGGCAGCACAGACAGGTGCGTAGCCTATGTATTATTCCCTACCTTGTGAGCTTTGCCAGCTTCTGTGGTGGATAATAGGAACCTTCTGCAGATCTTGGCAAACGTGGTTTCTTACGTCTGTCTCTAAGGAATCTTACTTTGGGTCTAGGATTCCCTGCTACAGTTCCTGAAGTCAGCCAAGGTGCAACACGTCAGCATAACACGGACATTAAACACATCCTCGATCAGTTGTTACAAAAGAAACTTCCTTCATGCTGAATTTCACCAAATTTCATGTAGTTTTTCATTTAAAAAGTTAGCTTTGTGGGGAGTAGCACAGCTCTTGTATCTGCCATCTACAATTTTTTGAGGACCTTAATGGGTCACAGTGACTTTCAGCTTGAGCTGGGTATTTTTGAAATCCAGTGTCTACTGGACCCAATGATTAGAACCTGTCTCTGTGTACCCAGATGATTTGCATATCATTATCCTGTTTGCTTTCTGCATTCAAGATTCTCATCTTTCATTATTGATCTTTGTTAGTTTTACAAGTACTAACTTGTACAGAGTGAGTAAATTTGAAATAGTGCTTCCCCGAATTCTTGAGTGGGTTGACCTTGCAGATTTTCCTGCGCTTTTTCCATCAAGCTTTTAATAAAAAGAACTGCAGAAGCTGTACACTTCTGGAAACCAAATACAGTCCACTTGTCAGTGCCTGATGGACCATTGTTTGAGAACCACTGCTCTAGAAACACTGCTGCAGTAGAAGTGTTTATAGAATAAGAATAAATAATCTGACAGCTATCAAAAATTAGTTCATTTTTGTTTGTTAACATTGGTCTCATTGATCTCTTGGCTTACATTTAGGTGTTTTCCCAATATCAGATTTGCAATATCAGAATTCAGTTGTCATGTTAAACTCAAGAAATACTGCTAACAATTATAACCATACTGCAGAAATAGAAAAAAAAAATCTTTTGATTATTTTGAAATTTTTTTTTTGTGACAACACAGCCAGACAAGTAGGGAATATTGGAATGCTTGTCTTTCATATTTAGTCCTACATAAAATCCATGGCAAAGCTTTCACTACAATGGATCTGGATATGGCTTCAGGAACACTATTAGTAGGATCTGAGGCTTCACCATGTGATGTCTCTAGAGGCAACTCTGCTTCTGTTCAGCTAAGTAAGGGATGGTTTTGGATGGCATCCCAGGCAAGTGATTTTGCAAAATAAATGCAACTACTTTGTATGAAGTGATAGCCAGGTACCGAGCATCTGTCTTTCTTGGCAGTGACTCAAAGTTTTAACGTGGATGACACTTGGGGAAGGAACCACCATTTTTTCGCCCCTTGTTTTCCCAGTGTCTCTGCTGTAGTCCGGATAAGTAAGGAGTGTCTATGGAAGCCATTCTATGCCACTGGTTGGGAAACAGGAGCATATCTTTTCAAAAGATAGTCAAGTCCCAGAGACACCTGTGTAGTAGGTTTTGTATAATATTTGCAGTTTTGGTCCTGGTTCAGGGTGAAGCTCTTTTGCACTGCATAGTGCTAAAGTAGTTTCTTTTCTCTCTGATATTGGGGTGTTCACATCTAGGTTACTACAAACAGCTGGAAGCCTTTTGATTTCAGAAAAGAAGTTCTGAGAAAACCAGTATTAATAATGAACTGAGCAGAGATAATGACTTGGGGGGCACAGGGGAATAAAAGTCAAAGAGCCTTTAAAGAATGCCTGTCCATGGTTGCTAGGGTGAGTAGAGCTAATATGATGGTTTCAGGGAATGCTGAAGAGAATAATTCTGGCCTATGGAAGAAGACTGAGGAAAGGAGAATCAGGCTTAATGGCAGGAAATATTTCCTCACAGTAAGGCTTATTTGGTTGTGCTGTTGTCAGGAAACGGTGGCAGTCCCATTTAAGACTGGACAAAGGGAACAATCCCTGTAATGATATCAAGGGATGAGAACATCTATCGGAGCCATTTAATGTTTTGTTGCTTGCTTGATTCTTTTATGTAGGTGGTATCACCTTGTTTTCACTTCTTTAAGTACTCATGTCCTTTTGTGTTCTGTTTGGTAGATCTGAATGGCATTAGCAGAAAGTCAGGGCTTTTGACGGTGCAGAACATGTGCATATTCCATTGATGTCATGTAGTGCTGCAGACACAGAATTTCTGCAAATCGGTCCTCCAGCTATTTTGGTTTATATGTAAGAACATTCAGGGCTTATTGATGGCCTTTGTGAAAACAGTGCTCTCTATTGTAGAGGAGGCATGAAAGCAACCAGCTGGCTAGTAATACATGTAACATCACCCTGTAACAGCTGTAACATAAGTGGGGTTTTGTTTGGTTGTTTTTATTTTCAGGATCAGTATGACAAGAGCATAAGATGAGAAGTGACCGCTGATGATTTGACATCACAACCTGGTCTAGTGGGAGGTGTCCCTGCCCATGGCAAGGGGGTTGGAACTAGATGATCTTTAAGGTCCCTTCCAACCCAAACTATTCTGTGATTCATGTGGCAGATTTATAAAAGGAAAATGGTTAGACTTACGTAGTAAATCCATTTTTGTCAAGCTGTAGGTGCTGGTTTCAATCATCTTTCTCCCCAGAGGTGATCCCTCCACAAGCAGATGCTCACATTTAGTATCAGCCTTTCTCTTCAGCAGGTCTGAGCTGTGTGGTGTAACGCCTTTTTTTTTTTTTTAACCTTGTAATTTTTCACCAAAGCCAGCCATCTCATGTATTTCTCCGTGTTTTCTCTGGAATGTAGCAGTACTTTCCGAAACGATGATCAGCAGTAAACTTGTCTTTAACTGTAGGCCCGGAAAGAAAAGGGCAGGCAAACAAGAAACAGGAGTTGAGGTTTGCTGCTGACAGACTTACTGTGCTCAGGGGCAGTTTCCAAACGCTGCTCAGAAAGGAGTAAACCTGCGTGGTGAGCAGGTGGGGTGACCCTGGCTAACCAGAAGTTCAGCGGGATGTCGAGTGTGGACTACAATGAGGGTGTGGGCTTGAGAGTAGCATGGTTGGGGCAGGCACATCCTGCAGTAATAGAAAAGGGAGAAACAAACCAATAAAGAATTATGTTTTCCCATTGCAGAGGCTGGGGAACTGGGAAGGTGGGCAGAAATGCCATGATCGTTGTGCTAGAGTTTCATGTTTTGATACCAAAAAAGAATATAGATTCTCCATAGGCACTGAGCTCAAGACTTGCTATCACAGTGCATGCAGCCCTTTTGCCAGCTGAGCTAAAAGCCATCGGCTCAGATAGCTAAATTGTTTGGTGTTTTTTTTTTTCTCCATGAACACCAGCTAATAGAGAGAAGTAAGACACATATCTTTCTGCCACACTACATTTAATGCCAAGGTCATCAAGGCCACTTGCAGTCAACATTGCATTAAAACAGCATGTTCGGTAGGTATCCCATCAGGAGGGTATCTCTTCCAGAGTCAGCTGCATCAGTGTCAGGTTTGGATTGGAGTAAAGCTTCAGTGTAGCCTAATTAATGAACAGGGCCTGGTAAGGTCCCAGTCCAAAGCAAGGATTTCGTTGCATAAATTTCTATGCTTTTGTTTTAACAGGGAGTCTACACAAGATTTGTTTGGTATCTGAGCAACCAGTTTCTAAAGCATCAAATCCCAAGCAGGAGGCAGGAAAGGCTTCTTTTGATTCTGGAACAAAAGACTATTATATATATATCCGAATACCCTCCCAGCTCTGTATCCTTGGTTTGGTACAAATATAGTGCCGCTTTGCCATGCATGAACTGCAAATGCTGAAAAGGTGAATAGATGCAGATCCAGACCACCAGCTGGGACTTGTCACCTCCCAAAGTGAGTGCTCAGCGCTGCTTAGCACCCCCGGAAAGGCACAGCATTTGCTAAGCAGAGCTTTCTCCTTTTGAGTTGGAGGTGGGCAGAGCCAAGGTCTGTTACTCCTCCCCTCTCCTGCCTGGTTCTAGCTTGCAAAGTTACTCCCTCACTATCAGGGGCAGCAAGGCATTTTGCTCCCCCTTTTTTCTCCTCCCATCACTCAGCAAAAGTGGAAAGAGGATGGGAGCACAGCGGAGTCCTGCACTTTGAGCAGAGCGCAGAGGATTGTGGTTCTCTTTTTTGCCTTGGCAGGCTTAGCTGCACCGTAGAGGGAAACATTTGCCTGATAACTCCCTGGCTTGTACAAACGAAGATGCTGTTTGCAGGTACAGCATGGACTATTGCAGGACAAGATCTGCCGCTTGCTGGCTTGTGTTGGGTGAGTGCCTGTGAGACTTGAGTTAAAGGCCACTGCTGTGGCCACCGCAGGGCAATATTGAGCCAGAGACCTCTGGTCATAAGATTTGCTGATATCACTTGAGAAAGAGCTCCAGCTCAGAAGCTGAGGTTAACTGCTCTATGTCTCCCTAGACCGGAAAGGGGAGGAGATGTGATGCGAGTTGGCTGTTCATCATGTGGGCAATGCAGCAGTGCCACAGGCATATCGTTGCTAGGCATATCTAAGCATGTACATAAGCATAGCTGATACCACACGGTACCCAAGATTTAAGACCTCAAGTTCTCACAGCATTTGTGATACAAGTGTTGTGGTGCTTGGCCGCACTGTCTGCCTGGCCGTGCTGTCCTCCCGCACCCCCAGGTGCCTCCTACTCTGTGCTTCTCCAGGGGTCTGATCTCTCTGGGGAGCCGGGACTTATGAAGTCTCTTCAACAGTGGAGGATAGCTCGGATGCTGGCCGTGCTCGTCGCCCATCACCGTGCTGGTCATGTGCTTCCCCTGCACCCTAAGAGCAGAGCAGGGGTGTAAGCAGTGCTGGAAGTGGCCAGTGGCAGACAAGAGTCTCAGGACAGGCTGTGCTGGGGGACAGGGCTCTATTCCTGTGAGAAGGAATGGAGGGTGGAATGTCTCCCATTATGCACCCAGTCTGGGGTGACAACCGTCAGGAGAAGCCATAGTCTCCCAAGAGATCAGACTGGCTGGAGCCAGCGTTATGAGGAGATACATCTGAAGTCTTTCACCTAAAGCTTGGTACCATGGCCACGGCTGATGGGGTGATAGCTCACTGACCTCTCAAGAAGGTTGAGATGATGTTGCTGGATGTGAAGTGGCCATCTCTGGCCAACACATTGAACAGAGCTCCAACACCACAGCCAATGTTCTTCATACTGAAGGCGCCCTGGGCCATACGTGCACTACCTTAGCTGTGCAGCTGGCATTTCACTTTGAAGGAAACGATCTGGTTTTATCCTTCTAATATTCTGCCAGATGAGTGACTCAGTGAGTGACTCACCTGGTCTGCCCTCTTGGCAGCTCACACCTCAAGGCTGTCTCAGAAGGTGTTTTTCTGCCAGGGCATTCTCGGTCTAACCCCCGCCCTGGTGCGGCTACTGGCAGGGAAGATGAGGTGGCAGCAAGGCTGAGTCAAACCTTGGCTATCTGAAGGAGGCAGACCTGAGGGAGTGCCAGGCTATTCCTGCTGGCATGTGAGTGGTTCTCCTCACTTGCGCTGGGACCTTTGTAATGACTTTTGTCAGACGGCTGTGGCCCTACAGCGCTCTCGATTGTTTTCCTAAGCCCTGTGGTCCCTGTGGTCCCTAAGGTCCCAGCATCCCTCCTGCTGGGCAAGCCTCCAAATGTGTTATAAGTGAAAGAAGCAATGTATCCCTGTCCTCGCAGAAGTGGTGGACAAGAAGTCGCTCAGGTCACCTCCATTGCTAGTTCAAGACTCTTGTCCAGCCTGCCTTGGCCATAGCCCTATCTGTGCATGTCATTAACGAAGGACTGAAATCAGTTTGAGAGTCTGCATCCTTCTGTCTTGTCACTTTGAGTCACTAACCATCAATAGCTTTCCTTATTGCAGGAGTGGGAGAGGGCGGGAGAGCACTAGCAGATGGTTTGGGAGGAAAGGATGTTCAAAAACTCAGTTCCTCAAAGGACTTCATTCTCTCTCTTACTGTGAGTTAGAAATTACTTATGCTTTTAGGTTTTGCTCTAAAATGCTTCCTCAAACGCTGTCAGGGAAATGACACCACATTAAAAATATGAATGCTATGTAGTATAATGTGTTTACTATAATTTACTTGCACCATTAAAAAGAAGAACCCTAATGATTATAAAATAAAGCCTGCCTATTAAAAGCATGATGCCAAAAAACCACCCCTACATCAAAACAGTAATTACCATTGGGGCTGGAACAAAGGAGCAGAGGGACAATTTTGGGCTGGGGAGCTTTGCTGGCTGAGAGAGAAGATGGGGCTGCCCAGAGTCAGGGTCTGCGGACGCTGCCTCATCACCGGTGTGTGAGCAGGAGGTGGGAGGACAGGCAATTCGCCCTCAGAGCCGTGAGGCTGTGGGAGAGGAGCCATGGCAAATGGGGCAGGAATCAGGGAGCAGGGAGGATGCTGTCCTCCTCAGAGCTGGAAACTGCTCCCTGTCCTGGCTGAGGAATGCAGCCAAGTGCTTTCTGCCTGGAAGTCTCTCTCTTCCCTTGGCCTCCTTCCATTGCTTTCCGCAGAGGAGCCTAAGGGAAGGGCTTGGCTGGCCCCAATCTCCCTGTTGAGATCCACGGAGCTTCCTGCCCTTGTGTGTGCCTTAGGTGGGGAGCGCAGGGAAGGGGAGGCTGGCCCACCGCCTCCCCTCATATCCCAGGCGTGGAGGTGTCTCGCCATGGCTCGGAATGGGTTGCATCAAGCCTGACTTTGGGAATCGAACTTTTTGGGCCTAATATGCTTTCCTGAAGGAGAAGGGTTGATTTGCATTGTATTTCCCATTAGACTTCTAGTGCAGGGAATGTAACCTTACAACAGCTGGTGTGACTGGAGCTCACCCTGCCTTGCTGGCTCAGACCCTTGCTGAAACCTTGCTTGCAGAGCTGAAGCCCAAGCGTGGGACAGATCAGAGCCCCCTTCTGCCTTCCCTGCTTCGCTGAAGTGGGTCTCTGCCTCCCCCCCTCGCTGACTCAGATCCATTCTGGTCAATTCTCACATTTGCATTAGGAAGTGATTAATTTTTCCTACAGAAGAAGGAGGCAGGGTTGATGGCAGAGGATGTTTTGTGGTTTAGGGACAGATGAGAAATTGGGGTGATCTGGATGGGACCTTTGCTTGGCTCAGCTACAAGTTCCTCAGAGAGCCTTGGATGCTCCACTGTTTAAAAATCTATAAGGTAAGGTTGGACTTAAAGCAGATGCTGCAAATCAATCAGATGTGATAAGTCCAACGTGGGAATTTCTGGCCTGTGTCGTACACAATTTAGACTAGATGACTAGACTCTTCTGACTTCAGCAATAATTCCTAAATGTGATGTGTTTCTCATCGTTTGAGGCTTCTGAACATTTGCTTTGTTGATTTATTTGGCCTTTCCATTTATCAGCTAAAACACTGGGCAATACCGGTCCTTTCAGAGGTCATCAGGACAAGTAGGGGAAACCTTTTTATCCCAGCTGAACTTGGATCTATTTCTTTTAGCACCACTGTGGGATCTCTGATGTCTTTGCAAACTGTATTTCTGTTTTCTGGTATAACTGGTGAGTTATGTTTCACAAGAGAGCTCTGCTCCTTCCGTTCTTGTGCTACACGTGTATGTGTACCTGCTTGGTGGAAAGAGCAGCAGTAAATCAGTGCAAGCAGCAGCCTTGCAACACCATAGATGCGATCCTTGTGCATGACAACAGAGCACAGTTTGATGTGGTCTGAGCAAGTAATAGGCAGAGTTTCTTTTTCACATGCTGTAGGTGGAGGAGAGACCACTGAAGCCAGGCTGGGAGTTCATGGTGGTCTAACCTCAGAGAGCGTCTGGCACCAGCCAGTGATGGAGGTACAGTTGGTTTAAAAGGACTTACAGTGCTGTTTAAATATTAAGCACGTGGCATGGGTGCTTTGTTTGTCTAGTTGGGAACACTGGTCTGAAGATGGGGTGATGCAATGCACAATAATCCGCTGATGTCAATAGGTTCGTTATATTGCAAGTCAAAAACCCGTATGGCTTGAACGCCAGACATCAGACAAATAGGGATTGGGAAACAAACCTGGTACCCTGGCCCATTTCTAGTCTCTGTCTTTCCACGCCTCTGTGCTGGATCTTTGTCCTTGCTATTTTCCACTTCATTTTCAAAATGGTCTGTAATCGCAGCCCTGCCTGTAGCCAAGGCCTCCTCTCCCTGCAGGTCCCGCTCTCGGTGGATTCCCGCCTCCTTTTCTCCTTTACTTCATGCCTGCCTCAGTTTGGTTCACTTTGCAAGACTTGCCCATGCAGAGGAGCCTGTTCGTTAACATCCCGCTTCCTCTCCGACACTATGAAACCTTTACCTATTCGCAGCAGATATTCTTTGTGCAGTGCTGAGCGTTAAGCTGACATTAGGCTTGATATTCCGTATCTATACGTCTTCATGAAGGGAGTGATTTTTAGGTGTACTTAATGCCTGTATCTTCTGCTAAATTTAAGGTGCCCGCCTCTGGCAATGCTCATACCAGGCTGTGACCATGGCAAGAAAAAGGATGCAGCTCTTACGGCAGGACAGGACGTCAGAGAGCAAGACTGAGACAAATGTTATAGTAAGGGATTTTTTAAACTATTTAAAGCATCTGGTTTTGGGTTCACATCAATTTAAATTCTTTAACTACTCAATATTTTGGGTAAAAGACAACTGTTACAGATGCTAAATCCATCTTTTAAGCGAGTTACTTGAAATTACGATATCCTTCAGCTCCTTCAGCAGACTCTAGACAGGCTAAGCTTTGTAACTACTGGAATATTTAAAGGAGCTGCAGAGAGGATTCAGCTGCAAAGAGTCAAAAATAAAAGTAACCCGGTACTTACCCTCTCCCCTTGCTTTCTGAATGAAAGTGTTTCAAGCCTTTTTCACCCATCACAGCAAATAAAACCACTTTGTACTAAAAGGTGGGTAGTGTATGAATATTTTGTCTTGAAAGTGCTTGAGCAACACACGGGAAATATTTATTATATTTCGTCACTGTTTCATGATAGAAAGTAGCCTTTTAGAGGAACTGGCTGTAACTAAGCTTTTCAGGAATGCTGGCTCTATATACTGCCTTTATACGCTTTTGAAAGTATTTTGTACAGGTGAGTAATTTGCCTTGTGTGACTAGATTAACCTGTGCAGGTAAGACAGAAGCTTTTAAGTATATATCCTTACCCCTGTGCTCTCAGGGTGTTAGGACCTGGTGACTCCTCTTTCCCGCACCTTTGTGGCCAGCTCCCTGATGCTAGCACTGGCAGTCCTCTTCCGCAGAGACATAATGACTGTTCGTGTTTGCTTTATTAAGCCTGTCGGTGGTGTTGCAACTGGCACTAATTGGCATTTTTTTGCTGACAGCCTTCGCCAAGAGCTGGAGAACTGAACGGGCTGCGGAGCCTGCACTCCGCTGTGCTCCAAAGGTGGCAGAGGACAGAGACAGGCTGGCAAGTCGGGAAAAGTCTGAGGAAAGCTGATGTCACTCTTGCTTGGTCTATAAACAAAGCACTTCTGTTTCCAAAGCTGAGAAGCCCCAGCCTGTTTCCAAGCTGTGGCTCTCTTCGAAAAACAAGCCTGGACCCAGTTGGGTGAGTGATCTGTGCAGTCACCGCTGTGACACAGTGCCTCTCAGCCTCTCCAGATGAAGCATCCCAGACACATCAATGAGCCGCACGTAGCGAGGTCCGTCGGTGACCTTCAGCAGAGCGATCCCGGCATGGGCTCAGCAATAGCCTTGACTTCTGGCCTAGAATAACAGGAGGGGCACAGCAGTTAGCTGACTTTGGACCCACCACAACATACTGAGGGGACCCTTTGTGTTTGTTAAAGTGAATTACCGGAGAGCTGGTGGGAGGGCTGTAGGGAATCGCAGGCGCAGCTTTGGCCTTGATTTCTTTTTTTGTTAATGGGCTCATTGTAAGGTGTAGGATGTCCTGCCCGGCCTGTCATGCTGTTCCAACATGTAATTACCCTCACAGCTTGGGAGCTGGAGCGTCTTCCAGCGCTCGGTTCAACTGACCAACTCCCCACTGCTGAATCTCATTATGTCTTTGTCAGCAAGGCTGATAAACCTTTCCTCCCACCCCCAGCTCGGTCTCTTCCCCCACCTCGAGACACTTTGCCATGTGCCAGTTAGACCTGACTGCTTTACTTCTCATCTGCTTTGGAAGATGCTTCCACACCATTGTTACAGAAGCAATGGGAACATGTACTCAAATAAAGAATTTAGCAACATAGATTTTTTATTTCTGTTTTTTTTTTTTTGTTTATTTGTTTGTTTGTTTTTATTAAGCACCTAAGAAAGGGGTTAGTTCTTTGGATTTCTGTATTTTTATCATCAACAAGGTAGCTGAAGAGAACAGTTAGAGTTGCTCTATGCTTTCTAGCAAGGGACCTAAATTTCCCATGGTAATTAACTTGAGCACGTATCAGCTTGGTTTCTTGGGAAAAAGGAACATTTGCTCTTCCAGGAAACATTTTCAGTGCCATCAGTCTAAGAATAGCAATCTTCTTTTTGTTGCATCTCAAATTTCAAAAGTATGGCTTATCTTTTATTGTGCATGCAGTATGGAGATTACTTTAGATGAAATACCACTCTGTTCTGCTGAAGCATGAACAGCTTATAGTGCCTCATTCTGCATTGGGTTTTTTTCCCCCTAACCAAAATTAATTCACGAATAAAGAAATCCGTGCCTTGAACTTGGCCTCTTCTCTCCGAGCACATAAGTTCCTTGATGACCCCAAAGGGAGCAACAGTGCTGAAGTAGTTCAAGTGGCAAACAACTCCCTGGCCACGAATTTAAGCGCTGAAACAAAACCCTACAGTTTTGCTGACGACTTCCAAGAACAGAGGCAAAGCTCCGGCGCTGTGGCCTGGGAGGTTTCTGTCACTGCAGTGCTGGTGGAGCCGGCGCAGCTCGCTGCCTGCGGAGCCGGCAGGGGCAGTGCCAGTTTTACAGGGAAGTAAGCAGCGTGACTGCCTGGAATGCAGTAGACTAAAGGTTGCAGAGCAAAGAACTGAAGCTGTAGCCTTTGCTCAGGGTGTTGATGTGTCTAAACACAAGTGTCAGAGGCAGGACATTACCCCTACAGGGTTTTTTTTGATGTGGAGCAGCTGGGAAGGTGTTTTGTGTACCTTGGAGCATCTCACAAGGAGTAGCTGGGGGAAGGGTGGATATCTAAGCTACTCCTCTGGTACCCGGAGAGGACAGCAAGGCTGCCGCAGCTCTCAGCTGAAGCTAAGCTGTCACATCCTGCTGGGGACTGGCAGTAGAGGGGCCAGAACCCACTGAAAAAAGCTGCTCTGGGGTCCTGGACCATTGCCATACCTACATAAATCCTTCTGGGCATGGCAGAGGGCAGGCACAAGGAAAGTAGCCCTCCTGCTCCGTGCTTACCCTCCTCACACCTCACCCTGCAGCAATCACAGAGAGGGGCTGCAGGGTTCATTCCTGCCACAGCAGGAACATTTTTGGCCAGAGCAACATGCATACTCCTGCTCTCCACCTGACAAGCGCCTTGGCTCTCCCAGGGGAACAGAGGGAACTTTGCGAGGAAACCAACTGTTCTTTATGAATATTTTAAAATATATTTTGTCCAGCTGCACATCCCTGCCAGCCTTGTTTAGGGGAGTTTTAATAGTATCTTGCTTCTCTTCGGTCTTGTACACAAGATGAGGAAGCTTTCATCTGTGCCTTTAAAAAAAAAATCCGCATCCCTGCCAAGATGCATTAGGAGAGCTGTAAAAAAGGAGTCATCCTGTTCCAGGACCACGAGGCTTATGTAAGAGGGAAGTCCTAACGAAAAGAGACTCCCCCACCCCGCGCACGCTTTTCCAAGGCACGTGCCACTTCAGGCTTTTCAGTCGCTCGAGTGGTATTTTGATCGCAACTGCCACTGGTTTATTCAGATGTATTTACAAATATATTCTCCCACATACCCTGATTTGTACATGCCATAGAATGTTTTTATAAAATGCAGTGTGGACCTCACCTCACCACAAGGATCTTTAAATAAAATATATTGTAAAGTGCCAGATACAATTCTTTTAAAAAATACAGTTCTAATTAAAACAGATACTTGGCCGCTGCATTAGCAGCTTTGTATACTGGTAACATTTTTAGCACAACAGTCTATTTCTGTCAGGTGAGCGGGAGGCTGTCGTACCACCCCTCTAGCTCTCCAGTTTCAAGTCCAAAGGCTTTAGAAAATGAGGCAGAGGCAGATTGTCCAGAGCCTCTGGGAAATGCTCAGGCGAAATGGTCCTGATCAAGACACGCATGGCTCCGACAAACAGCGACGGGGGAGCTAAGCCCACCAGGCACTGGAACCTGTTCTCCCCCAAGAGGTCCTGCCACCGCTGCCGGTTGTCCAACAGTTGCTGTTTCATTGAGAACTGGAGGTCCTGAGGCACGAAGAAGAAGAGGCAGTCGAGGCAGAGGAGCTTGGCACGCGTGTTAGCTGCCGGCGCATGGGAAATCTGCTGCAGCAAGGTGTCGAGGGGGGTGTTCCCGGCACTGTCCTGCAAGCAGGGCGACGCGCCGTGCCCAAGCAGCAGGAGCAGGCACTCGGGTCGCACCAGTTCACAGGCCACGTGCAAGGCCGTCTTGCCACCCTCCACCCGGCTGCAGCCCCGGCGGTCCAGGTGGCCGGCTCTGTCGCTGGGCGGGAAGGCTTGGATGGCCTTGAGGATTCGGAAGAGGATGCGGACCCGGTTGTAGCGGACAGCCATGGCCAGGTGCGGGGCCGAGGACTGGCAGCAGCTGAAGCTTTGGCTGGGCACGGCCAGGGCGCTCTGGGGGAACTTAGTCAGCAGGTGCCGGGCGTAGGGCTGGTGGTCGTGCACCAGCGCGTAGAGCAGGGCCTCCGAGGGCGAGTACACGCTCACCTTGCCCCCGTCCTCCCAGTGGAAGACCTCCATGGTCCGCATGTCCTCCAGGAACCAGACGGGCAGCAGGTCCCTCACCGCCTGGTAGAAGGCGAAGGAGGATTTCTTGCACTGCTTCTGCGACTGGGCGCCGCGCCCGCCGACCCAC
>VZSZ01006450.1:445-60287 GCA_013398815.1 Ibidorhyncha struthersii | reverse complement strand
GGGGTCATGGGGTCCTGGGGGTACGGGGTCCTGGGGGTATAGGGTCCCAGGGGCATTGTGTCCAGGGAGCATGGGGTCCCAGGGGCATGCGGTCCAGGGGGCGTGCGGTCCTGGGTGTATATAGGGGTCCTGGGGGTATATAGGGTCCCAGGAGCATGGGGTCCCAGTGGCATGGGGTCCAGAACGTATAGGGTCCTGGGGATATAGAGTCCCAGGGGCATGGTGTCCAGGGGCATGGGGTCACAGGCATATGGGGTCCTGGGGATATGAGGTCCTGGGGGTATGGGGTGCAAAGAGCAGAGGGTCCCGGGGGCATGGGGTCCTGAGTCTATGGGATCTGGGGGACACAGGGGCCTGGACACATGGAGTCCAAGGAGACCTGTGCACAGGGGCTTTGGGACACCCGGCCTCCCGGGCGCAGCAGGCTGCAGACACGCAGTGCGCCGGGCGCAGGGGGTCCTGGGCAGGCAGTGTCACACCTCCCTGCCTGTGCTGGCAGGGGCCAGCCTGGCCCACACCAGTTCTCGGGTCGCTCCCTGCCCGCCCCCCGGGGGTGGCGGTGGCCAGAGGCTGGCAGTGCCCTGCAGCCAGCGCCAGCTGCGGGGTGCCACGTGTGTGCGCACACGTGCTTGCTGCGGAACACATGGCTCTCACTCCTCTCCCAGTTAGTGACATTTGCCTGCAGCCCTTCCCGCTGGCAGTCACCCATCAGGCTTTGGCTACGGAAGATCGAGGAGATGGTTGTGGCGTGGGGTGAGCCCGGCACTGCCGGCGGCCCTGCACCACCGACTCCCTCCCTCGGGCACCTGCAGTCTCTTGGCCCTCAAACGTGCGCGTACAGGTAACAGCCACGCGCTGGTAAAGCAAGTGCTGTCGTTACTGGGATCTGCTCTCTCGTAAGGCCTCCTTACTGACACTAAATCCTGGGATCTGCTCTGTCCTTATCCCCCCCAAGCGGGTTCAGAGCATTTCCCTCTTTCGCACTGTGTATTTGATGCCAGCATCTCCCCCTGCGCGCAGCCATTGCCCTCTCAGTCAGGAGGGTGTGATCGGACCCTCCGCAGGCGGGCGATGCCGGTCGCTGTCAGGTTCATGGCCGACAGCTCTGGTTTCTCCGTCCTCAGGGTTCCCCAGCCTTCCCCTCGCCAGCGTGGGAGCACGGCTTCTGCTGATCGCCGCTGGAACAGGTGACAGCACTGTCCCAGCACGACGTGGGGGGTATCACCAGGCTGAAATGTCCCCCTCCCTTGCAGCCCCCTCTGTGAAGCTGCTCAGGGTGGTGGGGGGGGAGCCCGCGGCACGCCGCCAACCCTCCCCTTGACCCCGGGGAAAGCGAAGCTGGTGAGGAACAACTGCTGCCTTTGTCGTCCTTCTTCTGAACTGCCATTCAGCCAGGGAAACAATGCCTAAACTGTGCTCGCTTTGCTTTGTAACTTCTTCCCTGCCACGCGATGCTCACGCCGAAACCCCAGGGGGTCCGTGCGGAGGGATGTGGGCAGGTGGGGGAGCCAGGCGGGAATACTGCATGGCACTGTCACACTCGGAAACTCTCGGTGACCACATCTGAGGGAAGAGAAATCAGGGTAATGTGTGCTGAGCTGCTTTGCCGGAGAGAATTACGTCCAGCGTTTGTCAGTGCGATTTGTCATCCGAGGATCCCTGCAGATCCACCGCAGCTCCTGGCGTCTTGGATGTCAGCTGCGGCACGGAAAATCCTCTTTCATCGCTCGTGTCTGATTCCAGATGAAAACTCATTAAAGGCAGCCGCTTCCACCACTCCCCGCTATCGCCGGGGCACTTGCCTGCCAGTTGCATCCTATTACTGCGGGCACAGGATAATTTGTACCTAAGCACAGGGTCAAAAGAAATGGCTTAAAAATAGCTAATTCTGTAGCCTTTCCTTTGTGTCCGGTGCATCCTCACCCGCCCGTGCCTCGCTGCCCGTTGCTGCTGGCAGCGGTACCTGCCGTGCTGCCTGCGCCGGGAGACAGCCCTACCCGACCACGAATCCCAAATCCTTTCCCTGCCGTTGCTGGGACATTGCCATCGATTTGGCTGTCCAGCGCGGTGAGAAGCCAGGTTGCCCAGCCCTTTCTGCTCACCTTCCATGCACGCCTGGGCGAGCCAAGTGGTGCTGGAGCCCAGAGGCAGGGCATTAGTGTAGTCACAAAGCCAAATTGGCTTTTGCATGGGAAATTAATGTCTTTGGCATGGAAGCAGGACAGTTCTCCTTGCGTCAAGCTCTCCTAAGGAGTCGGGGGGACCAGCTACAACCATAGGGTGCCTCAGGCCCCAGCACTGGCTTAAAAATAGGCCAGGGCGGGCTGAGTGCTCACGGCCTCGTGGATAACCCAGAGGCTGGTCCCTGTTTGCAAAATGTGTTTGTCACATACATTTGAAGCAGGAGCCCGCCTGTAGGAAAAGCAGCCTGCTTGTGGGCTGCACCGGCGAAAAAGTATTACATTTGCCCCCAGAATTGTTTAAAGCATGCCCAGCACTAGTGATGAAACATGATAGCCCACAAAGGTTTAATTTTCTGATATATATTTAATGCGCAGACCCTCGGACATGACTTGTTTGTTTGCAGCCCAGCCTGGTTTAAATCAGTTTGAATTAAGTAACTGATCTTATTACTGATCCAACTATGAGAGGGCTTATCACAGGTTCCTTGGCACGTGACGAAGATTACTCCGTCAGTGCAACTCTGTCTGAGTAATGTGACGTGCCCTCTCGGAGCTATTTTTTTCTTCACCCTCCTCCAGGACATTGATCCTTTGGTTTCTCCAGCCAGTGGCCAACTAAAACCTGCTTAATGCTACCGAAACTCAGCCACGTAATAGGATGAAAGGAAAAGCTCTGCCATTTGTTGTACAAGACGTCATTTGTTCCCTGAGTTTGTCATTAAATTGAGGCCAGGATCATATTGACTTAATGGACATGATTGTGGGTGTAATTAAAAGCAATATGAAAATAGACAGTATCAGTGAGGAACATAGTTAATGTTTAGCGCTGGTTTTGAGCGCGAGAGGAAGGATGGGCAAAGAGTACATCCCTATTTTTGATAAGGGCTGAAAGATTTTGGTTTTACTCCAGTCCTGGCAAGGATTTTGTGTGCGGGTTTGACTCTGGACGTCTACCAATCTCCTCTCTCTAAAGCAGGCTCAGGACCAAAGGTCAGCAGAGTTCGGAGGGGAGCCCCGGACCCGCGGTGCACTGGAGCAGCAGAGCTGCTTTAAGCCTCTGGCTCTGAGGTCTTCGTCAACAAGTTGGACAGAAACACCTAATGTCTCGTTTAGCAAAAATTAAACATCTTCAGAGAGAAGGAATGTGTGAGGAGGGTCAGGGGTTTGCAGTAGGGGTGCTGGGCTGGAATATACACACTGGGTGTCCCCCTCTCACCGTAGGTACGTCATTGACCTCCAGTTTAATCTCGCTGTGCCCCCAGCATCCTGTCTGCAGAAGGGGTGCAGTGATGCCGCTTCGAGCATCCTGTTTTAACTGGTGAGCTCTTTAGGTCAGGGATGATATGCAAGCATATCGGTTTGGTCCTTGGGGCCCTGGCTCTGCGTGGGGACCCTTCTGCTGTGCTGTGTTAGACAGGGGACAGAGACCGGTCATCTGGTGCTGGCCTGTGGGCAGAGTTGCTGGTGGTCACTACGTGGGACATGTTCTTTGGTGAGGACGTGCCAGGTGGATGGCAGTCCCAGGCACCTCTGTTCAGCTGTGATGAATAATAGCTGTTGCTGACACCTCGTGGAAGCCTTAGATAAACATTTTCTCCAGAAACCTTTCTGTTTCGTTTCCTCTGCTGCTGCTGGTTCCCCACCTGAGGAGCTTATCCTTATTTCTGTCATCTCCAGAGCCCCCAGCTGGGAAGCTGCTAGAAGGCCCCTTGGCTGCCTGCAGGACCAGGCATGGGAGGGCAGCCCAGGAAGGCTGCCTGGGGACTGTCCTCTCCCTCCCCGAGAAGGAGAAGGGCACATCTCCTCCCTGTGTGGTGGTGAGGGCAACTCACCATGGAAGTCTGTTGCACATGAGGTGTGGAGAGGAAAGCAACCCCCCTTCTATACCCACCTCTGAGCCTGTAGCATCCATCGCGTACGTGCCTTTTGTGTGCCTGTTTTGCCCAGCTCCATTTTTCAGGGGGGCATATTGGCAAGTGGATCTCAAAAATCACTCTGTCCTTTCATTTCAGAATCTCAAATTGCTTTGGAAAAAAGACACAGAAGTTTTCCCAGGAAGTGAGAAAATATTTTCATTTGATAAACAAGACTGCTGAAGATGCCGGAGAGTCAGTGGTGACCTGGGTTGGGGCATTGCTCCTGGCTCCCTTGCTGAAACTTTCAGACAGCATCCCTCTGTCCAGGGGAGGAGTCATGGCCTTGAACCCTGTTCTCACCACTCACCCCCACGCTGTCTCGCTCGGCACCCACCTCTTCTTCCTCCTCAGTCTTCTTTTGTATTACAGGCACTCTCTACTCGCCTGATTTTGTATGAGTCATCATTTTACATGGAGCCTGAGCTTCCCATAACCCTGGCTGCCTTGCTTTCTCTACTGCTTTATAGGGTCAGCTCCATCCTGTCCCACAGCATGAAAGAAAATCTGCTTTGGAAACAGCAAAGCGAACAAGCCTTCTCTTGTTACTCTTGTTTCCTGGCTGCTGCTGAGCGAATGTGACACCCTTCCAAAACTCTGCATCCCAAATGAGGCTTGGGAGCCCAAATGAAGCTCTGGAACACTTCGTTTTAGAAAGGAAATCTCTCCACGGGCTCTTGAAGAAGTATGTAGCGTGAGAGTTGACCGCTGTCAAACGTCAGTGCTGGCTGATGGGAGGCTGTCACGGTGTTGAGGCTGCCAGTGTTCACTGTTGGGATAACCCAATTTTTAAGGCTTTGAAACTTATTTTTCGTTCTGGTTCCTTAACAGAGAAACGTGTTCTGGCAGAAGTAAGGTGGGCAGCAAGGTGATAAGGTCCTTCAGCTGTAGCTATCTCACAAGCCCTCGGGGACGGTCATAGGCTATCATCAGTGGCCTCTTAATTTTGGCTAGGTTTGCAGGGCACCCCTCATTAAGCCTTGATTTTGGCACCTGTAATAAATGAGCTATATCATCCTTTCTGAATCTGAGGGAAACTCCCAGAGCTGCAGCAGAGATTAAATTTGATCCAGTATGTTACCGGGGGAAGCTGAAAAGTGTATTTGTCCCTTAGAAGATGAAAAGGTACCTTTTGGGGAGCCTTTCTGTTTTGTAAGCAAGCTGATGAGAGGGGTCAGAGAGCTCCTGGCACTGGCGGACGATTGTGGCCTTCAGCTTGATGTTGGTTGTTAAAAATATTATCCCAGATGTATTAATATGACCAGACTGGATTGCATCTGAGCTGAACATTGTGAGCCTAAGGCAGGACATAAATATAGAAGCAAAACAGCCTGACATAAGAGTCATCTGTCCTCTTCTACACAAGAAGTGAAGGGGAAAGAGAGCGAACTTATTCTGTTGCAATTTTTAGACGCTTCCAGGCATTAGCCTGAGCCTCGGAGGCTTCTGTACACTGGGGTCCTGGGGCACAGAAGACCCCACGTATCCCTCGCTCGGCCCCTAGCGCGCTGTGCCACAGGACTGTGCACTCAGCACATTTTTAACCCGGGGTTAGATTTGCCTAGACAAGGTCTGCCATCAGGAATGCCTATTTGTTTGATGTGTTTGCCTAACAGGATTACCCTTATCACAACGATATAGCAACCTGGCCTTGGCAGAGCAAACCCCACGGGCCCGAGGGGTCAAACCCTCATCTCCCTTACCCCAAATATGCACAGCGTAGCTTGTCTCTGTTATCACGCAACATCCAGCCGGCGCTTCAGTTGGCATTCAGCGCTCCGCTTTTGGAAAGAGCAGTTGTGCCACGTGCTGCTGCCTGCTGACATCACGCTCGGCATTTCTCTCTCTGCACCTGAACAAAAAAAAAAAAAGAAAAAAAATCAATAATATTCAAAGGTTAGAAAAATGATGCAGTGTTTTACAATTAGGGAAGGAGATGCCTTCCCCATTGGGAATTGCTCTGAACAGGTGCCTGATTCAATTCAGTGTGAATTTGTTGCCCTCTGGCTCCCTAAGAATAGAGCTATATGTAATGAACCGACAAGGTGTCTGCTTTTCTGCATTGTATATCATGGTCGTGCCTAAAATCATTACAACAGCATCTGTTTGTCTATAAAAGTGTATCTGTGATTATTAAAGTTTGCTGACTTAAAAAGACTCAAGGAAGGTGTAGGATGAAAGCTCTATTTTCCTGTAGGTAAGTAGGACAAAGGCTTTGCTAAAGCAGAGCTCGACTCCGCTGATGATGGGCGCCCAGGCTTGTCCACCCCGGTTTCTGGCTAGGGTGGGGACACCTCCTTTCTCCCTGGAGATGTCATTTTAACCCCAGAATTTCTCAGGCCAGCTGACATGAGCCTGACCTTACCAGCTCCCCAGGCTATTTGTGGAAGCGGGACCTGCCGTTTGCTGTTTGCCGGTTCCAAAACAAGCAGGATCCTCTATTTATAATGTGCTATAATTGGCTTGAATGAAACTTGTGGTTCTCTGGGCTTTAGGGCCCCACGACTGCTGGTGCAGCAGCGTCCTAATTCCAGGGGATGCTGCTGGGGATGCTGAGATGGCTCTACATAAAGCCAAGGGATGCGTAGGTATATACGGTGAGCCGTATGTTCACAGGCTCCTGGTTTCTGGAGCAGGCTGTACTTGTCAGGGCTGTGTAGATGCCCGTGTCTAGATGAGGTTTTGGGGGACGGAGCCTCTTTGGAGCAAGGCAGAGAGAAATCTTCCTGCTGCAGCAACATCACCGTGGAGATGCTCAGGTTGGCACAGGGAGCGTTACCTTTCCCCCCCCAAGGCATTTGTAGCTGGGAGACGAGCAGGGCTCTGCCACTCACAAATTACCTATTCAACCATCAGGCCTAAACAATTTGATTAGCGTATATTTAATTTTGGTGGCGGCAGGTGTGGCTGTTCAGACCCCGCCGTTCAGTGTGGGACTGTTCTGATCTCGTAGCTCCTTGCAGGGCGATCTCCTCCTTTCTAAGAAAAAGCGAAGCAGCCGCCTGACTTTTCTTTAGGAACAGATCCATACAGTACAATGCTTACCCAAGGGTTGTGTTTGATCTGGTTTTGCTGTATAAATCCCTCTGTCATTTGAATCGTAAAACACAATAGATATAAGGCCAAGCAAAAAGATTAAAAAAAAAAAAAAAGCTAATGCTTTGCATGTCTTTGAGGACTTATTCTTATTCCCATTTGTTCGTTCTCTCCGTTCTTGGCTGCCGCTGGGTCTGTTGAAATAACAAACAGCGATGAGGAAAGAGGGCAGCTTTGTCACGAGCTTCCTTCAGTGGGAAGCGGCGGCGTTACAGCAGTTAACTCCAATGGCAACTGCCGCCTCAATAAGCAGATACTCATCTGTCGTGTGCATCCCAATAGGAAACCTGTTTTTTTCCTGCAAAAGGTTGGATTCTCAGTCAAAAGCCTTTTTGCTGCAAAGTGGCATTTAGAAGGAGCCTTTCTTTCCTTTTCGTTTTGCGAAAAAATAGTCAGAAATCTTCTGGTGCTGCCTGAAGCTGCTCTGCTGCCAAGAAAACCTCCCGGGTCTGGCGATGAGGCCTCTGTAATATTTCCGGTTTCTCTGTAATTATTTTCTAATGAAATTTTCAAATCCAAGTATAATCAGGAGGTTAGACCATAGCAAGTTCACAGCAGGGTTTTGCAGTTTGCTTTTTCTTCTTCTAAATCAGTAGCTATCCTCTATGTAGAGGCAATAAGATCATTTTGTGCTTGTAAAGATGCCTAAGATCAGGGCGGCGATGCTTTTTACATGCAGCATTTGGCACTAGCATCATTTTATGCAATTCTCTATTTGGAAGCGTCGCTTTTACCAATGAAATTGTTGTAACTGCCTGGTCAGATTCATCTGTTAGTATGTCTTTTCATGGCTCAGTAAGTGCCTGGGGGATTAGGGTGCATCTCCCCTTGCCAGGATTTCCCTCTGCTCCGGCACATGCAGTTTAGGGAAATGGGAGGGCTGATGTTTCCAAGGTGTTGCCAGTATTTTGTGATGCCTCCAGCCCAGGCAAGAGAAATCAGAAAGGGCTAAAAAGACGATGTAAGGTAACGGGGAGATGAGACGTGTGACAAAAACAAGCCAGGTATAAATAGTGAGCCTGGTATAAATAGTGAGGCTGAGGAACACCCGAGCCCAGCTGCTAAGCGCGGCAGAAAGGTCAGCTCGCTCCCTGCTGCCGCCTGAGCCATGAAGGGTGAGTGTGGGGGCCCCAGTGGGCTGCTCCACCTCAGCTCTGCTCCCCAGACCACTCCTGCAGCCCTGCTCGGACACCAGGACCAGGATGGGCTCACTGGGCTCACCATTGCCTTCCACCTCAGCAGCAGGGCTGGAGCAGCAGCCACTGTTGACATGAACAGTGTGTTTGGAGCGCACGTGGGTTTTTCATTGCAGAAAGGTGCAAAGCGCGCTTGGGCAAGGTCTTGGGCTCCTTTAGATGTTTTCCCAGATCCTGGTGCCGGTGGGACCACGGAGCATGGCATGCTCTGGAGAGCGGGCAGGGCTGGTGCCCATGCCGGCCATGCAGCCTGTCCGTGTGCCACACACACGCCAACGTAGTCCACTGCAGACAGGGGTTGTTTGATGGGCTCTTAGGAGCGCTGCCGTTTGGCAGCTCACCTGGAGCTGGGTACGGCAGTATCTCCTGAAGCGCCTGACAACGCGGGTGGGAATTTCACTTCAGTAAAATGAGCATTTTTACTAAATCCAGTAGGAAGGTGGGTAACACAAACAGGGAGGAAAGGTCTATGCACGGTGAGTTACATACAGCTCCAGGGGCTGGAAATGTGTATGAATAATGAAACTTTCCAGAGTTTTATAGCTCATGCTAAGAAGTATTGCAGGAGACAGACAAAACACTCAGGCTCCCCTATTCGCCTCTCTGCTTTGTTGCTGCCAGCCTTTAGCCCCACTCTTCTGCCCCCAAACCAGGGACGACAGAAGTGCCTGTGTCCCAGTCTGCGGCCAGGTGTTTCAGCTTAAACTACTGAGGAAAGTGGGTCTGGCCTAATATGTCAGTGTAGTGTGATGAAGGGATGTAGGTCTTGGAGTAATGCTTGTGCTCAGGAGACGTAATGCCCTTGGGCTGGGCTGGGCTGGACTGTTTTTTTTTAAATGGTGTCAGCATTTGAGATCCCTTATACTTGTGATCGGGTTTAGACCACAGGAAACATAAGATTTCATATCAGTTTACCCTGGAAATCTTGCTGCTGTCTCTGTGGCACAAGTATGCTTGGAGACAGGCTGCTCTTGCAATTCATGTGTTCTGTGGAGCAGAAAGAAAAACATTTTGGTGAGGGTTCAAGCACCTTTTTCTGTTGTCTTGGTCATAAGTGCCTGATAAAAGTTCAAGGTCTTTGCTTGCTTGTATAGAATAAAAGCAGTTTTTCTTAAGTTGCTGATGGCATCCATGGGCTCCCTGAGGGTGCTGTTCTGTTGCTCCAAGTGTCTGAGCTGTTCTTGGTGAGTACGGTAAGGTTGTGCTGTGTGGGTTGTACTTTGTCCTACATCAGAGGTGAGCTTTCAGGTTTCCAGTCTTCCGCATGCTGCAGTGGCTATGCCACAGCAAGCCCATGGGCTAAGCTGGATGCTCTCTCCAAGGAGCTGGGACTTCATGGAAGGAGCGTGGGATGGTGGTACAAGCCCATTGCAGCTGGTAGCCCTCTGCGGTGGTCCCTGGAAGCAAGCCAAGGATGGTTGCTCTTTTAGCACCATCATTAGGTTTCAGAGTTGACAGCCTGTGGAGATGTAACGGCAAGGCAAGCCACCTTGGTGCTGCCGCTTCCAGCTTTTTGTCATCTGGAGAAGATGGGAGCGATGCTTGGTTTGTGCTCCTAGAGACTAGGTGTGCCTGAGGGTTGGATTTTTTTTTGCAGAAGTGTAAGGATGACAGTATGGGGAGAGGTGAGGAGAGTTCAGAGCAGTGGGATGTGACATTCAGGCCTGCTCTCAGGGCTCTGGTGGGCTGAACCGGTCACCAGGAGCTGAACTCCTCAAGTCGCCTGCGGTGGGGAGGATGCATTCATTGTGCTCTGCTGCCTTCCATCCCTGCTCTCATGGGGCTTCCCCGGCTCCATCCGCCTGACTCTGTGGGTGACTTCCCAAAGCTGAAGCCTCAGCTGCCTTCATTTCTGTAAAGGCCTGTTAGTCATTTCCCACTTAGAAGCAAACATTTAGAGACAGCAGAGAAGCTGAGCCACCAAGAGGACAAAGCTCCGTTGCTTTTAAATTAGCTCATTCATCAGCGAGTTGTGTTGTGCAACAGCTCAGCCACTGATGAACCCAAACCACTCTCTTGTACAGGGGACAGGGAAATGTGCTTCTTGGGCAGGCCGGTCTTTAGATCTTTGGTTTGACTTCCATTGTAAAAGTGTTGTAGATGAGGTGGCTTTGTTCTGAGTTTTGTTTTTTTTTTTTTAACAATTAAAAAAAAGTATTTATTAATGTATTTATTTATCCCCTTTCTTTTGCAGTGAGGCCTGGGTTTGTGTCACTGCTTTTCCAGCGATGAGCCCATGCTGTCTTGAGACCTTTTGTTCTTCCTTACATCAAGAGGTCTCCCTGGGTTTCTCGGAGGACACTTGCATTGGTTGGACAACAGGGATCTGAGGCGTGGTTGCTGCTGCAGACTGAAGACAAACGATTCCAATCAATCCTTGCAAAAAGGAGGAGGCTGCTTTTAACCGCTGTCTGGCTCTGGCTCTTTTCTAACCTTCGTTTCCACTTGTGTGACCTGCCCGTAGGTGTGGGCTCATGCGTTCCTCCTGCTAACCCGGGCAGGCCATCGGGCGCCTGGCACGCAGTTCCACACTGACATGTTTCTTGAAAATCTGATGTGACTGAGGACATGCCGAGCTCTGGGGTGAATTATTGCCAGATCTCCCGGAGCATTACGGAGCAGTACTGGAAACTGCTCCAGGGAACCGCGCTCTTGCAAATGATCAGCCAGCCCATTCCTCGAAGGGCCTGGCGGAAGAAAATATTTGTAGGGCTTAAAGGGGAAAATTGTTCTGCCAAAAACAATCCTACAGAGAGGACCAAGTGTTATAAAAACAGTGGGAAGCATTTAAATTAAATTTTTAACAGCATATTGGATGTTTTTTCGTTACGAAATTTGTTCTTAATGAATTAAAAAAAAAAAAAGAGCCAAACAATTATTTATCTAAATGCTGTATTGTGAAGGGTGGAGGGTGCAAGGATGAGGCAGGCAGAGCTGAGAGCTGCAGGGCTGAGCCAGAGCTCCTGGGTCTCACCTCTCGGCAGTTCCCGCAGCCGCTGGCCCTGCTCTGCCTGGGGGTCCCACGCTGGCACCGGAGCTCCTGCCCACCGCCAGCCTTGTAAACACAGCCTGGCCAGTACTTGCTGCTGTGTGTGAGCTGGGTCAGACTCCTGATAAAGCAAAGCCAAAACCAAGGTGTGTTTGGCAGCGGGCGGCAGACTTGCTCTCAGTTCTTTGGTTGTTTTTTTTTCTTTCTCAGCTCAGCGGAGTTTCATCCTGAGAGCTCCATCAATGAGCAGATGCTCCGTGTCACACAGTTCTGCCTTAGCTCCATGTCTGGGGGGGGGGCGTGCAGCAGCATCCAGGGGGTGCCCTGGGGGACGCGTGGCCCCTGATGGCCACCCAGAGTGGTGGTTGGGACCTGACTCGGGAATTAGCTTAACTCACATTGAAGCTGCTGAGGTTTGCTTCAAAGCTCAGCGTGAGCCAAGTGCTCTGAACTGGGGCACCTACGTGACTGCTGGTGTGAAGAGTGTGTTGCTCTTGTTCCGTAAGCCTTTTAGATTCCCTCTGGTTTACTGCACTTTGTTAGGAGCTAGAAAATATCATTTTCTGCTGGACTTCCCCCTCTGCAGAGACAGCCTGACTCTGTGTCCACGAGGCAGTTTCAGGTGTTCAATTTGGGTATCTCCGGTGACATTGGTCAGGCACAAAAATCATGAGATTTGAGCGAAGCAAAATAATAATTTACCTTACCCCAAATGTCAGAGGCTTTCTGTCTCTTTTTAATTATTTTTTTTTTAAATTATATTTGGGGCTAATTTTCCTTGGGTATTTAAAACTAGGAAAACCAGAAGATTTCTGTAATTAAACTGGGATCAGGGTACAAATCACCAGGGCTCCTGCCACCAGTTTGCTCTCAGCCGAAGCTGTGCCGGTTCCACTTGCCTCACTGCAGCAGAGCGTGAATTAGCAGCCAAAGGTTACCCCCTGCAGTACACCTCCAGCTACTGCAGGTATGACACAGGCTGGATTTCATTTATTAGTGTAGATTTTCATGTTAAAGGGAAAAAAAAGGGCGCGGGGGGGGGGGGAAGCAGTAAAAAACAGGTCGGTCCATTGAAATCTTGAGTCAATTCTACCCACTCCAGCAAACACAGGTGACATTGTTAACGGCATGAAGGAATCAGCAATTATTAGCACTTCTCTTCTTCCTGGGATGGGGGAGTTTCCCAGGGAGTTATGTTAGGCCAAGAATTGTGCTATAATGACTAAATGCACAGGTCAGCTCCAGCTGCAGTTTTGTCCCTCACCCATGACCAGACATGAACAAAAAAGGGGCTAAAGTTTTACGTGGTTCAAGGGGCAACTGAGAAAATTCACGGGGAAACATGCTGAGGGATGCTAAAGCTACACCGCAGCCCAAGGACATGCCTAAGAATCAAACTGTTGGAAGCAGCGGGAATTTTGGGGGTGGATTTTTGTTGATTCTGTTCTGATAGTACCCTCTCCTCCGGGTGCACCCAGGACCCACGGATCCAGTCCTACTCTCATGGGCATCTGTGCCAGCGCTTTCCAAAGCGGTTTGGGCTTGCTATTGCTGCAGACTCTTGCCAAATTTAGACAAAAGCAGCTCAACATGTGACACAGAGGTCACAGCTGAAATACCCTTTCCAGCTTTACCTGCTTAGATCCTTTTCCAAAGGAAAACTGAGCTGCTGAAGAACGTGCTGGCCTCCTGCATCACCTACACCAAGGTCTGCCCGTGCTTCAGGGGCATCTACCACATTATATTGACCTGCCCCATGTTAGGGATGCAGTGGGGCTTGGCCAGCAGTTGGCAGGGGCTCATAAAGAGACTGGAGTGCTTTGTCCTCCTCAGACATGCACATACAGACCCCCTGAGCTCTTAGCTGGCTGCTGGCACAGCCCTCAGCATGGCACAGCCTGTGTTTTCTCATGTGAAATTCAATAAATTCAGCATTTTCAGGACCTTGGCATAATCAGGGTTTTCAATCTTCTCCTTCATTGCCTTCTAATATACCCTCCTAACAATTAACTGTGTGTTGGGAGAACGCCAAATGCAGGGTAAAAGACTTCGTTTTTCTTTCCCATAATTAAATGCCGTGTTCGCTGCTGTCTCTCCCACTCGATTAAGGGGCTGTGTACGGTCTAAAATGCTCTTTGGCGAATTAGCATAAGGTCTGTCAGGATTCGACCAATATTCTCCCTCCTGCTGCATCTGTGCAGCTCACAAAGAGCAGCGTTGGCCGGCAGCGGGGGCCTGGATGTGGGCTCTTCCCCCAGCCTCTCGTGGGGTCGTGGGCTCAGGCTGGGGAGGGAGCGCTGTCAGGCTGTGTGCCCATCGCCCCTCGCCCCCTGCCCGGAGCGGCCGTGTCTGGAGATGGAGGCCGTGACCCTCCGTGTGGCATCGTGGCTGCACCCGGCTCGTTCCCTCAGGAAACTTCTTGGGTATCAAAGGAAGCAGCTTTTTACTGCAGTCCTGTAAAAAAACACTTGCAAAACCTCTTCCTGGTCTCCGTGCTGCAGGCTAATTGGAACGGTCAGCTGATAAAGGAGTCCTTTTATTAATTATGTCTAAAGACATCTCAGAGAAACATTCCCTGAGCTGGACTCTGGCAACATCTAACGCACTGCGAGCGATGGCAAAAGAATATAGCGGGGTGTTGCTGACTAACAGATGTGCGAGTTATGGGCTGGGAGGTGCAGTAAGTATAATAACTTTCTGCCAGTTCAGGATAAGCTGGAAGTGAGATGATGGCTGGGGTCCTCGGCAGCAGACGAGCAGCGTGGTTATCCCAGCTGGCAGCCCTGTCCTGGGGAATGGCTCATCTCCACTTGGAGTGTTCCCCCAAAAAACACTCCCTGGAGCTAGCACCTCTGTTGACACAACTCCCAGGGATGCTCTGTGCCACTAAACTCCAGATGGAGGGTGCTGGTACATACCTGGGCAGTATGACTTTTTAAAGAGGCACCATGCTTCTACTCAACTTTTTGGCACAGCCCCAGGTCCCACTGGGAATCTGTCCCTGTTACATCCTGCGCCCAGCCCTGCTCTTCACCCTCCAAAATGTTCCTGGAGCCTTCTTCCCCCACTGTGCTAATTAATTTGCTTAATTCTTTGTTTGCTAATTCTTTCACAACTTCTGTTTCATTACCAAGTTGAGAAGTAGTCTTTCTGATATGGGAGGACTGGTTGTTATCGTTAGTAAGCTGGGAGAAGGCTTGGTGGTGAGGGGAATGGAGCTGGCAGATAAACCTGGGACGTGACTGCGAGTCCCAAGCCCCCCTTGCCTGGAGGTACCTCTGCTCCTTGAGGGGGGACCTTGCCGGGTGGGATCTCCGACCACTGTTATTTCCCCACCTCCTCCTGCATCCCTCTCTATGTCCTTTGGAACAACAGCCGCAAAAAGGGAGCCTTTGTTTCCAGCAGCACTGGGGGAATGGCTCGTGGTGGTACAGATAACCCTGCCTGCAAACAAGCGGAGAGGCTGCGGTACAACTGGGAGGGTGCACAATGAATTATTCACCAGCTGTTTCCTCCCCTTTCAAGAAGTTTGCTGTAAAACCAGGGGCCAGAAGCGGGGCTTGTGAGATGTGTAACCAGCCACACACAAGGAGTTTGAGCTTTTGGCTCCTCGGTCCGTCCTGGTCACGGGGACCTCCTGGTTTGTGCAACGCTGTGTCTGGACCTCTGTGGTGTTTGGCTGTGGGTGGCACATAAATGTGTTTTCTTCACTCTCCTAATGACTGCCAAAGACCTGAAAATCTGATTTACAGAAGTGCCAGGTGCCTGCAGCTTTGACAGGCGTTAGTAAGAGTGATGCTTTAAACATCCAGAGAGTTTCATGGTGCCACGTACCCTGAAAACTCAGGTCTTGGGGCTTTCTGCTTGGGCCCCTGCGCTTAATGGCTGCTCCCAGCCTCTCCTTTGCATGTCCCGATCCCTCAGGTGGGGACAGCAACAGCCCTCTCCTCCTCGGGCTGCAGTTAAAGCAGATGCTTTCATGCTGGTGGAGCTGGAGAAAAGCTCTCGAGGGCTTTTCTCCAAGGCACTCTGGAGAAAAGCCCACGAGACAAAAATACAGGTCTCTGTGCCTGAGTCCAGCACTAAGTAAAAATGATGCCGAGCTCAGGCTGAGCAAGTACTGCTCAGTCTAGGGGCTCTATGTGCATGTCTTTTTACTTCTACCTTTGGCTGAAAAGTGTTGGCTAAGATGTGAATAAAAAGCATTGCTGGGTACTTTTTATTTTATTTTATTTTTTTATTTTCCAACCTGGCTACTTAAACTGCCATGAAAAATATGTCCGTTCTTTTCTTTTATAGCCTCTTATAAGCTCTCAATTTTAGCCTCCACTCCCCAGAGCCCATAAAATAAATGGGTAGAAACGCCATAAAAATGAACAAAATCCCCAAACATAGCCAGTTTATATTCTGAATGTCTTATTAAATGTGCATTTAAAAAAAAAATCCCTCTCCTTACACAAATATGTGATTGTTTATAAGTCTGTAACTAATTTTAAGCTATTTGAAATAGCCTTATAGTAGAATGACCTAGAAATAGAGCTTTACAAGGGGGTACTAGATAACCACACTAAAGGATGAGAACAGAGCAGATGTGAGCTACCTGTATTTTAACATGTTCAGAAAAGTTTTGCCTAGAACACTCATAGGCTTCTAGAAAAAAAAGAAAACAGGTAAAATTGTTCATTTATTTCATGTATTTGGCTTTACGTAATATTCTCCCCCTAGATGTTCAGCAGCCTGCCATACCCGGGACCCAAGCACCCGAACCAGGAATCAGCTGGTTACACCACCTTCCTCTCCAGCCTTTCACCTTCTAGCAGCGGGTACCCCAGCCTGCTCTCTGCCGGCGCCTCCGCCTTTACGGACCAACAGCAGACACCTGAGAGACGTTATTGGAAAAGGACAGTATCCCCTTGTACTGCCTCATCTATTTGCTTAACAGCTATCTTGGAGATGGACAGCAAAGTCTTTTGTGCCCAAAGTTTCAAGGGAAACTCATGGCTGGGGGGAGAGGGCAGAGGAGTGGACATGTGTGTTGCGTTTCTGTTCCTTGTGGTGAATAGTGATGCACAGTGCATTGAAAACCCGGCCTGTGCAGCCGAGTCCTACCTGATCCTCTGGCCCCACTGGATACTGGTGGTGAGAGCACTTCCAGCCTCCTGATCCGCATGCCGACAAGGTCTAAGCATGAAGTTGAGACTGGTCCAGCCATTGCCCAGCCCCAGCCAGGTCCTATTCCAAGGTAAGAATAGCAAGATTAAGTTCTGAACCCTCCTTCGTCATTGCCCTAAGACAGGCGCATCCTTCACTGGTACTCTCCTGCTCCCAAATGTACCTTTGTCATTAAACCAGAGGGTGGCTCCAGGCTTTCCCTCTGGTCTGTCTGGGAAGAGAGGAAAAGTGAGCCTGTCTCCCAAGGGAAAGTGGAAACAGCCGAGCTGGTAAGAGGAAAGGCCAGTCGCATCCTGGCTGTGCCCGGGCTCTGGCACCCATTCCCTCTGCTGGTGCCATGGAGGGGGGTTGAAGTGTTGCTGCCCCTTTGGTGGAGACTGAGCTTGTCCCAAAACGGGTCTGAGCTCGTGGCACTGCTGGGAACGGTAGGTGCACACAATGGCAACCTACGTGATTACGTTCCTGGCAGTGGGTATAGCAAAGTGTTGCCAGATGATGAGACCTCACACAGTCTCAGCGATGCGCTTAGATTCATCTATTAATAACTCCCTCTGTTTTCATTTCTGGGAACATAAATACGTATCCCCAAATGCTCCTGATCGTCACAGACCTCATCAGGCTGGGAGCTGGTAAATCGGTGGCTGATTTCAATTCTGTCCAATGTAAAGCTTTGTGATTGATCAACACGGCCGGACCAGTCCTGGACCTCACCTCACTTCTATGCCAAAGTCCTGGGTGCCTGCGCTCATTACAGTGACAGGCTGGGAACAAAGCTCAGGAGAAAAGCTGCAGGAGCAGGGCCAGTCCTGGAGCAGGCTGGCATAACTTCAACTGATTTGAATGTGAATTACACCCATTTAGGCCAGGCCTGGAATTTGCCCCTGGCATGGGCTGGCTCTTTGCAGCTTCTGTAAGCCGGGTTGGTTTTGCCCCAAAATGCTGTTTGCGGGAAAATTGCTGAGCCAAAGCAGATCGTGGTGCCAGCCTCAGCTGTAGTTTTGCCTATGAGAAATGTGACTAATATGAGCGATTCTTTTTTCTTGTTTTTTCTTCTTCTTTTAACTTTTATTAAAAATTAAAGTAGTTGTTGAGTGCATACAAACGTGTGTGCATGGAATGCAAACACACAAACTCCCACCCATGAACACACACTCTAGATACTGCCTGATTCTAGTGTTTTGTTTCTGGATTTAAGCTTCCTCCAGATCTAGTACTTTTGGAGTTGAGATTTTGTCATGCTGTACACAGGCCTGCTGAGATGCTCCGTGCAAATGTTGGATTTGATCTGGTCGCTGCCAGTGTCTTGGGTGATTTGGGATCCGGGCTTTGTCATGTGGTCCTGTTTCTGACCCCAAATGTCTCTTTGGGCTCTAGGCTAGGCGAGCGGCCGTGTTAGGGGTATATGGGTATCTTGGCTGGGCTCCCCAGACTGGAGATTGGCATTTCCACTTCCCCCAGGGGTCACTTTGCAGTGCCTTTTAGCTGTTGGGTGACTAAATTAAGGTGTTCAACCTGGTGGCAGCATAGGACTGACATCAGCGACCCCGCTGATGGGAACACGCATGCATGTGTGTATGTAAGACCAAATACAGCGTATTGTCTATCAGGAAGATATTTGCAAGTAACAAATTAGATCTGCTGAGACAAGACCTGCCGCGGTCCCTCCGCAGCTGGTGGGACTGTGTCCCTGTGCCCAGTGCTGCCTCTCCACCCTCTGGAATCAACCAAGGCGAGCTGCTGCCTCCCTGCCAGCTCCGCATGGGTCTGCCAGCTTCAAATATCACCCCGAGCAGTTACCTGTTACAAATGCAGCTCTTCCTGGGATCAAAGAGAGCATCAAAAAAAACTTATCAGAGCTTTGACTCCATCCCCCCTGCCCGGGGCAGGACAGCCACCCCCGGCAGTGACAGAGGACACAGCCGTGCCTTGCAGAGGTCACGCTTCGTTCCAGAAGTAAATGGCACTCCTGGGAACTCTCTGGCCACTTTAAAAAGTCTTAATAATTTTAAGTTCCACACTTGGGCTAGGGTAAAACAAATGGCAATTTAGGGAGTCCGTATTCTAGTCACTCACATGAGAATTATTTTAGGGCAAAGAGCAGTGGCATTTGCAGTCTGGTGTTACACTTTTTTCAAGTATTTGGTCTTGTTGCCGGGGGGAACTTTTTGGAGAAAGGAATGGCAAGAAGACAAGCAATGTAAAGAAAGCAGAGAAGGAAACTGGAAAGTGAAGGTTTTGTCTCCCCTGGCCCGTTGGAACCAGCATCCTGCCTGGAGATGGTCTTCACCAATGGCGGTGAAATGTCCTTGTTTAGACTTCTGTGCCTGAGCACAGAAGGGGACAGAAAAGGAGTTTTGGCCCCAAACATGCAGAAATAAGAGAGCGACATTATACCTTCCTGCTGCAAAGCGCAGAGGCCACCTGGCCTCATGTGGAGTCACCCAGAAACGTACTGCAGTGAAGAGCCAAATGTGGATGTAGCGATCCAACCCCTTATAGAGGTGGGTAGGGCCTGAAATCAGCTAATTTGGTAACAGTGTGTTTGTGTAGCGTAATCTCGTGTTAGTTTTCAAAATGCTAAATCAGGAGTGAAATCAATTTTTTTCTCACCGCTGGATTTAGTTCAGCCTTTCCAAATGGGATAACGCAGTGGAGTGCCACATCCATTGGAGTTGTTTTATTTCATCCCATTTGACTTCCTAGTTTGTCTTGAATAGCTGAGGACTTTCTAACGAAATAGTTTTGTGCTCTGCAGGCTGCTCAGAGCAGGTCGTATTAATGAACCATGGATAATGTTTCAGAGATGGGCTGCAAGCCCCTGGGCTATCGAACGTCAGGCTTCCTATTCCAGTACCGTTTTTCCCCAGCAGAACTGAGGCTGCATGGAACGAGCTATCGGTGAGATCACTGCATGCCTGGGCTCTGCTTTTAGGGGCCAAGAAACTCCATTAAAGAACCAGTGCAAGTTGTAGGGCAGAATGTGGCACTGGGTTGGCACTGGTTTGGAGGCTGCTGGTACACCAGGAACCAGTGGGAGATGGTCTCCCTGTACAAAGGCTGTCACAGGATGCATGACTCATACTGAATGGCCCTTCAACTGTTTTTATTAATGTTGCTGTCCCAAATGGCCTGGGAAATGCTCATCAGGAGAGATCCCATGGTCCATGCGCAGCCTCCTCTGCCGCTGCAGTGGGGCTGGAGAGATGCTGCTCCCGGGGGAGGGCAGCAGGCTCAGGGCCCACTTCCCCCCTTGCCTGCCTCTGCCTGACTTGGTCCGGCAGGCATCCTTTCCCTGAGGTGGGAGAAAGGCACACGTGCATTGGGAGAACTTTTTTTGGGAACCCTTTGCCTTTGGGGAAATCCCCCTGGTTTCCCCCGGGCCAGGCGCAGGATGGACTGAGTAGCAAATGAGGGCTTCCCAGCCCGTTCGTTAGGACTGGACGGATGGAGACATCCCCTGCGCAGCGTTGTGAAATCAGATCTGGTTTTATTTCTGTGACACAGATCTCATTTCACCTGCCCGTTTCCTACCCACCAGCAGCTCAAGGAGCCAGCCATGTCTTACGTTGAGCCCTTGCTTGAAGTCAGCGGTCTTTCCACAGCTTTCAGTCGCAGATCTGAATGTGTTGATGACCACCAGCTTCCAAGGACCACCCCGTGCATGCTGTCTTCTCTGTCCCTTGTGAAACAGAAAGATATGAACAGAGAAGGAAATCAAGGAAGTGACAATGACGACAGAGTTGGTCACAAACTGAATGAATCAGCAGATGCTCTGTTTTGAATTATTTAGGTTCAATAAACCGAATTTTCAGCTTTGATTTTTTTTTGTTTGGTTCCTGTCGGGTGCTGAAAGCACCCGCAATACTTTGCAAATAGAGATTTCTACCTTCTGTGTACAAACAGTGAGATGAATAGTTTTAGCACAGCTGGTTCTTGTAATACTGTTCTGGTTTCAAATATTCAAGGAACCTTTTAGAGTCCCAGGTCCTCATACTTGCTATTACAGTCAAATCTTAGCTTGTATTTTATTTTAAATTCTGTTCCAGCTCTCAACTTCTCACTTAAAATTTTGCCCTAGAAAGGCTTAGGAAGAGGAAGAAATTAAAGGACACTCCCAAATGCATTATTTTTAAGATCACTTACAATATTTACATTAGAAAATTTGAGCCTGGTGTTATTTTTAAGTGCTGGAATCACAGCTGATAATGTCAAAATAGAGTATTCAAGATAAGGCCCCTTTTAAACAAATAGTAAGTAAAAGGCGCTGACCAATATTAAAACTTCTTGAAAACACCCTGTGACACGAAGGAAGACAGGTGGTGTGAGTGGAACCCAGCATGGTTTCTGCCTGGTCCTGCAGGATGCTGGGTGGGTACAGATGCAGGCCCAGCACAGCTCACTTGCCTACACCGTCGGCGCCCACATACTCACAGAAACCACCTGGGTGGCTAAACCCCTCACCAGGTGGGTGGTTGAAGCTTTCATTTAGACAGAAAAAAACCCTCAACAACCTACAGGTCCTACAGATTGGCCTTCAGGTGAGTGCTGTTAGCTATTCATGCTGGCTACAGAGGGCATCTGGAAGCTGGGGGGGTCTAGTTTGGGAATCCTGGAGAGGAGGTGCTGCCTTAGAGCGTTGCTCTTTGCTGGTATGTTCAGACCTAAACACGTGTGGCTGCCCTGGGATCTGGGCTGGAGGGAAGCTTGTTTTGTTAAGCTTTCTACCGGGGGTTGAGCAGTGCCTACAGGGAGCCTTCCTCTGCCTTAGAAGTTGAAGGTGGCCTCCCACCTCCCTGGAGGGTATAAGAGCTGGGTTGGGTGCTAATAAAGCTTGTGTATGTTTTGGAGGATGGAGAAGCGGAGCTTGTGTGATGTTCAAGGGTTGGAGAGCTCTGTGTGCCTTAACGATGGTGAGTTCTGTGTGGGCTGCTCCCTGGTATGGGAAAACCTGCCCATTGAAGTTATTCAGAGCTGGAACCCAAGGAGCAGGTGGGTCCCAGGGGGAGCAGCTTCCAGCATGAGGCTGGAGGAAGGCATGTCTGCAGGCAGCTGGCCTCAGGGGACATCTCCCAGAGGTCCCCCATGGTAATGCGTCAGTGCTTCCATGGTGTTGGTGATGCACACAGGAGCAATGGTCACTGCACTGGCTCTGAGTCTCCCTGGCCGAGTAATTATTTCTCTCAGAAGTATCATCTTGCCACTTCGGATGTGTCACTTTTAGGCTGATTTGTGGCTGGGTCCGGCCCTTCCAACAGCGGCTGAACATTAACAGCTGAAGGCTTAACAGTAATATGCTTAGTGTAATGCGATTTATTATTTTAAATGCCTGATTAAGAGCCCTAGGGGCTGGAATCCTCCCTCTCGCTGGGGCACTGGCAAGCACCCTGGCACCAGTGGGTGAGGTTTCCCCTCCTCCAGCAGCCACCGGTGTTGTATACCTCATCCCCATGCCCAGCCTGCTTTTAGATGTAAAAAGGCATTTTGTTCTGTTCCTACCACCCTTCGGTCCTGGTGCTGGTTGCATCAGGAACTCCTCTGACATGGGTTTCTGCCCTTTGAGCTGCACGGCCATCGCTGCGTTGCTTCATCCTGGCTGGGAAACAGGCTGTACGTGAGGGTACTTTAATGCGGGGCTCTGGGGCACAGATCTCTGCATCCAAGCAGCTGTGCTCACACAGGGAGCGGTGCTACAAAGCACCCGTGTGTTGCAAAATTAGCCTTATGTGTAACGGCACCGCGTGTGACATGCCCCGGACAGGGGGAACATGCTCAGAGTGCGGTGGGAAGGAAGATATGTTTCTGCTTCTAGCAGCTCAGCCTTCAAGTTCCCAGATGAAATATAAATTTCAGCTTGATGATAAAGTATATTCTACTAAATGTCATCAACTATATATTCAAACGGTACCAGAGAGTCAGACCAGAAATTTAGAAGATAATTGAATCTGAATATTAAACCAGCGATTCCCCAGAGGGAAATTTTCTCAACTTGTCTGATTCTCCAAGGAGATGGTATTCCCAAAGAACTAATTTTGTAACTAATGCTCAGATGAAATAAGGCTCTATCGATGGTTTAGAAGGCCTAACTCGGCACTAGTTGAATGCATATGGAATTTGTCATTAATAATGAAAAAATTGTTTGAAACTTTTTCACTGAACATGCAATTTTTCATTGAAAATGCACATGTAACTAAACTCACTTTTCCTCTTGATCAGTGAGGTTGGCAAAAGGTGATTACGCCCTTCATAACCTGTATTGAAGGGGATACTCTGCCTTTCTATAGCATTTTCCCTTTGTTTGAAGACCTTTTACAGAAGCCAATGGAAGCTGTCATGACTTGAGCGAGAGACAGAAAAGTTGCCAAATGTCTTGGAAACACAGGCAGCTACTTCTGGGAAAGCGGATGGCTGAGGGCTAACAGGAAGGCAACTGCTTGATTCCAAATTTAGATTCAGTGTTCCAAATAGCATAAGTCTGCTGAAGTCCTTCTCTGTCTATTCAGGACCTTTTATAAATCTTGCCCTCGAGATGCTGTGTCTCAGGACATTTGAAGGTAAATGCTGTCCCCACTTGGCACTAGTACATCAGGGATGGTTTCTTCTTGATTAGGGTGTGTTGGAAAACACATTAGTTTCCCAGCATGGTCTGCCCTGGGCAGCGGAGGAGCATGCAGAGAAGCTTTGGGCTGGGGCTTCACATTGGGGAGAAATGTGCTGGAGGAGAGGAGGGGGCTGCTGGGGAGAGGTTAGTGCTGTTCTTCCCATGGATGGACTTCCCAGGAGAGTAGAAGGGGCTCTGCTTCCCTCCCTGCCTTGCCCCTCGCTCAGCGGGAGCAGATGTGCTGGTCCAGCAGCTGGACCATCGGGTGCCTGTGACAGACCTGCGATGCATGCGGCTGTCCCCAGAGGGACATGGCATCCGTCAAGGAGCAATAGCAAATGAAGGATCAGAGGGTCAAATGCTGATGCTTTTCCTTCAGTCCTCGGCCATGGGGTGCAATGCCATTCCCAAAAAGGAATGGGCCAGCCAGCCGTTCAGTTCCCAACACAGCAAGGGAGCTGTCAGAAGCGGCAAGATGCTTGAAACGAGTCATTGCCAGCTGGGTGTTGGCTGGCTGATGACTGGGAGGACCTGGCTGTGTGAAAAAGGGATAGGAGTAAAACTGGAAAAAGAGTGGGAAATAGAAGGATCTGACTAATCGGCCTGTGCCTGAGGGGCACGTGAGGTGTGCTGTAGAGCCCGACAGTATGTCCTCAGCAAAGGTGGGGGATCAGCTGCATCCTGCTGCCTAGCAGAAGAGGGTTGCGCACTTCAGCCCAGTGTCCTGCACAGCATCTGCTCCCCTTTGAAATAAAAAGATGGATTAGGTCAACAAGACATACCATAGACGGCTTATTTATAATATATTCCTGCATCTATGTGTTGGCTGAGCAAAGCTTGTTTAGCCTTGTGAACCAAGTGAGTGTGCACAGGTACTCAGGAGAAATTATGCAAATGTTGATTTTTGGCAGAGCAACACAAGCAGAAATATCGGGGGAAAAGAGTGCTGTTTGCCTCCGCAGCTCTTCTCTCAGCAGGGACAGCCAGGCTGTTATCCACTCACCCAGGCCTGGAGGAAGGAGCACAACAGTAACCTCCTGTGCACTGACCTCCTTCTCCCTTCCCTTTCCTGCCCCATCTTGGATGGTGTTGGTGCTGCTCTGGGTGGATCCTGCAAGAGCTGGGTACACCTCTGGTGACAGGACCTGTCCTGCAGGGCCTTCACACTTGAGCTGCGGTTGTAAGGAGCAAGGAAGGAGAAACCAAACCCAAAAAGCAGCTATGGACACCAGGTGCTCAATCTTAACTGTGAGTTGGTGGCATAGAGACCCCTGAAGCTCCTGCATGGAGGGATGTCGGCTAGCTGGGAGGGTGTAAGCCTTCCTGGTTGAGGAGGATCAAGACTGCCCTCTGCACGCAAGTCCCTGCCTCCTCGTCCTGCTTGGTGCAGCTATCTGCCCTGCATCCTGATCAGGTGCTGCTGGCTGGGAGACATGAGGATCTGTGTGCTTCAACCCACAAACCTGCCCTGCCCAGCGGTTGGTGCACTGGGATGGGGGGGATGTCCTTGTGTCCTTGTGAGTGCCCAAGAGGGATGCCAGCTCCAGGAGGTCAGCATCTGAGCCTGGATGAGCTTCCCCTCAGCAAATGCTCACACTGAATGACTCGGTGGCACAGTTATGTGGTGGCAGCCGTCCAGCACCACAAACCACAAAGCAACAGAAACTTTAAACAGAAATTGCTGAATGGCGCCAAGGGGAAGGCCTGCGAAAAGCGCAAAGTACTCTGCTTCAGACCATCTCTCCAAGGCTAAGTGGGACAATGCCCCGACCCAGCAAGGCCCAAAGTTCCTGGTGTGGCTGGTGGCATCCTGGGGTGGGTGAAACTTGCTAGGAAGCACAGGGTGAGCCTGGTCAATGCTGACCTGTAAGGCAAAAATCCCCATGTCTCTTTTAACTTCAACTGTTTTCAGGTGGAGTGGCATGAAAGCCCAATTCCCTTCTCATATATGCTGGTTTTCTACCGAGCCCTGGCAAAAGTCTGGCTTGTGCCAGCGTGATGGAAGAGCTGTCTCCATGTTGGCCTGACCTGCTGTTCCAAAGCCCTCAGAGTTATCACAATGAGTGTACCAGGTCTTGCATGGATCCTCCCTTACCGGATTTGGAGTCAGGTTGCCAAAGAAAATCAACCCCTTGGGAAGGTGAGCAGCTTTTGTAGTGGTTGGCGATGCCTCTTGTTTTTTTGTGCCTCCCCTTGAAGCTTCTCCTGTGGCTCTGCCCTGCAGGAGCTGGTAGATATTCACCCTGACACCGCTGCTGGAAAAAGGGGCTGCTCCAGCCTCCCCAGAGTTTTGGGGGTGCCTGTGTCTCAGGACTGATCTGCAGCGTAAGGGCTTGGCCCCAGCCTTGGGGCACAGGGTGCCATGTTTGTCACCAGCAGGGCCAGCAGCCCCCAGCCTTGCTGCCCCTCCTTCAGAAATGACAGCCTGCTGTCCTGGCGGGCCAGGTCGTGCAAGATGCTTTGAAATCTTCTTGTCAGTGGGGATATTTGGTCTCACTTTTCTCATCGGATGCCAGTGTGAGAGTGATGCAATTAACCCGCTGGCAGGCTGGAGCAGCTCCCAGCGATCGCTTCGTTCCTAACCCACCGCCTTGGTTGAATAGTTGGAGTTTCCATCCCAAAAGCCTTTGCGTTTTAGGGATTGGTAACTGTTTGCTTGAATTCCTCCCTCCCGAGAGAAGAGACATCTCTCGAAGGCATCTCTTGTTGCTTGTTCGTACAAAACACAGCAGCCTGTGGATAACACAGACTTCAGCCCTGGGTGCAAAGGGGAACCAGACGGGTGTAAAAAGCCCTGGCCTCGTCTTGTGGGATGGCTGCAAACTGCACTCATCGGCTCTGTCAAGCCTGCTTTGCTTTTCACAGGGCCGAGCAGCACGGATGGGGCCAGCGCTTGGCTCTGGTGTTTCTTATTACCCAGCCAGCGGGTCCCTGTGCCGGGGGGCTTTGACACCCCCCATGGCTGTGCGTTGGGTGCACTGGGGTTGCTGCCCCTGCTGGATCTTGTTGTCTTCAGACAGCGGCTTCTCACGTATGGGAGGAGCTTGACTGGGAGCTGCTCTGCTGGGTTTGGATTTTTTTTTTTTTTTTTTTTTTTTTTTTTTTTTAATTTCCCCAGCCGTTGTCACTGCCGGCCGATGGCTTTTTATAAATTCAACTCCACTAGAGGGCAATGTGATCTGGCGTGGGAAAGGGAACGAGCCAGCGAGGAAATGGCACAACGTGGGCGCGTATGGATGTGATGGCGGTGGGCGGTCGTGGGTGCTGGCCTGGCGTGGGCATGAGCAAAGGGCTCAGCTCATCCCTGAGTGGGACTCCAGTATCGGGGTGAGAGCACCTCCCGTGTGGCTGCTAACCCACACGGTGCGAGGATTGCTGGGAGGTGCAGAGACGGGAAGGGACTTGACAATCAATAAATGTCACCGAAGGAGGGGGGGGGGGCCAAAGTNTTGTTCTGTGCTTTGAGCACCATCCAGTGTGGTGGGAGGTGACAGCGCCTGTCACGAGTTGTCTGTTCTCTTGTCCTTCCTCGGGGGGAGGTGGGTGCAGGGGGCACTTTGTCTTCACAGGGTCTGGGGGACTGTATTTTACTCAATACATTGAATATAAAGGCGAGGGTCGGCTTCCTTCCCTGGTCTGAGCAGGTAAGGTTTGTTATAATATCACACCACTCGGTTTTGGGAACGTGTGTGATGCAGTGTGGCTTCTGCTGGGGGCCCAGAAAGCTGTAAAAACTGAGTTTCATTGTGGTTTTTTCTTTTTTTTGGTTTTTAAGGGCATGGAGGTCAGGTGATGATCTGTGCTTTGTCACACATCATCAAGCACAACAAAACCTGCAGGAATGGGCCCAGAGGGGGATGGAGGCAGGGGGGTGCTCCAGGCAGGTGACCACCCCAGCTGTGGGGTGGAGGACTGGGGGTACGCAGGGCTGGCTGGGTGGAGAGGTGAGGGTGATGGGGTGCCTCCATCAAAGAAGAGCTCTGGGCTTTGCCAACAGCGAGGGCAGACTTGGTAAGCGGCGGTGGCAGTCGGCCAGCAGCTGTGCGGTGTGGCTGTAAAGTGCATACACCTTCAAATGTGGCTTGTTGGCTGCAAGCTGATCTCTCCCACAGGCAGAGTGTCCCCACCTCTGCCGCAGGTGCTCCCTCCTGTGCCCCTTCCTCTGCATAGGGTCCTCTTCTTCCAGGGCCAAACGTTGTCCCAAATGCTTTATTTCCCAACTGCTATGATGGCTGAGCAACACATTTCTTGTCCATAGGGAAAAAAAGTGAGGAGGAAGATGACCTGAGGGAGTCTTGATCTGCCTCAAATGTGATTTGGGAGTTTAAGGCAAATTCTCCATACAAATTTCAAGGGGACCTGCTTCGGCAGTAGACTCTGGTGCTCCAACAGTGACTCTTGGCTTTGACATTCTTGCTGTTCTGTCAAAGCCCCTACCACGCGCTGTTCATGCTGGGCTGACTGCTGTCCCCAGGGTAGGCTGTGGTGCAGTGTGAGTGGTGCTGAAGAACCTGTGGGACCCTACACCCCTCTTGGTGGCCAAACACCTCTCGAACCCAGGGTGGCCCTGGCTCTGCCCCAGGCCGGCTCCTGGGGTAGCTGCAGCCAGGACTCAGGGTTCCCCATGGAGGAGGTGACACACCACAACAGCCGCCTGCCCTGCTAGAAATTGCACCCATTAAATTTAACGTGGAACCTGCTGTAAGGTGGCACATCAATAAAGAAGTGTGAATTGCTGACTTTGACATTCTCTCGCAGGAAAACTGACCTTGGGAGATGATAAAATGCAGCTGTACCAAGGAGTTACCTAATGAAGTTTGATGTTAGTTATTCCAGGTTTTCTTCAACTTCTGGTAGATGGTCTTCACTGCATTAACACTGTAGCAGCTCTCCTCTCTTCCTGCCCCGCACCTTGGGCACAGGTGTGTGGGACTTGGTGACTCCTTCCGGGAGGCTGGCGAGAAAGCAAAATTAATTCCAGTTGAGTACATTATGTCACTTTGTTTTTCTTCTGTGGTTTATTTTTCTTTAATTTCATCTGCTCCAAATTTGGCCTCGCAGAAATTTCCACTTCAACCCAATCTGTGAGTTTTTGACAGACAGGCTTATTTAAGACCTACAGCTGGAAAAAGTAATTAAGGTCCCACTGAAAATGCAACCTCTTGAATGAAGGCAAAAGTACTAAATTTCAACTTAGTCTTACTTTATAATCTCAGGTTCAGCTTCGTAGCTATGTATCATTGTACTGCTGATTGTGGAAATAGGGCGCTTGGGTCCCCCTTTTCTTTCTGTGGTGGAACCTCACAAGACATAACAAGCCCCTGAAAACACATTTCTGTCCCTTCACAGACCAAAGCCTAAGACAGGTGTCTGCCAGTGGCAGGGAGGGCATTATTTTTTGTTGTCTGCTAATGTTTAGTATTGGAGGTGCTGGGCAGGGCAGGATAGTCCTCAGCCTAAAAGCCACAGGGAAAGGGTAAGTGAAGGAACATGGGCAGCAGAAGGTTTGGTGAGCACCCACCATGCCCATGGCCCCGCTGGATGCCGAAGCCTGTGGGTGGCGGAGGAAGGCAGCCCAATGGGTGATGTTTCAGTGGGGGTTTGGTGTGTAGCGTATTGGTGGCAAGTGATGGGTGTGCAGGTGCTGAAGGGGATGGACGAGGAGCAAACTCTGGCTTCCCTTCTACAAGCCTGGTCCAAGCTGGGTTTGCACCAGCTGTGTGGAGAGCCAGAGGGGATGCAATGAATCAGACTCACCATGGGAAGCCTGAGCCTTTCCCCACGCGTATTTCCACCTCCAGCCTTCACACCTCACTCTCCCATTCCTACCTCCATGGGGCTACCAGTGGAACTTGGGGAGCAGTTGGGCATCTGTCCTCCTCAGCAGTCCCTTGGGACAGAGCTGTCCCCAAGGGCCACAAGGCCACACCAGCAGCCTGGGTGGGCTCCCATGGTCAGGAAGGATGAGGGGCTGGCAGCACGTGTTGTTGTGGGGACCATCTGGTTACAAGCACGCCCAGCTCCTTTGTGGAACAGCACAGAGAGGCAAGGAGAAAGCCACCAGGCTGAGAGATGCTTTATCTAAGCTGGTGTGGGGTATTCACCCTCCGTCCAGGCTCAGGGGAGGGAAACTTCCTTCCTCAGTGTTCCCCTCATGAACCAGGATGCAGCCTGTCGGGTTTCGGGAGTTAGATTTAAAAGGCCTGCTTTTGTGTTCAGTGCTTGCTGTTGCCTGCCATTGGAATGGGAAGCCTGTGTCCGTTGTGAGCTGACGGAGGTGACTCTAACCTCATGTGTCTGTCCTGTTCCTCTGCTCCAAATGGTGTCAGGGCTCCGGCAGCACTTGGCAGAGTGCAGCAGAGAGCAAGCATTTTAAAAGCTTCAGGAAATACACATTAAATGACTTTTTTGCCTCCCTTTCTCTTTAAGGTGTGGCAAAGGAAATGAGCACTTCTAAAGGTTCACCTTCATTGCAGGGCTGGTGTTGTGGGAGCCAGGGGTTGTCCTTGTTTCACCAGAACCAGGATGAGTCCCCTCTCCATGCCTGGTTCTTGCACTGAGCTTGGGAGCGTTGAGCCCTGAGACCCTGCGCGAGGGTCTGCTCCTGCCTCATACCTGCTCCAGGTCAGCTACGGTGCTCAAAGCCCTAAATGTGCTACCAGCGCCCTGCCCAGTGTTGGCCATGGGGATGGGAGGGGGAGCTGCGCCTCTCCTGCATCTCTGCAAGAGCAATTTCCATGTCAGAGAGGGGAATTTTAGGTCTGGCTCAGGGAGAGGGTGTGTAAAACTAACACTACTGCTGCATGGAAATATGCACAAATTTCTTAAAAATTAATAAAGAAAAAAACTAGTGTGGGATCCTTAGAAAATCAGATGATCAAATTTTCATCGCAGAACAGCACTCCATGCTGATTTTTGTTTATTAACTTGCAGGGATCCTTCAAGAGCCTTCTCTTGTCATCCCTCTTCCTCCCCCTCAACATTTCTAAAGGTTTTCCTGGGAAGAGTGGCCAAGGAAACTGCAAAAGCTCAATGGAAAATTTAGAAACAACTCTTCTTTTTGAATGATTTTTATATATATATATATAATTGCAGGGACAAACTTTGTTCTATTCTCTGGAAAAACTTTACTTAGTTTCTTTAGTTTCTTGGATGAATCACTGCTGTTAAAAGGAAAGCGCTGCTGGTCTTGTCCCTATCGCTTCCTCTTGCGTCAGTACCTCATCTCTAGAATATGTACTGTTAATCCTGGCTGAAGCCAGTCGCTGTCTTAAAATTCCCTCTTTTTGGCTGGCCGGGGCTGTTGCTACTGTTTATCAACGAGCATGGTTAAAATGTGCTGCTGTTTTTTGCTTTCTGTCCCTTTGTCTGATTTCAACTTCAGGAGCTGGATGCGAGGAGAACCATGAGCTTGGCTTGCTGGTGCAGTGAGTACCCGCTGCTGGAGACCGGATCGCTGCCGCTGTGACCCCCCCTGCCACAGAGCCTTGGTGCAGCGTGAGCCCCCGCTGCCTGTCCAAATGGGCTTAAAACCTTCTGACAAGTGAACGGTATCGGCTGGCTTGATGCTTGATCAGATAGTGTTTGTCAGGGCTGCTCCAGCTGCATGGTTCATTAGAGATTACCCGTCTTCCCACAGCCAGCACGGCCCCGGTGCGTAGCACCCAGCTAGCAGCGGCGCTCGGGGTAATTCAGCCTCCCTGTGCTTGTACCCGACCAGCACCAATTTTTGCGCTGTGGGTGACCTGCTGGGGTTCACACCTGGTGAGGGTGAAGCCACGGCTGGAGATGGGCATGTTTGTTCCACCCCACAGCTAGTGAACACCAGTGGAAGAACGACAATTTGGGTGGGCAGGGGCGCAGACCCCGGGGGGGGGGTGCCGATGTGTGTGGGTAACCCAGCCCCGGCAAAGCTCTCCTGCGGGATGGACCACTGGCCCTGACCTGGGGAGGAGCTGTGATGCTCCTCAACCTCTGTGAACCCAGAGACAGCTGAGGGGGCACAGCCCCAGCCTGGAGGGTTTATCCCCATCGCATACTGAAGCGCGATATTTGGGGAAGCGGAGATGGTCTGTGTTTGCTCGGCAGACCCAGGGGAAGCTGTGTCCTGGGGATCAGGGAGTGGGAGGCCAAGGGAAAAGCAGAGAGCAATTTAAAGGAGTCCTCTGGTATTCATTCACCTGCCTGTGCTGCAAGGTTAATGAGGAAGCTGTCTGGGAGATTACAGCACTGCTGCTGCACTGTGGCATTTGCTAACACAGCTTTTGAATCAAAGGAGGAGCGAAAGAAATCAACTGACACTTTTTTTTTAATTTAAAAAAAATCCTTTACATTTGGCAATGCAAAAAAGTGAATAACTTTATCCCTGTGAAAATATTTTTTGGGGATAGTTTCATGTGCAAACTGCCCCGTTTTCATCGATTTCGCAACAAAAAGCACCCGACTTTTCACCAGGGTTGGCTCTGGCAATGTCCCTCGGTGACGCATTTGCAGTTGGCAGGGGGAGGAGGGAGAAGTTCATGTGGGGTCAAACACATCCCAAGCCGGTGTTCCTCCAAGCGGAGAGAGCTGCAGCACAGAGCTGCATCTGCGGTGGCTCATTGTCCTCGGAAAGGCCCCGCAGGGCTGGGGAGGGACAGAAGTGTCCCTGTGCCAACTCTCATATACGTTCAGCAGAGCCCTTCTCCGGTCCTCGGTCCCACTGACTCCACGTGGTTTCCTTGTGGTTTGAGGAGGGGCTGTGAGGAGCTGGGGCAAGTCCTCCAAGGGGTATAGGCAGCCCAGCGCTCGATGCAGTGAGTCTCTGAAGGTGGGATTCTGCTGGGGGCTGTTCTCAGCAAAACAGTGCTTTGGTGTTGCTTTGGTGGAGGTGCCCACACACATACACATCTCAACCCCCAGTTCCTCCATTACCTCCTGTAAGAGACATACCTGCTATCCCCTATAGCCTTTATAAGCAGCCTGGAAAGAGGCAAAGTCTGGGCGTTACGGGCAGTGCTGGCCAAAAGCCAGCTTCGAGTGCACACACTTTAATTGCCTGCGTTTGCCTCCCACATCCTCAGGTGGGTCGTGCGTATGAGCGATGTGGCTGGAGAACTCCTGCTCCTGGCAGGTAAGTGATGTCTCAATGTTTTCAAAGATTAAAAAAAAAAAAATCTACTTTTCTTCTTCCACATTATTTTAAAAAGCGAGCTACTTGTCTAGGTGATTGTCCTTGCGCTGGAGAGTTCTTTCTGTGTTGGGCGCAGTCTGGCCCAGTAGCAGGATTGATGATACAGACAAACTGTGATGATCAGAAGGAAAGATGAAGTGATGTTGAAATAAAATACACTGAGTCGGACTGGCTTTCATTGCAAGCATTTTGTTTTCTGACAGTTGCAGAAATCCTTGCCTGGGGATCCCATGCTGGGACAAATACCCCTGGGACAAAAAGTTCAAAGGAGTTTTTTGGGAGGGGAAACCTTCTTCTAGCCCAGCTTTGGCAAAAGCACACATAAGTGTAGGAGTACAGAGCAAAACCCTCTGACCTCTCCCTCCACCTCCTCTCCCAGCAGTGGCCTGGGTTGCTTAGGAGCTGCAAACCTCCATCTCCCTGCTTCTTGACTAGAGCCGGCCCCAATATCAGGGTTTTGGCATCTGAATCATATAATTTGTTGGGTACCTGAGCGATTTGGAGACTTGGGAACTTACCATCAGGATGCAGAGCAAGACTCCGTTTGTAAGTTATGCTGCTGCTGTGACATGTGTCCTTGAAGGCAAGTGGTGTGAACAGCAGCTCTGACATGAAATGCTCCCATGTGGCTCCGTTCCCCTCCGCAGGGAGAGAGATGCATGCCTCGGCAGCCCTTCCCGGCAGCCGGCATTTTGGGCCCAGTTTGGCCACACGTGTCTGACCCGGACAGTTGTGATTTGGGACTGCAGCGCAGGAATTCGCATGCAGAGCTGGGGATGCTGGGGGAAGAGGGCGGCTTGCACGGCTGTGGTTGCAGAGCCGGCGTTGGTGGGCCGACCTGCTGGTAATGACTTGACCTCTTTCTCTTAATTGGTGGGCCCCGGTTGGGCTGATCGTAATTATGGTGGCTCCTCGCTGATGCTGAGCTGCGCAGGGTGGCAGGCACACACATGGCGTGGGACTGGGTCAGCTTTCTGAGCAAGGGTGTTTTCCCGCGGGTTGCCAGAGTCCATGCAGACCTCTGGAAGTGCTGGGTGGCCTCTTTATCCCAGGAGGGTATTAAAGGCAATCCCAGAGGGGAAAACGCAAGGACAGAGGGGTTGGGAAGGCATGGAAAAGGAGAGAGGAGGAAGGGAGGCAGAGAAGATGTTTGCAGAGGGCCTAATTATCATGAGTGAAAAAATGATGATAGGGTGAACAGAGAGGAGAGGCTGGGAGGGAAGGGAGAGCTGTGTGCATGGAGAGAGCAGCTGGTGGAGAGAAACCAGATGAAAGGGAAGAAACTTGAAGCAGGAGAGGAGCAGGGATGGGGAAACGGGAGGTGGGAGGGAGAGGGGGAGGGCAGGAGGATTAGTTGTTTTGAGGGACTTTTTCAGCTGAAGAAAGTTAAGGTTAGGGGAAATGGAAATCTGTGGAAAGTGGAGAGGAGAGATGAACTGAGGGAAGAAAATCTGTGCTTTTATATTTCTCCCCTCCTGGGAGAGGAGAAATTGGTTTCAGGATAGTTGTGCACTTGGTTACACTGAGGGGAAAACCTGGACAGTCAAAGCAAGAAAAAGAGAACCAAGGTCCACAGGGAATGGAAAAAAAGCAAAGGAGCAGAAGCAAACTGTAGAGCCATTTATCGCAGAGAGACTGCAGTTGGATTTTATTTTCCCTACTAAGCTGGGTAAGGGTACAGCTCCCCTTCTCTCTCTGGAGCAGCCCTGGGGCAACTGCTTTGCTGCTTTCTCTGGTGGTGACACTGCTGTTGGGTCACATCCATGCTGCGTACATGCGAGCAGGGCTTGTCCGTGGAGCTGTTTTTCATTCCCAGGCCCACCCTGGGGGCTTCCCTGGCAGTGCTGGGAGGGGGCACTGGCTGCCCCTGGGTTTGCAGCCCTGATGCCAGGCACAGGGCTCAGAGAGCAGCACAGTGAGGGGTTGCTCCCACACATCAGCTGCACCCCAAAGAGGATAAACCTCCTCAGCAGCCTCCCCTGCTCCATCTCCTAGCTGTGTGCCAGGTGAGAGCTCAGTTTTAATTACCAACCAACAAACTTTTTCACATCCCCTTTGGAGTCACCGCTGTTGAGCTCTGCTGGCGTGCAGTGCTCGGGATGCTGAGCCCCTGGGTGCATCTGTGACGCCCAGAACATGCAGCTCGGAAAGAAACTCCAACCAGGGAGAAGCCCAAACCACGGCGCCAATAGAGACCCTTTGGATATGGCTGTGGTGGGATCATCTCTGCTGTTGGGCAGAGGTAAGACCAGGGTGCATGTAGGTCTCTCCTGCTTCTTGGTTTCTTTCTGCAATACCTATCCTCTGTAATTCTGGTTACATGAGTGTATCGTGTACAGAGGTCCCTGTTGCTGCTCTTGCCCAGTTTGTACAGCAATGCCAGTGTGCTGCCATCAGCAGCGGAAACTCAGATCTGGTTCAAGAAAAAGTTGTTGGCTGAACAGTACAGGCTATGCACTGTACAAACCAGCACTGAGTACCCTGGGAACTGGATTGTAGGGTGGTTTTTTTTAAGTGTGTGTGGGGTTTTTTTTTTGCAACTTTGTATGTGAAATTTTGACAGACCTGGTGAAAACATGTAACAGCTTTCACGTCACTTAAAACACATCCCCCTTTTTTCTTACTGTAACAGGGTCTTTCTACGATAGAATGAGAACTATCCATGTAGCTATCAAAGGTGCTCATGGAAAGGGTCCTGTGGTGACTTATAGATAGCTTTGCATTTTAATGCACTTCTGGATAGCTTTTGGTTCAGTGTGAGGCTTGCACTCAGCAGAGAGGGAAAAAATATCTGTTAAGCAGAAGTCAGTATCAAAATAACGAGGCCATAATACAGGCCCAAATCCTGCTCCTTATCACCACTCAAGCAGTCACACTGCACCAGGTGCAACGAGGAGTACAGTGCCATTCCTACAGAAATCTCTAAATCAGCTGTAGCAGTGGCGTAAATCAGGAGTGACTCCAAAACAGTTGCCATCATCACCCTTCCGCACTTGTCCTTCAGTGGGTGTTTCAGAAAACGGGGATGGCACTCTATGAGTGTGAAGTCAGGCATACAAGTACAGTGTGGTCCTACATACACCACTGCTGTGGGTAGGACTCCGGCAGCCAAGGGGGAATCACTCCTGGGTGGAATTTGTGCCTGGTGGGATGGCAGGGGTGGGGGGTCCCCCCCGCCTTTGCAGCTAGCCCCCAGCAAAGTGATGCTGTTTTGCTGCCCTTGTTGCTTGCCCTTGATCCATAACATACCCCACTGTGCAAAGAGGGTTTTGCCTTTGATGGGGGGAGTAAAAAATCCAGGACTGGGCAAAACAGAAAGCGAGGTGATCCCAGATGAGCAAAGTGAATCCTGCCTGAGGACGTAAGTGATGGCAATGACCATGGGTGTTATGAGAAAACCCTTCTTGTGGTATCTCTGCTGTAATATAACTGTGCTTCAGGCAAAAGGCACGGTATGATTTGGCAACAGATAAAGGCTAAGTGAAACTTTTCTTGTTTATTTTTCTCAGCTTTACAGCTCATAACTGGAGCGGTTGGGTTTCTTCCACAAAAATAGCAAAATTTCAATGACATTGAAATGGCTGAAAACTAAAGAAAATTAAAACTGTTCAGTTTCCTGCTTTTCTAAAAATTTCAAACAACACTTTGTTTCAAACTTTTTTCTATTTTTATTCAATTTTAATTAATTTTAATTAAAAACCTTAACACCGTGGTTGAGTACTAAACCAATTTCACATCAAACTGAAGTGCCAGTAGCAATAATACCTGTAATAACAGCCGTTTTCATAATACAAAGAAAGGGACATGCTGAGGCTGGAGATCTTGTTTGGAAGAGGAGATTCAGTGGGCACCCTGGTGACAGCATCAAGAACACAAGTGCATGACCGTGGTCCATCTGTTTCATTGACAGGGTAAGATCACACAGTCAAATCGTACAGTCACTGGCCTTACAGACAGCGTCACCCTTCCAGGGTGGAATAAGGAAACTACGTTCCCTCTTTTTCTGCCTTTAAGACCAGTTCAAGACTCTGGACCACACTGATCCCCTCCCTTCTCTCTCTCCAATTACAGGAGGCCAAAGGGACTTTGCTTGGTGAAAAAAAGGAAGGAAAAAACCCCCAACCCTACAACCTCAGAAAAAATATCAAACTCCCTCCCCCAGCTGAATTAGATATTTTTTATAAGGTGACGTTTTGAGGAAAGCGAACATCATCAGAGAGAGCGAGCACTGTGAGGGCTGTGCGTGATACGTGATAAACCGAAACCGTACCGAGCCGGGCGGTTTAACTGTTTTAGCAGCCAGCAGGCAGATGCAGAGGGGTGGAAGGATGTGGGGATGCACATATAACCCTGCTGCCCGTAAGGACAGAGCCTGTGATCAGTGTGACGAACGGGTGGGTCCTCGACCTCCCCTGCCCCCGGGTGCAAGCAGGGAGCGGTGGCAGGCGGCAGTCTGTCCCTCCGCTCTGCCTCTTGGCTTCGCTTTTAACGTTTTTGTTTCCTGTGTTGTGGTGGATGGGTTCACAGGCAGTGCTTCCTGCCAGACAGCAGTCGGGGACCACAGAGAGAGCTGGATCAATAGTCTCGCTGCTGTGATGTCCTTTTGATTAGCGTGGTGTCTTGGTGGCCAGATCCCGGTGTTGTATCAGCTGCTCGTGGCTGCAGGTATCAGACTGAGTCAGGCTCGGCCTGTCTTGGAAGCAACAAGGTTTTCTATAACATCCTGTTGTTGGCAACTTCAACTTTGTGTCAGACACAGACAATAGACTTGCCGGTTTTCGCCTGCCAGAGGAGAAGCAGCTATAGATATCTCCCCTATGCAAATCTGCGCAGCCAAGCGAAGAGCACAGCCACTTGCGGGGTGTCAGGATCCCCTCCTGGGCGCCCAAAAGACCACTCCATTTTTCTGGTCAACAATCATTGTAAAACACATTTACTTTACCCTTCTGCTCCCCGTCTTCAGAAGGAAAATAATTTGTAAAGGCCAAAACACACTTCCAAGTCCTTTTCTGCATGTTCTGGGTTCTAACTGCAAGGTCACGCTTGGCTTGTTCTCTGTTTTTTCCTGGGAGCGTGATGTTTATGGAAAGCTCAGTTATCACACGTGCATTTGGGAGATGACACCTGAAGAAAAAAAAAACCACCCAGCATTGCAAAACATATGAAGAAGGTACAGGAATTACCCGCCTGGGCCCAGCTGGTGCGCTGGCATGGGAGCTGGGGCAGAGCCCACCCCCCGGCTGCAGTGGCACAAGGGCTGCCCTTGGCCCGGCCTGTCTTGGTGTTGGGGGAGTGCTTCTCCATCCCCTCTGCAACTAAAGGCTGAAGGATTATGTCCTTGATTATCCAGGTCCCCTTCTCCACTTCTTCAGACAACGTCACTCTGAGCGAAAGGAAGTTGTAATGAGGTGGGGCTCAGTCTCTTCTCCCAAGTAACAGGCGATAGGACAAGAGGAAATGGCCTCAGGTTGTGCCAGGGGAGGTTTACAATGGATATTAGGAAAAATTTCTTCACTGAAAATCAAACATTGGAACAGGCTGCCCAGGCAAGTGCTAGAATCACCATCCCTGGAGGTATTTAAAAGACGGGTAGACGTGATGCTTAGGGACATGGTTTAGTGGTGGTTTTGGCAGTGTTAGGTTGATGGTTGGACTCAATGATCTTAAAGGTCCCTTCCAACCTAGATGATTCTATGATTCTGTGAAACCTACTGGAGGTGACTTGGGCCCATTGCTTTGCTCTGGCTCTGAGAACTGGTGGCCAGCAACCTGCTTGCCGGGGAGGATCCATCTCAAGCACCAGATGAATAACAATGGATATATAGAGTGTTCATGGCTTTATAAGGGAGGGAGGGGGGCACGGGATTTCACTGCGCTGCTTTTTTGTTGTTGTTGTTGTTGTTACCTTTGCGAGCACGCAGAGCTGTGGGGCAGTATGACAAGACACAGGCTGCACCGTGAGGTGTGGGTGTTAAACTCCTCAAAATAGTGAATCTTTCACCATCTTGATCAGAAGCATTCTTAAAAGTGAGGAAAACCTTAGCATTGACTTGAAGTGCAGAGCATTTTACGTTTCAGTTTGCCCCTGAGGCCAACTTAAACACCAGCTGGCCCCCACAGCCAAAGCGCGCCTGGGCTGCCCACCTCCGGGAAAGCGGAGACTCCCGGGCAGGGCAGATGTCAGGAGCCGCCAGCCCCGCCACTGCACAGACCCTTCCCGCTCCCAGAAGGTGCTGGCATGTGCTGATAATCCCATCTGTTAAAAACGCTTGATCTAATTGAGGAAAAATGCTGTATTTATCTTTTGCTCATCTTAACTCAATTTGAAGAAAAGGCTCTGCTCTCATTGCTTGGCCGGGATGTTGTCCAGAAAGGTTAACGATAGAGGATGTTTATACGGGAATGGAGCTTCCCAAGGAGGGCGCTGGGCACAGGAGATGTCTCCTCCACTTGTCATTTTAATTTCCTGTTTTTAAATGATTGGTCTCAGCCTTTTAGAGGGAATACAGGGGCAAGCTGTGCTGGATGTGTGTTTCGCCACCATGGCAGAGTGATGTGAGTAAACTGATGCCTCTGGCCCTGCTCATGGAGGCCCTCATGGCTCAGAAGTCCAGCATCTGACAGGGATTGGGTGGTCCCATCTTTGGAAAACAGCCACCCGCTGGAGGGCCCCTTCAGTTTAATAACGGGGAGGGGTGTATCAGCAATGGGAGGGCCTTGTTCCACCTTTACAGCTGCCTTGTGCAATACATGCCCCGTAAGAGCTAGAGTGGTTGACGTGGTTACCCCATGGGCTCCTGGACCTTCTTCCCTGCCCACAGCCACGCAGCGGTTGCACCCTCCCCTGTAGCAGCACCCAAACCTCCTATGAGTCTCCAGTGGTGTCATGTCAACCTGCTAGCCAGGAACTTGGATGGACAGAGAGATGCCCGCAATCTTGCTGGAGGTAAGGGCTGGAATAGTGCTGTTTTGCCTCCAGATGCTCAGCCAGATTTATGCATCAGCGCAGTCTCTTTCCCCACCCTGAAAGCCTGAGAGAAATTGCTCCATAGCTCTTCTGCAGAAGGCACCGTGGAGAGGTGAGGACCTAAGCAGTTTTGGGGCAGAATTCTCTGTGTAAAGACACCAGCAATGGTTTGGAAGATAGGTGTGAGCTGGTAGACTGGAAGGGTCATTCCTGCTGCCCATGGAACGGGACTGAGGTTGGAAATGTTGATCGACCAGGGTCATTTGTACCACTGAGGGCTGTGTTATAAGGGGGCTAGCAGATGGCTGGCCAACACAAAGGACTGAATTCTGTGCAGCTCTTCAGTGGGCTGGCGTGGGGTACAGTCAGCTCTCAGTTTGTCCCCAGTGAAGCTTTTATTCTAGCTGGACTCTACTATATGGCATGGGGTTTGCTGCGTTAGTGGGAATGGGATCAGAAATGCCTATATAGGAGGCACTGCACACAAACAAAAGTAGTTTTTCAGTTCTTCACAATCTGACTAGTGTTTCTGGGGAAAAAAAAAAGGCTCCTAATGGGGATTTGTATCTAAAATTTCTGCTAGGTAACTGCATCCTGCTGTGTCCTGCCCTGACCCTACATCATTTTCAGCTCTCACGGGCTGTCCCTTGCTCTTGCCTTGCAAAACAAAACAAGAACAAGTACAGTGTGAAAGCGTGAATGGCCTGTGCTGCAGATCTCCCTCAGGCTCTCTCCAAGAACAGAGGCCTGAAGCTCTGGAGATGTGCCCTGGGCGAGCTCCAGGAGAAGACAACTTGCTCCGCACACCAGCAAACAGCCTCACACCTGTGCGGCTGTGGGGCACCAAGATCCTGGCGCTCGCTGAAGCAGCCAGCATGGGGTCAGGGCACAGAAAGGCAGAGCCCGAGGGTCCCTCTGTGGTTTCCCAAAGGGCAGGCTGGACTTCTGGGCAAGCAGCACCTCTGCGGCTCCTGCCCACTGATCACCCTGCCTTCCTCTTCCCAGGGCAGCACACGGGGGTGAGGAAGCTCTTCCTTAACCTTCTCACGTAATGCAGCAGGAAGTCTGTTATTTCTGCTAAGCCTGAACCTCAGACAAGCTACTCAAAGTCTTACCCACTCAAAAGTGTTACCCAGCTTTTGCTTGCTTGGCTTTGTTTTTCCCTTTTGTTTTCCGCTCTTATTTTTCTTCACACTGGGTGGGGTGAGCATTTAAATCCCCAGCAGATTAGCACAGGATAGATTTTTAGCAACCCCTAACGCATCTGCTGCTCTCCTACAGTCAGAAGATGCCAGCGGAGGAACCATGCTGAACTGCAGTGACTTGGGGTGCCTTTATCATGGTGTGCATGCACCAAGGCTGGAGCCAGCAGCCTGTGGGCAGGGAGAGCGGCCGCTTGTCCTCCCGCCTGCTGCTGCCCACTCAGGTGCCTGCCCTGTGCTTGTGCTCCCTCTGGCTTTTCCTCTCTGACAGAGACCTGAGTTTCTGTCCCTGTACATATATCATAGAATCATAGAACAGTTTAGGTTGGAAGCAACCTTAAAGATCATCGAGTTCCACCCCCCCTGCCATGGGCAGGGACACCTCTCACCAGACCAGGTTGCTCAAAGCCCCATCCAGCCTGGCCTTGGACACCTCCAGGGATGGAGCTTCCACAACTTCTCTGGGCAGCCTGTGCCAGTGCCTCACTACCCTCAAAGTGAAGAATTTCTTCCTAATATCTAATCTAAATCTACCTTCTTCCACTTTGAAGCCATTTCCCCTCATCCTATCACTACATGCCCTTGTAAAAAGTCCTTCCCCAGCTCTCCTGTAGGCCCCCTTTAGGTACTGGAAGGGGCTATAAGATCTCCCCGGCGCCTTGTCTTCTCCAGGCTGAACAACCCCAACTCTCTCAGACTGTCATATATTTAATGCATGGCAGAAGCAGCGTTAGGCTTAGCTTTGCGTGTTTGTGGGGTTTTTGGCAGGGCAATCGTTTCACCTCTCTCCCTGCTCTGCAACGGAGAGGAAGTTGACTGAACGTTTCTTACATTTTGTAGATTATAATATGCCCATCTATGGCATATGTTTACAATGAATTTATGGACCCCCTATAAAGGGATTTACAGGCATTATATTTAATTAATGTGGCAGAAAATATATCATTGTAATAACTTCCTGGCCTTTAGAGGTAAAACTCAGTGCCAAAGATTCCCAGATGAATCATCTCTGATAAGAACCAGAAATGACACAGGCCATATATTGTATGGTGAATTTGTTTGGATTGGTACCTTTGGAGTATTCAGCCTTGCCAAGTCTCTGCGGTGCTGACACAGTTTATTACACATTTTCATTTATTAAGAGATTATTTGACTGCAGTTTGTTGTTTTATTGTACAGCAGGTGATAATTTTACACTAAATTAACTGTAACATCTCTGTTAGGAACAGGCCGAAGAGGCTTCTTGCTATGATGCTAAATACTAAGTAATGGCTTTTATTCATCAAGGGAGTAATTTACTCTCGTGTGCAGGCCTTGAATAAGACTCTCCACCAACCTGTTATTAGTCCGTGCGCATATGTGGTTCAGGTTAGGGTTAATGGGTCTTGTGCCAGTGCAGGCTGCCTCTTAAAACCAGATCTCTGTGCCGGCATCAAATCTCTGTGCCGCTACTTTGAGGCTGGACTAAAATACGGTTTGAGGCAACCAAATCTGCACTTAGGCAGACAAATGGCCACCGAGGTCTGGAGGTGGGCGACGCTCAGTGTGTCAGCCCAGGAGCTCAGCTTTTAGCATCAGAAGAGGTTACAGCTGGGCAGGCAAAAAAAGGGAAAGCTGCTAGCACAGTCTGACTATTCAGTAAAATGAAAAGATGCTGTTTCCGTTCCTGGCTTAAATATTTGTTATTTCCACCAAAGAAATAATTCAACCAGAAAATAATTTTCGAACCTTTTATGAAAACAAAGGAAAAAATGAGCAACAACCATCCTTTCTTTTCCACAGAAATTATTAACTTTTGAAGGAAAAATATTTATACAAAAGCCCTTTTTTCCGTTTGAAATAGATTACAGATGAAAATAATTTGACTATCCCTTAACGAAGTCCATTTTACCAGACTAGTTTCATAGTCTGTCTCACACAGATACTGTCGAGTTAAGCTTTGTGTTGGGAGATGGGAATTCCACACCAAATTGAATTGGAGACTGAAGCAGGAACAATTATGGCTGCAAATTATTAAAGCTTTGCTATATTGGAAATTCACAGCATGCTTATAGCAGTAACTTACTATTAAGAAGAACCATACTACAAAGCTAAAAATAGAGGAAAAAAATCAGAACCATATTGCTTTGATCACAATTCCATGTTTAAAGGAAGTAATCATTGGCAAAATAATCCCCTTCCCAACTGCGCTGTGGATTAGCTTTGGTTAATGCTAACATTTCCTTTTTACAGAGCACATCAAGGGAAAAATTATCAATTAAAATCTAGGGCTGGGTATTCATAGTAAATAATTTGCTCGAGGGAACCCCTGACACATAGGCGCTCTTTCTCACTTACGACTTTTCTGCAAACAAGCCCTGACTCTCAGCGCATGATATTGGTGAGCGATAACTTCCCGGGCAGTCAGCTGAGTTACACCCCTTTGTTCTGACTGGACAAGCAGATGAAGTGTTATATTTCTATCTGCTGAAGGGATGATCAGAGCTCCTAAATTAGCTGTCCAGTGTGGGGTTTTTTTATGATTAGTTATTCCAAATTGTCTGCTGGGGAATATTTTCTAGGGCTTCTTTTAAAATTTGCTGCTCAAAGATCATTCTGCAGCGAGCTGGTTAGCTGGAGCGCTCATGGAAAGCCGCTACCAAAGCAGCGCGCATCCACATGCTGAGAATATGAAGAATTCTTCCCAACTACATTTTGCAGTCTTCCCCAGATCTAAAAGCATTGAACGGGCTTGTCTGTTTAATTTATTTGGGAGTGTTTGTTACTGTTTTTAGATAAGGGAATGTGAGACCATGTAAATGGCTGATGTCTGTTGCCTTTTGGGAATGATATTTGATTTCTTCCCCCCCTCCCCAGATTTTTGGAGTCCCTGTTTTCTGCCAAGGGAACATACAGCCAATTTCCAGCTCGTCCTTAATGTGGGTTTGGTTTTTTTCAACGTCAATACCAGCCTACGAAACAAAACTCTCCCAGGCCCCAGGCCTGCGAAGCAAGTGTTTATTGATGCTCTGCCCATGCATACCAGCTTGGATGCGAACATTTGGGGAAAAAACCTGCACACCAGGGAGCAGAGGAGATGCATGGTACCCTACGGACACCAAAGGCGCACCTGCACAGAAGGTACGCTTGGGAACGAATCCTTTGCTGGCTAGCTTAAAAAAGCTGCTGCTCCTAAAGCCACCAGAAAAAAAAAAGATGAGAAAACTGGGGAATAAACTCAGATTCAAACATCCTTTGTGCTTATTCAACATATCGTTTGTGCGTGGTTAAGAATTTAAATGCATTCGATCCTGTGTAGGAAGTTTCAGTCGGTGCATTTTTAGAGGGATGTGGTCTTGCGCCTGGACTGGAACCTGCAGATGCCTTCTGCCCTTGCCTCTGTATGAGCCCAGTGATGTACCTCTCTGTGTTTTTTTAGCTATTTCATACCTAAGGCTGGCACACAACAGCATAACGTCAGCTTGTAAAGCCCTGAGATCCGTAAGTGAGGGCTGTTCTACAAGGGCCCACTGAGATTACGAAGTCCTGTTGCGTTCAGACAGGATTACAAACAGTGAGGTGAGGCGGCATGAGTGATGTGAGCATCCACTAGATCATGTCTACTTTTAACATCCAGCAAAATTTTAGAACCATTACTGTTATCATCAGCAAGGATAAAAAAAAACTAAAAGGACAGGGCTACTATGGGACATCCCGTACAACATGATGCTTGGAGGCTGCACCAAAGCATATGCTGTTATGTTACATTTCTACCCATCTAGCATCCCTGCAGCCCGTTCAAAAAACTGTAAGTAAACCCTGAGCTGCTGGTAACCACTTTACAAATGAAAATCTTGATTTTATTTGATGGTGTAAGACTCGAGAAGAAAATGGGGGGAAAAACACAGACCAGAATAAATTTTATTAGTAGAGTAGATGCGGCAGAATAATTACAATTTCCGGGAGAGTGCTGGGAGCAGCATAAGAAGGCTGGAAAAGAAACAGCAGCTTAAATTTTGATTGTCTGTTTGGGGCGATAGTAAAGTCAAGAGTGCCATTTCCAGTCTAAAATCCCGATATCCAATACTAAAAAGCATCAGAGCCTAAATAAGGATTTGAATACAAATGTCTTCAACTCTGGCTCACCACAAAATTAAAGGATCTGTTCCAGGAAATACAGTATCCGCATGAAGAGACAGCCCTAGATCTATGCCTTTGAAGCCTAAGTTTTAATTTGGGATTAAAAAAAAAAAAAAAACAACCACAAAACAAAACAAAACCAACTTGCACAAGACCCTGCAGAACTCTGACACGGCATCCTGGAAGAGATCCTGTGCCGCTGCCGGCTTGAGCAGAGCTGAGCTGGAGGTCTTGCCGCTTGCCCGCCCCAGAGAGGGAACGCTCCCCACAGTGATGCTGCTGATGCAAGAGTGCTTCAGCTGCGAAGGCGGAGAGAAACACTGAATCCGGGAGAGAAGCACTGAATCCAGGGCAGGCGGGATGGCACACGGGCTGGCTGAGCCCCGATAATGATGGTTTTAAAGGCAAATGCACATGGTTTGGGTTAAGGCTGGCCTCCCTCTGTCCAAATGTGTTGCAGATTATAGATGTGGGCTTTGCATGGGTAATTTTTTCTTTTTCATTTTGGTATAAGGCAGCCCAGGAGACACTATCATGTATGGTGTGTGCATTTTTTCATGCGCTCTGTGTTTCATTTACTCAAAAGAGCTTCTTAGCAGCCCAGATACATTGGGTGACCACTTCGATTATTCTCAGTGTTGTGCAACGTTATTATTTTGCCTGTCCTCTTTCATGTGCAGGCTTGAGTGCACTTGGAAGCTCCAGGCAGAGCTCACTCCTTTAGGGACATCTGAACTGGGATAAAATAAGATATCCAGTGGCTTTTACCATCACCCCTTTACATCCTAGTGTAGACAGAGCTGGCGGTGGGGTTGTCTTCAATAGCTGCCCATGCGTGGCCCTACCAAACAAGATGCCTCAGCGCCGGGAGCACTGTGTCCCAGCAGCAGCAACGGCAGGGGCCCGGGATGCAGGTGATGCTGGTAGGTGAGCTGCTTTGAGCTGGGGCTGGCCCATGGCTCCAGCACTGGGCAAGCAGGCTCTGGGGTTTGTGGCCTCTGAGGTGTTTTCCCTGGGTAGGTGTCACAGAGCCGGCAGCATCGGGTGGCTCTGCCTCAGGGTGACAGTGGGGAGCCACTGACCAGCCTCACTGATGTTCTGCCAGCTGCCCAGTTGCGCTGTAAGCAATTCTGAGGTTGGGTTTCGTTTTTGTTTGCTCCGTTACATAAAATATTCACACCTCAAAAAAAAAACCCAAAACCCAAACCCCACAACACTCAAAGATATTCCCAGCGAAGAGCATTTTCCATTTGCTCCTGCTGGGCAGAGTCCCTGGCCCTTCGGCCCGTGGTGCAGTAAGTTTCCATTTTGAGCTCCGATGTTCTCGGGTCAGCCCTGGCTACAGGAGCCTGCCCAAAACAGAGGACTCCTGAGCCTGGTTCATGGGCCACTTGCAACCTCCACTCCAAGGTGAGTGCATACAAATTCACTGGCCCTATTCCTTGTCTTTCTGGAGTTTGTTGTTCAACTAAAACTTGGTTTCTGAGTGATCCCACTGTGCATCCCGAGTCCTGCAGGGAGACATGCCAGTATGACTCGTATTAGCAAAAAGATCTAGTAAAAGGGCAGACGACTTCATTTTAGCCAGTGAGAGAACATGTGCATCGCAGCTCGGCTGTGGGCTCGGCGGGCAAGGAAACCTTCAGTGAGGGGCTGCTGCTCAACAGACAAGGGTTGTAATTTTTTCACCTGGAAGAGCTGCATCTTCCCGAAGAGGAAAGGGCCTCTGAACCCCTCCTGTGAGCTCTGAAAAACATTTTGAAAATTTTTCCCTTCTTCAGATAAAGAACTCATTAACTTTTCTGTTCCTTTGAGTCCCTGTGCTTCCCATTCTCAGAGGCATAACATTGAGCCTAATCAGCAGCTAGAACAACCGAGGCGTTTATTTTGGTGTAAAGCTGCATGAAAAAAAGAAAGTCCCCTATGTATACAGCTGTAACACTTGCATGATTGTAAGAGGAACCCACAACTGATTTCCAAATCTACATCTTCCTTTTCCCTATAATGAGCATGGTGCATAATTTACACAGGGAAGAAAGCATACGAGCTTGATTATGTTTCTCTTTCTGTTTGTCTTCACTCAGTTGCAGAAGGGCTGGAGCTCCAGAAAGCTGAGATAAGAGCCCTACCCTTTGCTTGGTGCCGTGGGCATGACAGCGTGGACAGGAACACTAGTACTCAAGGTACAACCACGAGGACTTAATTGGGTTTTTCCAACAGCTATCAAAAACCGACGTCTCGTCTCTTTCCTGTTTTGGAAAGGAGGAGCATGAGAGCCATGGTGTGATACGTTCAGTGGTGTCGGGGGCAATCACAGTCCCAGTCACCAAGATGCTTGCTCACACCCAGGACTGTGGCAATAAACTGCTGACTACAACCAATATTATAAAAATTCCTCCCTGGATGCCATAGACACATGGATGATTTTGCATATCTGGAAGACTCACTGGGCGATGACATATTTCCTCTTTGGGTTGACTCATGAGCTGCTCCTCCTGGTTGCTATGAAAGTTGGGAGCACTTTAACGCTGCCTGCTGCAAGTACATTTCATGAAAAGAAAGAGAATCTCAATATTATTTCCGGATTCACGGGTTTGACCCTTTCACTTTTGCAGTGGGTAAGCTTTGACATTTATTAAATGGCTTGTTAGTGGCAGAATCAACAACAATAAAATTTGTGTCGATAATTTAAAGCAAACAATCTCTTCTCTTAATCTGTTCTTCAAGCACTGAAGTAAAGAACTGCATTTCAAGGGAATGCTAGTAAGAAAAGAAAAGTCTGTCGGGTACTACTTTTTTGCAAACCATGAGAGAAAATGTTTAACAGTCTAAAAGCTCTAAGCCTCGAGTTGTTATGGGGAGATAACAGCTCCGTTAATTAGATGATCAAATATTACTTTATTAGTAAATTCTTGCATTGGTCTGGCATGGCTTGTGCTTGTTTATGAGACATGCGACCCTCTTCTTTTGAGCATTTGTACTGAAGTTTTTCCAGCAAGTCATTTAATGTCATTGCCATAGTTCTCTAACCCGTACATTTGCATCAGTGTTGTGTGTTGATTATGACCTGGCTCAGGGTATTTGTCTGTGCTGATTTTCAGCAGCTCTTGGGAAAAAAAAGGAAAGGTCTTTTCATGATGTGCAAGTTTGCCACCATTTCAGACCTTGCTTTGTGGCACTCACCGGGAGAGGTGAGGCTGGTAGATCGGTGTACTTGAGCTCATCCTGAGATAGCCCCGCGCCAGCACGTGGGCAGAGGGGAAAGCGAGAGGGAAGAGGGTGGATAAAGCCATTAGGGCAGCTGACAGGGACACCAGGAACCGACCTAGCTCAGCTGTCACTGACTCCTGAGCAGGGGCATCTGCTTGCCCTGCCGCATGGATGGTTAAATCGCCTGCGAGCTGCTGATGGCCAGAGCTAACAGCCTGGTGGTTTAAGGGAAACTAAAATCACTGCTGGTCCACCTTGAAAGGTGGGCTGTAAGCAGAGCGCTCAGGGGTGTGGCAAGAGCCAACATGGGGAGCCGGGGGGGATGGTGGCAGAGTGCTGCCAGCAGAAGTCACCCGGCCCCTGAGTCAGCGCCAGGCCGTCTTGCAGGGACGTGGGCTGCCCAGATTGAAATCGCTGGTGGATTTAAATCAGACTGAGCGTGTCACAACGCAATCTCTCCCTGTAGTTCCCTGCACAGGGCCCGTATACATTTGTATATTGTACAGCTCCTTCACAGCCTGCAGTTCTTTTAACACATAATATACATGTGTATCTCAAGGTGGGATAGACATCAATTAATGCTGCTCGTTAATGAGGGCACAATCAACTTGCATAACCTTGAACTACCGAGTGCACACAGTGATGTATGAATGAGAGGTTAACTGCAGATGACAGCTCATTTCTTTTTGTTCTTCTGCCCAGAACATCCTGCCAATACACACATTATAAATAACGTGTTCTTGTGATGGTAAGGAGGGGGCATTTCAGAAGTGAGTGTTGCCTCTTTGTTTTAGGAGTGATTGCATGACATTCCGGGTTTCAGCCTTAATATCATCTATCGCCGCGGCTGCTGGGATCAGCTGTTTCCCCCCAGGATCTCCACTGCTGGTACCCCTGACCGCAGCCTGGTTCTGCTTTCTGAATTAGAAAGTTGAATATGACATGGATTAACTTAAAAACCTACAGAAAAGGGCAAGTGGCATTTTTGATGTGCCTGGGACGCTCGTGCCCATCTGACTCACAGTTCACAACTCGCAGAGCGGTGTCATTCGTAATTCATGTAAATGCTCACTTGCTCACCCACGCACAGCCGTGCTATACACTGCTTTTCCATGCAAAATGCTCAGCCAGCGATAAAGCCCAGTTAGCATCACGCTATCTCCGCTCTCGCACAGATTATGCCACATCAGTGTTCTTTCTGTGGGGAATAGATTTACTTGCTGTAAGGAGCCATCTAGTGAGGGTTTACTGCACATAAAATCAAAGTAACCGTTTCTTTACTGTTTCCAGGCAATACAAAAAGAAAAAGTGCTAATTTTTTCTTCCTCTTCCCCCCCCTCCATGTGCTCCTGCTGCACTCGAGCCACAGCTAAAGCAAACAGGACTGAATGCTTATTCCTCTGGCCTTCTCTTTACAAAAGACAGGGAGCACACGTGCTCACCCGCGCTCAGCTCTACTCTTGGGGTGCTCGCACCGAGTAGGAAGAGTCCCAGAGGACCTGCCCTCTGCACCGGCAAGAGCGAAAGCGAAGCGAGTGGGTGGAGAATACAGGGAAGGGCCGCGCTAGGCAGAAGTGAAAGGCCTTAAAGCTGGTCCCGTTTTAGCATGCGGGGGAATGGAAGAATAGGGATGGATGGTGAAGTGTCCCTCGTCACGCAGGCAGCGATGGCATAGCCAGGAACTTAATTCAATTTGCAGAAGGGTAAGCCAGAGCCTCGGTCAGCAGACAGATAAAGGGTGCGGCGTTTGAATGGGGAGCGCTTGTGTGCTAGTTTGCTTTTTTTTTTGTTGTTTTGTTCTTTAAAGAACAATGAACTTCAGCAGATGAAAATGTAAGAGTAGAGCTGAGAGTATCTGTGCACTACAGAAATATGAAGTTATGGCTCTTGGAGCAGCAAAAGCACGGCTACATTGCAAATCTATATCGTTATGAATTTTACAGTCTGCAGAAGGTACTGAACACACCGAGTTAAATATTAAGCACTCAGTGAGGGAGATGACAGCAGCTTTTCTACAGGTTAGAAGTAAGATTTTGTGTTGTGCTCTGAAACTATACCCAGTGAGTGTGTCTGGCTGGAGGGAGGGGTTGCAGGGGCAGCATCTCTTCTTTTGGTTTTACTGAGGCAGTCTCCAGGCTAAATCTGAGCGGCCGCAGGCAGCAGGGTCTCCGTTGGGGTGTCCCCGGGATGCTCCACAGCAGGCAATACGCCGGAGTCACCATCATGACATTCACTGTGGAGCCTCCTCCCGCCACTTCAAGCCTCTTGGGCTGGGAATTTGCAAGCAAGCAAGCAAGCAGCTCCGCATCACTTTGGGCAGCCTTATGCCGTGCTGGCACTGGAGTGACCCTCCCTGTCTCCTGTCTGCGTATCTCCAGGGATGGTTCTCAGTAGGCAGCTTTTCCCTCCCTCGATAGCTCAGCCCTGTGCTCTCCCGCCATCGTCCTCGGCTCAGTTCCCCAAGGCACAACCGGCCAGCCCTCGATGGGAGGGCGCCGAGTGTCAGCTCCTTCGTAGGGCTGAAAAAAATGGCTGGCACACTGGAGGAAAAAGACTCTGAGACATTTGACGCTGTAATACACAATAAACAGGACAGTAATTTTTCATAGCTACACTGCGTATCAGGATAGGGAAAGTAATCCAACTTTTATAAACAAGCCTTTATTCTACAAAACCCAGACACTCTCTCATGCACAAGAAAATGCTCTGAATTATGAACGCCTGTCATTTTACAATAACTATTCCTTGCTTTTATTTTTTTTGAAAATGCAAACAATGAAAAATATTTTTTTTTTACAGTGAGAAAACCCCCATTTTTAGTCGGCAGAAAGTATCTGACTACATCAATGATTAATAGGTTTAATGTAATAGCTGCAACTGAAATTTAAAAAGCAAACAAGCCAAACAAAGCTGAATTGATTTGTTTTAATGATTTCATTAGGGATTTTAAAAAGTTTGCTTTATACTTGCAGTTTGTTGTCAGTAAGAATTGGCTGAATTCAGTCAAAATGGTTTGTTCTTTGTCTGTCTGTGGTCACCATAGCTACCATTTCAATCTGTTAACATATGTGGTATTATTTTGTTCCTTTCTCTTAAACTCCATTCACAGATGCTGTCAAGATTTTCCTTTGTACATATCTGATCGGTTGGTGCCAGGTTTGGCTCTGTGCCTTTTCAGACGAGAGCCTCTATGATGAGGACAAGGTGCTTAGGCACTCGGGGCAGCAACGGAGACAGAAGGAGACGCTGGGGTGGGGATGGTTCCTACTCGACTATGGCATGGGGTCCGTAAGAAATACCTTGGGAAGACATTGTTAGAGGTGTACCTTTTTTCTGGAGAGGTAAGTATTCCCTGGATGTGCTGTGGCGGATCCTCCGCTGACGTAAATCAGTATAAAAGCATTCATTTTAGCGGAGCTGCCATGCCTGCTGATGGTCAGGTCCTGTGATGTTGCTCATTACACAGGTTTTGGGTAAGGAGGCAAGAGATGAAGGGAGGCATGGCTACAACATTTTAAATAAATAAGTAATAAGATTGTATAGTCTCTATTCTCTTCTTTTTTCCAGTCTTAGTAGAGGTTCAGGTTGCCACCACTGAGTATGGAGGTGTATCCACTCTGTACAATGGAGGTGACTGGAATATTTAGTGGATATCAGATTATGCACATTTCACATTTTAATTGGCATTGAATGGGAAAAACTCAGTTTTCTCTATTGCTGAATGTGAAGATGATTGCGATGGCTTCATTTTCTTTCCAGCTGTGAAGCAGGCAGGTAAGTGTGTGGATGTGAGTATGTATGCAGTACAGTTTATAGTGGGGAGGCCATAAAGGAAATCAGATAGTCTGGAAAATATACAATTTTCTTTCACAACAAAGCTCTCACAGTATAGAGTAAAGTTAAGGTGAGTCTGTCTCTCTCTCTCTCTCTTTTTTTTTTTTTAGTAGTGTAAAAGCCTTTGTTTAAAGCTCTGCGGGTCTGATTTTCAGATCCGCTGAGCACCCTGCTCTCTGATTTCTTTTAACTGGAGATGTAGGTGTTCAGCATTTCTGGCAGCCAGGGCCCCTCTACTAATGCCTGCAGAGAGTAGCTGGAGAAAGTGTGAGAAACATTATTGTAATGAGGGGCTAATTCTGCCTCTCCTTCCTGCCTCTCAGTGCAGATGAAAGAGTGCCTGGGAGTCATGTTATGCGCACGGAGAAAGGGAATTCTGATTTACCGGCTCTGGCTCCCCAGGGGCAGGGATGCTCTCCTACCACAACTCACAGTAAGTCACATCTGCATTTCCAGTATAAGGCCCATTTTTAAGGACTCATAGTTTGGCTATAAAAATTCACTTAGCATGCACGAATAGAAACCAAATTGACAAGATAGACCATAACTGCTCTGAAAGGGCCATTAGTTCCTGTCGCATGAAAACCCCACGTTTTAAAAAAGCGAGTATTGTTCACATTTGCACAACAGGCTGTAACTGTTCCTTCTAAGTCATTATAGCCTGTACGGAAATAATAATTTTCAAAATCACTATTGATACCACAGGCATAAAATCAGCAGGAGGCAGATGCCTGTAGCTGATATTAATCCAGAGCCTTACAGTGCCTCTGAGCAGATTTGGGTGAGTATAATCTCTAGATTTACACTCCGATGTAACTCAGAAGAGGAAGACCACAGTATAAAGATTCAGTCTGATAACTTAGAGTTTGGTGCAAGGTTTCTGGTGCCCTCAGATGAATCCCAGCAGTGCAGTGGCTGTGAGAGGGTACCAACAAGTTGCCCATTGAGAAACACCATCCACCACTACCCTGTGCTCAGTGCTAGCGGGGAGTGTAGGAGAAACACATCTGTATTTGGTGCTTTCGGTGTTTAATGAGGGAAAAGCCCAGGGCAGATAGGAATGTAGCTCTTTTTTCAGTTGTGATTTTAAGAGATACTAGGTCATGGCATTTTCTAAAATTGTTTCTTTTAGTTGGTGATTAATCCCTCACTTGATGCTAAACTGAGGTTTCATTGATGTTTTATCTTTTCCGTGTTTTCATGTGTTGCAGGTTTTCTTTAGACAGCAGTGAGGAACTAACTTTGATTTCTCTCTCCTCCCCCTGAGATCGCTAGCATTTGAGATTTCCAGATTATATTTGGAACGGATGGAAGAGAGAGTATAAAATGAAAGGTTGGCACTAGAGTCCCAGTGAGTTGTGCTATGCCGTAGGGGTGTGTTCATGGAAACACTGGGCCTGAGCCTTCTCATACTGGTTTTACAACAAAGGGAATTTCCAGGGATTTCAGCAGAGTGATCCCTGTATTCGTCAGAAGGATGTGAATAAGATGATTTTCTCCACTCGCACATGTGTGCGGACATACCAACCTATACATTTTTACTCTCTCACAAGAGTTTGCTCAGACCTATGACTACGTGTTTTGAGGGCAATTTCAGATGTTTTTGTAACAGTTCCCTCTCCCGTGGGAATGCCAGTGGTCAGAGTCCCTGTAAGATACCCCTGGTTGAATTTCCCTAAGATCATCCTACGTCATGGGAAGAGATTGGGCTGAACGGTGGAGTAAAGGGGGCTGTGTTGGCAGAAAGTCAAACCGGGGATTTTTTGGTAGGATTTCAGGAGCAAGCAGCTGCCTCTCAGCTGGACCTCTCTTCCCTGTTGCTGGGATTACCACAACAGCAGCAAGGCAAGTGGAGAGGAACCCCGGGGAGGCAGGAGACCGCCTGGCTGAGGGACTTTGCTGCAGGGTTTCCCTTGGAGCCCTGGACATCAGCGTGGCTCCATGGGAGGGTGCAGGCAGGGGGCTGCCTGCCAGGTTGCAAAGGTGGGACACCTCTCCCTGGGCTGCCTTTTCTGGTCCCACCAGTGGACCCCAGTGACATGGGCCACGGGAAAGCTGCCACCGTGGAGGGTCTCACATGGAGGAGCTGCCCTGCTGGATCCAGCCAGTGCTTTCTTTTGTCCATTAGCCTTGCCGCTAGCAGCATCCTTCAAAGGTAATGCCACAGCACTGCACGAGTAGCTGCTCCTGGGGAAAGCTTCTTCCCTCACTCAAAAAAAAAGAGATTGATTTAAATGCTGAAGTGCAAAGGTTTGTATCCCTTGCAAAGCTCTAAAAATTATTATCTACTTTTAACCCCCTGGATCTCTTAATGTACAGCATCCAATCTCTGTCCCATTAGGTCTTATGACAAAGAGCTCCCTGAAGGGTTTGTGTGTGTTTCTTTTTTGAAATCTCCTGTGAGAAAAATTAAGTTATTGGACTCCCAGTCACCCTGAAAACAATGGCAGCTCTCCCTTGCAACTCCATCTCCCCTCACAGGCTTTGGCATTGCACTGCTGCCGAGATGGAAGTGAAATAAAAGAGGTTTATAAAAAGAGAGAGGTATCTTCCCAGGTAAGCGCTGTGCTAGCTGCAATCATCCCTACGATGGAGTGGCTCCCAAAAAGGAAATCTTTTTTACCCACTTTTTTTTAAGGAGTGATGAATCTTTTCGCACCTTGTTTCTCTTCTGATATGGAGATTCTCTACTTAAACACAGAACTGAGTGGAGTGAGCTCATCAGCTACCTGAGGCTTTCTACTCTGATTTTGCTATGTGCCTCCTCCTCAGGAAGGGAATGGTGCTTGTCCCACCTCATATGAGAGTCTGTGATTTCTGTGAGAAGACACCAACTACGGAGGGGTTAATAATGCCAGCTCCTGTCTCACCCCCCCTCACTGCTGTCCCTTCCCATTTTCTCCTGCTGAGGTCTTCAGGGGTGCAATGTAGGGGGCACAGAGGGGCTGCCCACTCTGGGTGCTGCCTGCCGGGGGTGTGCCCCCGCTCCAGAGGCCCGCTAGCTGGGGACAGGGGGGAGCTGAGGGGGGACAGGGCTCCTCAACAGCCTCAAATTTAAGCAGCTGAGAGAAGCTCTCAGGAGGAAAAGGAGAGAGGGGAGTCCTGTGGGAGCAACACGGGGTGGCGGGGAGGGCCATGTGCCCCAGGAGCTGAATTCCTGCTAAGGGGATGCTGACAGTAGCGCGTACAGATGGGTGACTTCTGTTCCCCTCAGCTTCACAAGCTGTGAAATAGTGTGGATGCCAAAACAAACCCACCGGGGTCTGCATTCACACTTCGCTGGGGTAGACAGGGCATTCTCTGCAACTCTGCCCGCACCAACACGTCGCGTGTTTGTCCCACTGCCCTCTCTGGTATCACCAGCCTCTGCCTGTGCAGGATTTCAATCTCATCCTCTCCTTTCTCCCAAGGCCAGCTCTTAGTGCCTCCCCTCCGAGCCAGCCAGGAGCCCTGCTCCAGGCCACGACAGGGTTTTCTCTGCTGCTGTGGCTCCCCTGGCTCCGCCATGCTCAGCCCACAGCCGACAGCAGCCCTTCTCCTGCCTCCCCCCTGCTGATCCAACCCCAGCTGCCTCTCTGCACCCTCTCACTCCCACCACGGTCCTCCCCGTATTTTTTCCGCTGGCCTCCCACTCACTACAGGATATGAGCCATTCTCTCCAGTGGGAAATAAAAGTTTGGATTAAAATTCGCCGTATTATTCCTTCTCTAAAAGCAGCTTTCAGGCTGAAAAGCTCCAAGGACAAATTTCCAAAGGAGCACAGGATATTTAGGGACAGATTTTTAAGGTCTTTTAGTTACAATAAAGTGAAATTAGATGCCTCTTGGGATTTCTTCAGCAGAAGGAGGTGGGTTTGAAATTTGTATATGGTGTCTGTTTACATTTTTAGGCATCAAAATGCTTCCAGAGATTTGGGTTTTGAACACCTAAGTCCCCTTGAAACCAAAGAGAGGCAGGCATCAACTCCCGTACATTCCTTCCAAATTCCAGCCAAAATTGTTGTCGAACTTGGAACACGAAGTTCTAATGTAAGAGATTATAAACCCGATTTCCGCTCTGCTTTAGGAGGCAGCTTAGCACTAGGGGGGGGGGAAAATTGTTGACTGTAAAAACATCTTGTTCAAAGGGTAACATTTTCCTGATGAATAGCCTTTCAGTATTAAAAACAATCAGTCTAGAGGATGATTAATTGTCCCTTCTACTACTAGTAACCAAATATATGTCTGTGTATATACATACATACATACATATATATACACTCGTGTAAACACACAGGCACATTCTGACTGGGGTAAGCATTTTTAGTGTGTCCGTTTTCAAGGCAAATACAATACGCAGGAGGCGAGAGCTGCTTTTTACAACTCGGGCAAACGGGAAGGGTTTCAGCTCTTGTAACCCTTTGTTGCAAGAACTGGCAGCCCCAGGGCTGCGCGGCGAGCATTGCTGTCCTGGCGAAAGGCACGAAACGCTCACCTGGGCAGGGAGGAGACCAAGAAAGAGGTAGAAGACTCTTTGCTTTTCGTCCAGGGAATGAAGGGTGCTCAGTTGCTGGGCATCCCGGCTGTGTTTCTCCTTCATCTGTATTTTATGTGTGGGACTGACAGGGTTAACGACAATAAAAAGTTTTCATTTAAAAGTTGGCAAGGAGAGGTGCTTTTCCCCTGACAAAGATAACCAAATTTCAAGAAATTATTTAAAAAGACAGTCCTGCCTGGTCCAACCTGTTAGGCTACAGCAAACACACAACAGTGAGACCNACCATTGCGTTACAGTAATGTCCAGAAGTGGCAGTCAAGCTCAGGGACTAGGAAAAACGCCATCCTTGCTTTATGTGACTCAGTCTGCTACAGATCGTGTATGAAACTCCTCCTGCTCCCACACGGAGCTCGATGAGCCTCAGCAGGACATACGGGTGTGCGCAGTTGTACTGGGTTTGCGTGGCAAAGTGTTGGTAGCGGGAAGGCTACAGGGGTGGCTTCTGTGAGAAGTTGCTAGAAGCTTCCCCTGTGACCGATAGAGCTAGTGCCAGCCGGCTCAAAGATGGACCTACCGCTGGCCAAGTCTGATCCCACCAGTGACGGTGGCAGTGCCTCTGGAACAACCTATTTAAGAAGGGGAGAAAAAAATAAAATGGTGCAACTGCAAATGGAGAGAGGACTGAGAATATGTGAGAAGAACAACTCTGCAGACACCAAGGTCAGTAAAGAAGGAGGGGGAGGAGGTGCCCTGCAGCCCATGGTGGTTAGGCAGGTGAGGCAGGTGAGGCAGGCTGTCCCCCTGCAGCCCATGGAAGTCCATGGTGGAGCAGATATCCTCCTGCAGGCCATGGAGAACCCCACGCCAGAGCAAGTGGATGCCTGAAGGAGGCTGTGACCCTGTGGGAAGGCCATGCTGGAGCAGGTTCCTGGCAGGACCTGTGGCCTTATGGAGAGAGGAACCCACACTGGAGCAGGTTTGCTGGCAGGACCTGTGACCCTGTGGGGGATGCACTCTGAAGCAGACGGTTCCTGAAGGACTGCATCCCGGGGAAGGGACTCACGCTGGAGCAGTTCGTGAAGAACTGCAACCTGTGAGAAGGACTCACGTTGGAGAAGTTCATGGAGGACTGTTTCCCATGGGAGGGAGCCCACACTGGAGCAGGGGAAGAGAGTGAGGAGTCATCCCTCTGAGGAGGAAGGAGCAGGAACAACGTGTGATGAACTGACCACAATCCCCATTCCCAGTGAGGAGGAGGTAGAGAATTCCAGAGTGAAGTTAAACCCGGGAAGAAGTAGGGGCAGGGGGAGGTATTTTAAGATTTAGTTTTTATTTCTCATTATCCTACTCTGATTTGATTAGTAACAAATTAAACTAATTTCCCCAAGTCAAGTCTGTTTTGCTCATGACAGTAATCAGTGAGTGATCTCTCCCTGTCCTTATCCTGACCCACGAGCCTTTGGTTATACTTTCTTTCCCCTGTCCAGCTGAGGAGGGGAGTCACAGAATGGCTTCGGTGGGCACCTGGTGAACAGCCAGGGCCAACCCACCCCAGCAGTCACGTGTAGGATCACGGCCTAATGTCTTTACATGAAGTATTGATCCAGGTAAACAAGACCCTGTACCCGCCAGAGTTGCTCTTCGTGCTCATGGGGTTTCCTCCTCATCTGTCCCACCTTGGAGAACTTAAAAATAGTGAAGGTTTAACATCAGGTTTCTCCAGAGCAAGCGGCATGAGCCGGAGGAGTAGAATTTGTTGCTCTTTTGGCATTTGCAGTAGTCTAAGGCTGCAAAAAGAACATTCACTGTTGCTGCTGAAAAATAAAATACAATTCTGTATTTTGTGTACAGTCTCTGTGTACACACTCGCCTACACTCTGTGAAGAGTTTTCTTTATGGACAGAAAAGAATTTTTCAAAGTTTCCTTCAAGAACACCACCAAAATGTGTAGCGCTGTGTTGGGACACTCTCAAAACTCCAGGCTTTTAGCCTAAGCAAAAGGAAACCAAACACCACCGTTAAGGAAGCAAAAACAAACACGAAAAATTTCCTCAATGGTTAGAAACAAAAAGCTCCATCAGCATCGGAGATGTTATGTTCGTGGCTCATGAGTTTCTGTTGAAAAGTTTGAAAAAAAAGAAAAGCAGCCCTACCGGGGATGAAGAGGGTGTTGTTGGCCTGGGACAACAACTGTGACAGGTGCCAACTGGCTGTGACAGTGACAGCCCTCAGACTGCCTGTTCTGGGGACACACAGTGCACATCCCCCCCACCCCCCTTGGCACCCAAGGAAGACCACTCCTGTTCTTGGGTATCTCCTCATCTTCTGTTGGGGATAAGGAGTGGGTGGGAGCGGCAGAGCATGCCCTGCCCGTCCCAGGCGATGGCTTCGTCATGGGTGGCATCTGTCATGGCACTGCCAAGCAGAGGTGGGGATATACTGCTCCTCCACCCGCTCCGATGGGATGGTGCTGCTCAACCCTGCTCTGATGGGACAGTGCTGCTGAACCCTGCTCCTACGGGAATGGTGCTGCTCAACCCGGCTCCGATGGGACAGTGCTGCTCAACCCTGCTCCTACGGAAAGGGTGCTGCTAAACCCTGCTCCGATGGGATGGTGCTATTCAACCTGGCTCCTATGGGATGGTGCTGCTCAAGTCCGCTCCCGGGAGGGGCAGGGCCAGGGCCACAGCTTTAGGAAAGGCAAACAGTTGTGAAGCGCTGGCAGTAAATGTTGTTTCAACAGTTTAAAGGAGTGAAATTATGTTATAAATATTTTAGATGATTGACTTATATTTTAATCCTGGAGCCTAAGTGGGTAACGGCTACAAAGAGAGGAGGAGGGAGGGAGGGAGAGGAAGTCAAGGAAGACCAAAATTAGGCCCCAATTTGCAAAGCTGTAGACACGTGTCTCTGTGTAAGCACATCTGTGATCTCAGGTTCAAGTTCAAGTTGAACACTCAGGTGTGCTTCAGTCTAATTCCTGGGGGAGCTTTTTTTTTTGTTTATTTTTTCAGGGCTGGGACTTGTAAAGCAGAGTGAAAAATCTTTCAAATTTCACCCAAGCTCATTTTTAAATGAAAAATCAGGTGCCCTTGCTTTTCTGGAGTAGAAACACCGGAGTACAGAGAAGGATAATGAACACCCTGCCATGTTTGCATTCCTGTCTACCATGAAAATGTATTATGTGCTGAAAAACTAATACACTTTGCACCAGGAAATATTTGTGGCTGTCAGTGCTGGGGTTTCAGAGCATCGCTAATTATTCCCCTGATTTAGAACTGGTATTTTTAAAGAGGGTGGGATTAAGAGTTGCTGTGATAAAATTTAAGTTTTGTGAGCTAGAAAAAAGTTTTTGGTTTTTTTTTTTTTGTAGGGTAAACTAACTTATTTTTTGTGCTGTAAATAAATAGCTGTGGTGAATAAATATTCACAAGTATATGAATGTGTATGTGAAGGAAACTGATTATGCATCTGTCAGTATACACACACAACATATATGGGAAGCATAGAGGGGAAAGTAAATATTGAAAAGAGGTCACTAGACTGAAAGAAACTAACATGCATTTCAACAAGGTATTTCTTTCTCTAATTTTAATGGAGCAAAGAGCGCGTGAAAAATCAACAAGGACCCTTTGCAAACTACTGCCTAGAAATGAAATAATTTTGATAATCTTAAGGACAATATAGAAAAGGAACGGTGAGCCCAGTACTAGAC